>OX090904.1:7735812-8225812 GCA_944319695.1 Tiphia femorata
CTGAAGACCCACGAGATTTATCGAAAGATCGCGGAGGAGCACCGCGAGAATCGTGACGACAAATTGGAGAGTTTTCTGGCTGCGTTCGACGAAGAGATGACCAAGAGGAGGTCGGACGGTGACCTTGGCCATTTCACCGAGCAGCAGTTCTATCATTTGTTGGCCGATCTCTTCGGCGCCGGTACCGATACGACCTTGACCACCCTTCGTTGGTTTTTACTTTTCATCGCGGTCCATCCCGAAGTTCAGGTAGGTAGAGAGATAAACGTCATTCCAGTTATCAGTACACACGTACCCGTCCGTAGTCTCCCACGCGTGTTGCCAGCAGCAAAAGTCAAACATTTGCTCGATCCGGTAGCCTGTGTACAATGCAAACAATCCATCTAACGTGAGATCAAGAACTTGACTTTGCATCGTCTTGCTTCGGATGGAGTGATACGGGAGAGAGAGGTTGGTCAGAATGCGCGTTCCTATTTAATAACTGATCTAGATCGACGGCATTATTTTTCTCTCTCGTTGCGATGACCCAAAGAGACGTCAGGCGTCAAACCTTATCATTAAATTATCATTGAACGATAAGCGTTGGCTAATGACGCGAGGAGACGTTCGTGAAGACCCTCTCTGACGAGTACAACTTTAGATGACCGCGTACAGTTGATCGACGAAAGTTCAATAGCACTTTAGTCAGTTTTTGTTCACACGTAGAACCTGATCAACTGTTTCAGTTTTGAAATGACGTCGAAAGCAGTTGTGAGCCAAGTTCTACGGACATGCACGCGTGGCGTGACCAGCTGAAAGCGAATTAGACACTCGACCGAGGTTCACGCATTTCAAGGCATGATTCAACTTTGAACACAACCGCAGAATGATAAAAGTTTGACTGGGTGAAACTTTTGTCGATCATCTAAAAAGTCTGTCAACTCTATCGAAACAATAGTTCTCACTATAGTTTCGATTCTGTTTTTGTCGATCAACTGTAATCAGTGGCTAAATTTGAATCGTTAGAACCCGCTTTAACACGTCAACTGTCACGTCACATTGAATTTTGATGATTGTTTAATTAACTATCTAAAGCGTTAATTATACTTCGAAATACCTATTTTCATAATTTATAATCAGATACTGAAATCAATGTGGGGAGTCAACGTGTTAAGAGAAATCGTAAAGTGAATGATAACTGCATACGTAGAATCTACTGACCCTTTTTTTCGAGCCCGTGCCCTTCATCACTAGTTCACCACTAGAGCGAAGATTCCATGTGATTGATCATTTCTCTACTTAGGAAGGAATTCACGAAGAGATGAGAGAAGTGCTTGGAGAGACGAAGCCCAGCTTGGAGGACCGTGGAAGTTTGACGAAGCTCGAGGCTGCCATTTCGGAGACTCAAAGACTTAGGAGCGTCGTGCCGGTGGGCATTCCCCACGGTACTACGGAGGTACGAAGCTTTCCTAGTTTCTCGTAGATTTAGCGCGCGTGGCTTCTCTCAACTTGAAGACCCACCGACCTCGTCGCCTTTAAATGGCAAGGAGAGCAATCGCTTCACTTCGATCCACGAACGTTCGCAATTAGTGGAATCGATTGGACGTTGATCCTCTTTCCACTTTGGGGCCGAGCAGATGGAGCGAATTGTAAGATGGGGAAGGAGATTGGCCTGGAATGGAAGGTATCGAAGTTAGTACGCTCTTGATCCAGGCCTGAGTGCTCTTGGAGAAAAGGTCAAGAAAATTGATATTGAGAAAATGCGAGGACGTAGAATCTAATTTGCCTGTAGATGTACGAAGCCTTGGTTAATTAAAACCGAATGAAATTTCGTCCTTAGGATGTAGAAATTGAAGGTTACCACGTGCCAAAGGGTAGTATGATAGTTCCGTTGCAATGGGCCGTTCATACGGATCCAGCCTACTGGGACGAGCCTCGTGAATTCAAGCCGGAACGATTTATCTCTCAGGACGGAAGTCTGGCAAGACCGGAAGCATTCATACCCTTTCAAACGGGTGAGTCAAATTTTGATGTGTCTCGATAGGATAGAGGAATTTTCTAGATACAATTGAAGACTTCAGTGGATAAAACTATTTTCACAAATCTAATGTCTCGAGTTAATTGCAATAAACGATTTTGTTATCGCAACGGTAGTAACTGCGACGTTTACAACCTTTATCAACCTGTAGGTTTTCTTTCAAATATTCAACTTTAGATTATTTCACTTGTCCTTGTACCCAAGGAAGTGAAACAACCGATAAAATAACTTTTTTCAAAAATGCGGCATAACACCTTTATCCACTTAGCTCTTCAATTACTCCGTAAATTATTCATTCGATTATTGGTAATTGATTCGCTAATAAAGAGGAAGCGTACGATGCAAGGTAAACGAGTTAACTACGCGTAACTTATTAATTCTGACGGTAAATGCTAAACGAGTACATAGAAGTTTTACCGGTCCATAAAGATCAGGTAGTGTAATAATAGCGAGAGTAGTAGTCAATGATATCCGAGAGGCGCCAAAAATTGAAATTGGAATAATTACAATGCTCGCTTGTGAAGGTAAACGCATGTGCGTCGGGGACGAGCTCGCGAGGATGTTTCTGTTCCTGTTCGCCGGAAGGATCCTCCACGCCTTCTCCATCACTCTGCCAGCGGACGGGCGCGTCGATCTCGAAGGAGAGTGTGGAATCACCCTCGTTCCGAGGGCCCATCGTTTGGTGTTTACGCCTCGTTAACAGCGCGTTAACGACACGATAAACTCGTTTATCGTCGTCCCTCGCGGAATTGCTTGAATATTGTTACGATCGATTTACGATCGCGCATCACCTGGGCCATCGTCTTCCTTACTTCGTATACTACACAAGCCAAAAGGTAATCTTCAAAGTGAATAAGATACTTACCGCACTACGTATAGAAAATAAATATTCCATTCTATCTCGACGTACCTTTCTTCCTTCCTCTTTTCTCCGTTTTTTTTCCCCCGTCGCAAAGTTATCATCGTGTACAAATCCATTCGAATGCAAATCATGCGCGTATAAAACGAGTAGAAGCACAAAGCCGAACGAAGTAGAAGCTTAAAATACATACCTCGAGAATAACCTCGTCCATTGAAACGATCTAGATTTAATCGACGTCGAAACAGGCGTCGGGAGGTCAATGACACCGGATTATTAATAAGCGCACCTTCGGGTGCGAGCGAGAGGGAGACAAGAAAAGTGTGTTGAACAGTTCTTACCGTTTACTATACGGTGGTCGTCGCATGGCTAATCTCTCGTACAGCTGTTGTGGTCGTCGCCAAGTCTCGTGACGCTGTGCCGTCACGCTCGAACGATTGTCATTGAATTTCACCCCCTAACCCCGCCACCCACCCTCATCGAGCGGTGGGAAAACAATCGACTAAACTGGCACGGTTCAGCGCCCCTCGCGTGGCGTCAGCTCGCCGTGTCGGGCCCCTCGATAGTCCCACGGAACTCGCGCGAGCGTGCCACGAAACAAACGGGTCTCTCCGCATTTAGCAAGATTTCTTGTACGTGCAAGGAGCTAATTGCTCTCGCCGAGAGCTGGAGGTGGGAGCAGAGAGTCCGACGATGACGAGCCGGAGCGCGTGAATCACTGCGCTGCCTACTACGTGCTCGTTTACGAAACGTAAACGAGTAAAAGTTTTGCCGCGCTTCTTGAGCAAGTTGTAGACCTTACGAATTGAAATTGGAATTCTGCCACGCCGAGAGGTGAATCTCTTTTGCATCGGAGAGACGGATAAGGTCACTGCCCCTATTTCTACTGATTTAAGAGAAATGATAGTAAAAAGAGTATAGTAAATTGTTATTTTAAGTAACAGTAAGCGAACAAATTGGTCGCTTATCGCGTCAGGAGTCGTGCTACGTATAAAATTAAAAAAATATCATTTTGAAGATTTTTGTTATGAATAATTGTTAATCAAATGCAATGCATGAAATGAACGTATTTTTACTGGGCAAAAATCGCGGTGTCCGTATATCTACTCACAACGTGTCCCTATTTCAACTCATTTAGGACTACAACGACTGCTCGGATTATGAAATTTATTTTTAACAACGAGCTGTTACCTGGGGAGCAACGAGCCTATGGTACTTACACAAGAGTATCTAAATAATTAATAATTAATCTTTCTGTAACTTATTTTATGAACCGAATATTAATGTTAAGAAGAATAGTTCGCAGTGAGTAGAAATCAGGACTTGACTAGAAACTGGGACATTGACCTTACTCCGTTGGTTGATTTTAGTCGTGTAGATCTGTAGACTGCTAACTGGTGATCGTTCTGCGATGACAGAAGACGCTGAGATTTTGACCACTTTAATCCATTCGCCATCAGCCGTCACATATGTGCTGGTGATTGTGATAGTGGTCTAAGTCAATAATTTCGAAAAATTGATTTTTCTAGTTACGTAGCATTATTGTCATCTATACGATTGAAATACGGAACGATTTGTGAACCAAACTTTTCTGACTTAGACCACTTTCACAATCACCGGCACATATGTGTGACAGTTTATACACATTTTCTCGGGCCCTGGTAACGAACGGGTTAAATAGGTGTGAAGTCAAGGGGCCAGAGGCCTCGTTAGTAACTTGTCCAAATGATGATTTTACTCTGACAGTTTTGCGAATTCGAGATCTTCCCGTTGCCCTCAAACCATATCACTCTCACAATCAGCAGCTAGCTTCATAAATACCAAAATGAGTTATTCGAAGGTGATAAGCGCAGCCGTACATTAATTACTTTCCGAAATTCTACGACGTGTTGCACGCAGTTCTCTCGTCGTTTCTCTTTGAGATCATAATTGAGCCGTTCAATGCACAAATCGATTAACTCCATAAATTATGTTCAAAATTATGTTACAAATATAAAAAGTAAGGACTTAATCAAGTGCTTCGACGCTTAAATTTATAAAAAATGTAAAAAGTGAAGTTAATCGATTTGTCAAGTGAGCGGTTCGATCATTGATTTTTTTTTTTATAAAAGGACTGTCGACTGTCTCCGCGCATCTCTCCCTTCCCATCTTACTCCTCTCACATCCTCGAGGATGAAATCCTGCTATTTCTTACCACTCTCACGGTGTCCCGTCCACTTTCATATTTTTTCTCCACCCCCGACTCTTTCACAAAACCGTTCTCTCGACCGTACGAACAGACGGATCCGCGAAATCTCGCGATTGTTACGCAAGCGGCGCGGCGTCTCTCGCCTCTTACAATGTAACGGCCTTGGATAAGACGAGCCGGGCGCCCGCCGCTCACCTACCGCCGAAATTGGTGGCAGAGCGTTTCCTTCCCGGCCGATTGCACTCGGAGGGTTCGAAGGGAGACGGTGAAGGGGAGAAGGTGGTGGGAAGAGATGAGGAGGACGAGAGAAGGAGAAAAAGGTGTTGGAGGTGCAGCAAGATACCTAGGAAGTCCCATGGATGTGGTGAGACGAGGAGGGGACCGATTGACTGGCTGGCAGAAATCGAGAGAAGGGAGAGAGCGAGAGAGGATGAAGGGTGCGATGACGAGAAGGAGAAAGAGAGGGAAGAGACGACTGGAATGAGAGAAAATTAAAAACCGGTCACGTGCGTCCGTGGGATCCTCGTGCGCGCTCGCTCTCCTCATCGGCAGAGACGTCGCATGCGGCTAAAGTGGTGCTCGCCACTGCCCGTGCGTCGTTAAGCTCTCCTCCTCGTCCACCTTAAATATCTCCTTCTCCACCTTAAATATCCCCTCGTCCACCTTAAATATCTCCTTCTCCACCTTAAATATCACCTCGTTCACCTTAAATATCAAGGAGGTGGTCACCTCCGCGTAGAGCCGCTGCTCCACTCGGAAAGCCGCGCAAACAGACGCGCGATGTTACGTAAAGCGCATTAACGCGAGGAATTTTTCAGTTCTTTTTTTTCTTTCTCTTTCTCTCTCTCTCTCTCTCACTCTCGTCTCTCCTTCTTCCATCATTCGCGAGATCTCAGGGACCGCGCTCCTCCGCTCTCTCGCGAAGCTACACTCTACGTTTCGCGGTGGTGGTTTTATAAAGAGGAAGCTTGGAAGAGGAGATAAGAGGCAAACTTCGATGCTCCGACTCGGGTGAAGATCTTTCTTCGAGAGTAAAGTTTGTAAGGTGTACTGGTATGATCGTTAATGTTAATTTTCGATTAATTTGTATTCTCGATTGCTTTGCGTTTCTTTGTCGTGTACGTCAATTTTCGTAAAGATCCTACTTGTCCTTAGAGTCTGGGTAACCTCCTTTCTGCAGAGGGTTATTAACACGTGGTCATTTGGTGATGGGAGTGCTTTGAATTTTTGTAATTGTAAAAGTCCAATGAACACTGACAGTTGATGGATTTTGAACATCATCGCTAATTAGAGGAGACTTTGAAATCAAATATGCACTATTGAGCAATTAAACATTTATATTAGAGGATCGAATATGAAAGACCGATTTTTATCAAGTCCTCTATCTACAGAATTACCGGTGTACTGAATTGAAACATTTCAGACCTAGGTGCTGCTCGTCGCATACAATCTGGGCAGTAGCTGTTAATCTTTTTACTCTGATTTGTAGCAATTCTTGGTCCAAACCTTGCATAATTTTGTTCACAACATTCTTTGTCAAAATGAATGGAAATCTGTTTACTACATTGCTACGATACTATTTAACACTTTCATATATGACCGCAGCTGGTTTTTCCTGTGACGCCACGATGGTCACCGATGCCCTCCAGAAAAATCATTCAGAAAATAATTATACTAACCGCAATTTACAGCATTTGGAAGATCATACATTAACAAAAAAAAGAACTACAAAAAAATCTAAATTGGAGTGCTATGAACGATAATCGCGTGTAAGCAAAAATGTGCGCTGGCAATTTCAAACGACTATCTCGACAGACATTCGGCCATACAGAATCGTCTTATCCGCAAAGGGCGAACACTGTGTAAGCAACGCCTGAGATCGCATGTTTTGCTCAGGGCGCCATGAAGCTATTTTTATTATTCTAAGCGTGTAATAGAAAAACACTAATAAATATGGTTGTGCAAGATAATAAGCGATCACATACGACCATGATGGCAGTCAAAGTGTTAATAAAGAACCAAGAGGATTTCCGGTATCCCTGATCGAACAATCGGCATTTTGCTCTCGACAATCGTGCGATCTGGTTTCTCTCCCTCTGGTTCCGCGAGTCGTTGCGCTTACGGAGAGAAAGAGAGAGAGACGACGCAACGACATCGTGGAACGAGACGTGGAAGTGTCGTTACGATTCTCATTCTCCCTGCACCTCCTTCCACGCATTCCACTCGTCGTTCGAGAGGGCGCGCGCACATTATGTAAATAATGAGGACGTTGTCGCGCGACCGACCGATCAATCGATCGGCCGAGCACCAGATAGGAGATAAGAAGCACCCGTAATATAACGGCCGACAAATCTCGATAGGTGGAGGGAAGGAGGGGAGCGTCGCAGTTAAACCCGTTCCAGTTGCCGTCGACGGATATTTATATAGTGCCCGCGAGCCGCGAGCCACCCCTTCTTTCGTTCTATACGTTCACCTCTTCAATTATTAATGATCGGTGAGCGCGCTTGTGTCTTTCCTGGAAAAATTAGCGCAATCGCGTAGGCAAGGAGAGCGACGAGTGAGCATTTGTCGATTCTCGGATTGCGCGAAGCGTGTCGGAAACCGCTAAGGTCGCTCAGACACCTTTGCCTCTTGTAAGTCTCACCTGAGAGATTTTCCTCGCGCCGATGTCCGGACGAGTGAGAAGAGGAGGAAGGAAAATTACGCGTATGACACACTCAGCCCGAACAAAATCCTCTTCGGTGGAGAAATACTATCATCGAGACTATAGACCAGTGGTTCTTAACATTTTCAAAGTCACGGAGCACTTTTGATCAGAAAAATAATTTGCGGAACACCAACATTATTAAGACATTTAAAATCATAAAACTAACAAAATAACGTGTGTTAAAGCCCAAATGATGGCATTTTTACATTGACGCTTTCATAATTTCGCGGAACACCGGTTAAGAACCACTGCTATAGACACTCGTGAATTTTACACGAGATCTGTACAAGCGTGTGTACGCGTTTACACGCGTTTATCCGAAAAGCGTAAAGCTACGAGAGGTTCCAAAGTCGCGACGTAGAGGTGGAAAAGTATCGAGTATCCTTTTTTTTGTTGTTTCTTAACACTATTTCTACCAAAGGTGTTAGAAGACACCTTCTCAAATTGTATTTGAAATTTATTTTCCAAGTTGAATCATTTTTTCTCAATCGCTTCTTCCATTATTCGTATATTAGTCGTTAAATTAATTTAGCGGTATGATTTTCCTCCAGCTCATCCTGGACCCAAAAAGACACCTTTTGGTCGAAACAGGTGTATGCAAAATCCCGGTAGAAATAGTGTTAATTTCTCTGCACTTTTACCGCTCACGTACCACCGGGATGCCTACTTCGAGCTCCTCTTGAGAGCTTACCTTTGTAGAATGAGCTTGCAATGAGAATATTTTTGGCAGAATTTACGAGGCAAACTGGGAGGGTAATAAAAGCGTACGCTTAGAAAGTAGGGGCGCAAGGATTCCTTGGCGATCCACTAAACGTCCCGTGGAGAGTTTTACGAACTCACCGGGTTCAGGGGAGATCCGGTGGGCCGCTTGAGCTGACCTTACGTAACTCGCGTGTGGTTTGGGGCCACTTGACTTTCGTGTCATTAACCTTAACTGGCGGGCATTATGTACCCGGCGACGATATTTCGTTAGAAACTCCCGAGAAGCCGTGAGTTTCTCTTATGTAAGCGGGCGAGTAATGTGTGTGCGTGTGTACCAGCGCGAAACCTTCTCGTTACTTTTTGAAGAGACGTCCTCTCTCGTCGCCTCGCGGGAGCACCACTGGACAAGCATTTACCCTCTCGGCTAAAGTTTCGTGACTCGAGAGATTCGCGAGTGGGACTCTCGTTGAGACGATTCAAAGCGGAGCGGGCTGAGTTTTCGCGATGTTTCTCGAGAACCGCCAGAAGAATTCTCACTTCGTTCGCTGAACACTGAGAGAAACGTTTGTAGACACTCTTTTCATCATAGACCTTGTATTGTACGTGGACTGGATATTGACTACAGTCTCTGCTGAGAAGTTCGACAGAGAAAGGTACTTTTCGGGTTCTTCTCTGCCTCGTAGTATTCAGAGATATATTTTACGCGTGTCGTTGAACAGTGAGATCAATTTATTTGCTATCTTACTTCATCTATACATGTACAAATCTCCACAGGTTGGACCTACAGTATATGTATACACCGGTAAACATGCACGAAGCATATTTCGGTATACGAGAAGACAGAGAAGTTCGAGTTTCAAAGGTACATTTCTCTGTACATGTACCATATGCTCAGCCCGTATACGAGCCGCTCACTTGACAAATCGATTAACTCCACCTAATCTCATATATAAGATCCATGCTTTTTACGGTGCACAAAAGTCTTTAAACTTGCAAATAGTCTATCTTCATTTTGCAGCCCCGTTTCGCACGTCCCACAAGCGTTACAATTACGCCAAACCAACCAGAAGAGTCAAGCTCGCGTAATAAATCAAATTCGAAAATCTGTCGAGGACCGCTTAGAGCACGATTTCTCACTAATTCTAATCGGTAACCTCTCCCCAGTAATTTCGTGAGGAGCGCGTGCGGAGCGGGTCGCGCGAGTGTCTCGATGTCCGAATTGGAAAAGCGTCCTAACCGAACAGGCTTGTAAGGCCCAGTGGAAGAGAAAGCTAGGCCCGCTGTTGGGCCTCTTCCGTAGGCCCCGAGCAAAATTCTTGCGGGGTCCCGAGAGGTCGTGGAAAGGGACGCGCGTTGCCTCTCGAGTCCTCCTATTCTCCTTGGCTCGGCCGTATCGCAAAAGGCGCCCCAAAACTTTTTGCCCCTTCCTATTCATCTGGTAACGAACTACCTCTCGACCCGTTGATCCTTCACGGAGCTCTCGTAGAAAAGAATCCGACGATTCTTAGGCCGCGCTAGCAAACGGCGTGTCTTCCAGAATTTCTCCTCCCCCTTCTCACCTCGTAAAGAAGAGGAAGAAATAGTGAGACGGGCCCCTGGTCCGCTTCCAAAGGCAAACGCCGTTAGACCCAAACGCCTTCTCTCTTTCTCTCTCTCTCTCTCACTCTCTTTCTGCGCGTTCGAAAACGTGGAGAACATCGAAACGTTGGCCAGGCCGAGGCGAGCTAAAAAGTGTGACGAATCGATTCGCACTGCAGATGGAAGCAGGAACGGGGACGTTTCGAGAAGGATATGAGAGAAAGAGAAGGAGAGAAGGTAAGAGAGAGGAGAAAGGGAGAGAAGGTCTTCGATCTCAGCGCAAAAGCGAGATCACGAGGACGGTGGAGGAGAATGAATTGGTGAATCGCGATTGCTATTGGCGACAGAGTCCGTTAACTGAAACAACATCCTTTTATTTTGTCAATGATCGAATAAAAAAAGGTGTATTAAGATCGGTAGAGTAGGTGTAGAAGACGCATACGTTAAATAACACAGATTCGCAGCTCGACGGTTTTGCTTTTTTGAACACAATGCGGCAGTATTCTGCGATGATACGCGCGTGCCTCTTTCGCTCTCGCATACCTACACACGCGAATTATTATATTTACAGAGTATATTAAATACGTGCGCTCTTTGGCGCACGAGCTACATACGCACGCATACATTAACACTAACGCACACACACACACACACACACACACACACACGCATACGGAAAAGAGAGAAAAGATTCTTTCTCGACGCTCCAATGGACTTGGTCGCGGACGCTGCTGAAGCAGGCTCGAACGTTCGCAGGTGCCGATCTCCTCGTCGATCATCGTGGAATCGATAGTCGACGATCCTTCGCGAGCCGGAGAAAGGAGTATCTTTCTCTCGAGGGGGAAAAAAGAGCCGGACGATATTGTAATCCACGAGCAAGGATCGATTCAATGATCAAAATATCGAACGATCGAGCTCTGGCCCGTGTCCCGTTATTCCCGTAAAGATTCCCTTTTCTTTTCGCGGCTGTACATGCCCGAGTAGGACGAGATAATGCAGGCGACACAGCGTACGCTCGTGTGAGAAAAGTCCGCGACGAAGGTCCGCGCGAGCGTGTAATTCTGGAATTGAAATTCACAGCCTATGGGCCCGCTCTCGCATCCGTTCGACGTCCGTCTGTCCGCCCGTACGTTTCTCAGCTCTCTTTTCTAATATCTCGGTGGTGTCGCAAGCCAGAGAACCACCGAGCGTCTTCCAAAACTTTCACACGAAAATCGTTCCGGCCGAACTCGCGGGCCTCGTACGACCACGGTAGCACGCGCGAACCTCTCGAGAGCGTTCCGCTCTTCCACGTAGACTCGAGCGTTCCACTTTGAGATTAGAACTTTCCTCGGTCGGATGAGTCCACGGAGTGGTGAGAATTTTACGAGCGCTCGAGAGAGGCTCGTGCGAAGCTCCGCCGTCCCGATGAATCTTTTTGGTTTCTTGTGCGCGGATGCGAGGACAGGTCTCTTTTACTTGTACGCTCTCGTCGCGGTAAAAGTCGGCACGCGTCGTTCGTCGATCGGCAACGATTGTTATTATCGAATTTAATTATAATACGAATTGTCGAAGACTCGCACGCGCGCCGGTGCATGCGCGCGAGCTATCGTCTATTTACAAGGTCTCTCTTTCCCTCTCTCTCTCTCTCTTTCTCTCTCTCTCTCTCTCTGTTTTAAAACTGGAAAAGAGAACCGGGTGGATTAATAAAAGGAGAAGGAAAAGGAAATGGATCTGGAGCCAGTGAGAGAGAAAGAGAAACAGCAGAGACGCCAACGACTACCCCGTCGGCTTCTGGTCCCTCGAACGACGACGCACGATCCTCACGAGAACCAACAATCCTCACGAAGGATCTCTTAAAAATCCTTCGTATTCTCAAAATCGTCGGTGCGAGTTCGTTCGGGGTTCGAGAGGCCAACGAGCTCGCTTGGAATAAATAGGGTTCAGCGTGAATTACCGTTCCACGCGGCCGCAGGCACGGGACACACGGAAGAGGGAAGAGCGGAAGCGCGGGGGTAAGGGGCAGGGAGTAGCACTAGCCAAGCGTAATAAATAAATATTCGTTGTTAGTAAATTGGGAGCACAGTTAAGGGAGAATTTGGGGACACTAAAGTGATTCGAACCGTATCAAGGCTCCTTTGTACTCTTATCCACGGTCGAGGGTAGAGCTGACGTTTCACCGATCGTCTCTCCTCCCAATCAAATGTATCCATCTCCTCTAGCTCTTGATTCTCTTCGCACCTCGTTGCTCTTCTCGACCGGTAGCAATCAGCGCTCGCAGGATCCATGGGCGAAGCTAATCCCAGAAGGGATCATCGCGGTAGATCCAGGGTACGAGCGTGACGCGTAACATAGGACGCGTTAGACCACGCGTCATCACCTCGTTCTCAGGCTATAGGAACGACTAACCGTGCTCCGTGCGCGCTGGAGCTGGGTGCTGGTACACGGCTCAATGGCTGCCGACGTTACGGACTGGTCCGCTCGCGTCGTTGCACCCAAAATCGGTCAGGTCCAAGCTCCTCTGCAGCATGCAGACCTTGAAAGGGTCTGGGGTCACGGTGATGCCGGCGTTACCTCTCAAGCTTGGCAGAGAGGCACCTTCGGGTAGCCTAAGGTCGAATGTGTGCATGAGCGAGCTGAAGAAGAGGAAGAGTTCCATGCGCGCGAGCACGTCGCCTAGGCACATGCGCCTGCCCACTCCAAAGGGCATGAAGTACTCGGGCTTGGAGACCTTGCCCTCGGCCGAGAGGAAGCGGGACGGCCTGAAGGCCTCGGGCTCGTGCCAGAGCTCTGGGTCCATGTGGACGGCGTGAAGCAGAGGCACCACCTGGGTACCGGCCGGTATCGTGTAGCCGTTCAACGTCACGTCCCTGAAAGATAAGAGGAAAGCTTCGATAAAGCATCGATCGCTTGCTTCGATCCTCTCCCGATCGATCGGCCTGATGCAATTCGATCGTCACGAGTGGGACGGCCCGTGATCTAGATAGATACCGGAGACACGTGGTCCGAAAGCTTGGCCTTCTACAAGGTGCTCTTTGAGATTGGGCTTGGGTTAGGATTAAGAGACGTTCTAACGCGTTGTGAATCTTACAAGAAGTATTGCTGAAAACGCAGAGGACACCTGGCGAACGATTATTTTCGCACACTCCGACGACTCAACGACAATGCAAACAGAACCTGCAGCTCTCGTAGGTAATTGTTTGTTTGATCAGTCCACGGACAAGCAGATTTTTAGTTTTCTTTTCGTAATGAAAATTAGCGTGTTTCTCGTTAAAATTTTGTAACTATTTACTCTAGTATAACGCGCGGGCAGAGCGATCTATACGCGAGAATCCGTGCAATTTTCAAGAGCGCGTGTCCTCGCGGGTTAAGAGGGTATCGCGTTTCGAGAACGCTTTTGCGCTCTGCTCGTTGTACCGTCACGCTCTTTCTTCGCGCCCGCATTCACGTACCGTCGCGCGTTGTAAGAAGTGAAAACGTTCTGCCGGGGGACGAAGGCGGTTCTTGAAGTCCGACGAACGTGCCTTCCTCCTTGAACCCGCTTCTAATGGGCCGCGAGCAAGCGCGCTCCTCGGATACTAGCCGGCGCGACTACGAGCGTCGTTGAGCGCCGAGCATCGGCGAAGCGACGATCGGCCACCTGCTTTTGGCCCCGGGTAACTCTTTGTTCGCCACTGGAAACGGTGTCATCGACCTCGAACCGGTAGGTAAAGGTGGGCCCCGTCAGGCCCGAAAAGCAGATACATCGGCAGCAGGCCGAGGGGGGTCGAGAGAGGGGCGTCGCGCACCTTTGCTTTCACTTTTGCTCGCCGAATTATCGCCAACTGATCGACCTGCGAGGTTCCGATATGCCAGACACGAAAAACCGAGGAAGGCAGCGAGCAAGGAGGAGGCGTCGTTGTGAAATCCGTTCTGAATTTGGGATCGAAGAGAGGGTATGTACGTGGGGATCGTTAGAAATCGGCCGATAGAACGTTTGGGGACCTTCTCCGGCAAGATCGCAAGATTCTTTATTTGCCTAGTTCACTCCGACGAGCGAATCGGGCTGATGGCACGCATGGTTTGCATGAACCCGTTACCGTTCGACAACCGCCTACCACCGAGCATCTTTCCGAACACGGACGAAAGAAATCTTTGATCGTTTTGCGAATAAAAAGTGGTCCTACCTTGTGGTGGCGTGCGTGGTGCCCAGCGGGATGATGCTGGACCTCCTGAGGATTTCGAGGATGGTTGCCTCGGTGAGCGGAAGGAAGGCGAGATCTTCCAGCGCCGGCATTCTCGACCTTCCTATCACCTGGTCCAATTCCTCCTGTACCGCTTTCGCTGCCTCCGGATGGTGCAGCATGAGGACCACTGCCCACTCCAAGGTGGTTTTCACCGTTTCCATACCGGCGGAGAAGAGGTCCCCGAGGATCTGCTGCATTTGCCGATCTGCTTGTACAAACATAAACAATATCGTTTGGAGAAAGTTTACGAGACGACGCATTCTCTAAGCGATGACTTTTCCACGGGATCGGCACTCTCGCATGCCACTGCGTTAAGCGAACGATCGTTGGAAATTCATTTTTACGCAATGCTTCGTCAACCCGGCTTGATCAATTACTCGAGAATAGTTTTGCGCGAGAAGATTGCTTTTTCGTTGGTAGCGAACACGAGAAATTCAGGTACTTCACTCACCGTGATCCTTTCCCTCGAAGAGTAGACTCTCGCGACCTTCGGCCTTGGCTCTTTCGATCTCCAGTAAATAAGAATCGACGAGATCACGAATGTTGTCGCGATCGAAGGTGGCGCGATGCTGGTCGACGGTCTCTTGGAAGAATTTCGCCATTTCGGCGCGATTCTGCGATATCTTGTTCCTCACGTGCTGCTGGCAGGGCAGATAACGCATCACGGGAATGAAGTTTACGGCCACCATGCTGCCGAATAGCCTGAAACCTTCGTCGATCAGATCCATGAACTTCTTGAACCTCGACTCTCCGTGATGGAAGCGCACCCCCATGATTATCGAGCAGATCACGTTGCTTATCGACATTCCCAAGGACGGTGAGACGTTGGTGGGCGCGCCACGTCTCAGGGTGAGATTTTTCAGAAAAGTGTCCACCTCGCGCTGAAACAACGTTCCAATTTTTCATTGCCGATCGACGATAATAAATCATTCGAGACTCTAATTACTCGTCAACCTTCAAGAAACTCACCATGATCCTCGACTCCATGATCTTCTTCCCTGCTCCCATGTAAGTCATACCAAAGCTTCGCAGCTTCTCGTGAAGGAACCTTCTCTGATCCTTCCACATAGCACCCTCGGTATTGATGACACCTGCAATCCCAAAAGGCACGACACGCTTAGTCACGAGTTTCCATCGTCGAATTCTCTACTATGCACATCCACTTTTCTCTCGTTCCAAACATATGATCTCGAGCTACACCCACGAACGATGAATCGCGACATGGACAAGGCCCATCGAGTTAGTATTGAAAAGAGACTGCTCCACGTTATTAACAACGAGTTACTTTCCGATCGGAGAACCTCCACGGTGAAGAGGGAAAAGCCGACTTGCTACGGGGGTAGAACTACGACCGACGAACCAGAATAACCCCACATCAAAGCGCGCGCGCGCGCGTGTCAGGTGAGGCCTCGTTACATAAACGTCGTGGATCGAACGGAATCGCGAGGTCGAAAGCACCCGTTCGCGATCGTCCGTCCGGCTGGTATCGGAAGCAAAGTGCAACGACACGTACGAGTCGCCGGCAATGAACTCCGGCGTACAGTCAGCATACCGGATAGAGTGAGAGCGAGAGAACGGGGGCCAGAGGAGAGTCTTAACCCCCGAGCGCGCGCGGATCCAAGGTCGCGCGCACGCGCACGGGCGCAAGCGCAACCGCGGGGTTGCGATAAACGGGCGTCGCGTAGCCGGAGAAAGGATGGAAAAATGTGACGGAGCTTTCTCCTTGGAAAAGATCGAAGCGCACAAAGCTGAAGAACGAGAACACCTCGAACTGCGAGCGGACGACGACACTTGAATTCTCGGCACCTCGGACTTCGAACATCACAATCGTGAACAATCGAAGAAAAAGTAGAGAGAGAGAGAGAGAGAGAGAGTGAGCTTTTAAAAAGACTTACCGTATCCATCGAGGATGTTCATGAACTCTGTATGCGGCCTGCCGGTGAACTCCTCCCTCCTGAAGGTGTCCCTGATCGTTCTGTAATCACTCAGCACCACCACCAGCTGCGTGCCGAGCCTCGCGCTGAACATCGAGCCGTACTTTTTGGCAAGCTCGCCGTACCGAAGGTGCACGTCGCCCTTGAGGAAGGGCAGGTAGCCGAAGATCGGTAGGCCCCATGGTCCCGGTGGCAGGGTCGCGACGTACCTCAGCCACTGTACGCACCTCACCACCAAGAGTACACCGACGAACACGAGCAGGGTGTAGAGTACTTCTATCCTGGTGCCTCCCATGGCCTTCCAGAACCACTGTGCCGCGTGTTCCACCAACATCATCGACTCTCGTGCACTCGGACCAAATTACGAAGGGAGTAACGCGCGGATTCGCGGACCGTGAAGAGATCTCTCTCTTCCTCGTCGAAAGGCTCGATGCTTTCTCGATGGATCACCGCCGTCCGGCAACCTCGACTCGCGATAACACGGCCTTACTCCTTAACTCCTACTACTAGTAGCTACTACTACTTGACTACTACTGGCGAAGCAGGCGTTCGCGCGTGCCTTCTCGTGCGTAGCGTGCGTGAGTGCGCGCGATCGCGTGGCGTGCCCTACCGATCGCGATCCGCTATCGGATCCCCGGTTGGTACCTCTCCGAAATGTCTCTCTCCAGCCGCGCTACCCACTGATATATACCTCGGCGGGGCGCGCGCGAGTCGCGTTTAAGCGCGCCTGCCGGCTTCCCCTCTCTCTCTCGAAAAATTTACACGGTCTCTCCTCTCCGGGCCGGGCGCCTTCGGCGGCTGTGTGGCGGTGGCGGGCTCCTCCGCGCGTTCTTCTCCCGCCTTGCAATTCAGCGCGGGCCCTCCTGGCGTGCGCGCGCGCGGGGGCCGTTGATGCTGGCGCGTCCTCCACCTCCTCCACCTCCTTCTTCACCTCCTCCTTCTTCCTCTCTATACTCCTTCTACCGCTCCACCTGGTCCTTCTCCTTCCCCTCCTCCTTCGATCGCTCGCGCGAACCCTCCTCCACCGTGTCGACTCTCTCACCGGAACGCTTATAACAACGCGCTCCTACGCGCTCGCGAGTAAACGTCACGGTGAGGCGTCCAGCGACGTGTCGATCCGCTCTCCGTGTCCCTTCCTAACCGGACCCCGATGATGTCGCTCAGGCCCGCCAATTCAGGGTCTCTCCTTCCTCCGGTCTCTCTTTCTCACGTCTACCACGCGACGACGACTCTCGTCGTCGGTGATAAAGGCTTTTGCGCGCGAAGCCCCACGCGGAAGCAGGTGGGATAATTGAAGGAGGATGGGTCCGTTTTCGGATTATCGTGGAAGAAATAAGAACTCGTGGTGGTGTTCTTGGAACAATGCTAGAGATGTGACCGGGGGAGATGGTGAGAGAGTAGTGGAGAGAGAGAGAGAGAAAAAAAAAGAACAGAGTAGACAAAGAGAGTGAGAGAAAGAGAAAAAAAGTCGGTCACCGTCGCAACCGAATTCGCCGTTAACACCACCGTACTCGCCACGTCTCGTGAATCGTTGCGAGCTACGGAAGGATTGAGTGTGTACTAACATACACTTTCTTGTCCTTGCCTGGCTTATATAGTGACTCATCGGGCAGCACGGCTCCCCCCGGCGACGGTCCCACGACGGCGGCTCGATGGAAGGAGGGAGGTGGCCGGAGGGACAGTCGAGCCGGAGAGGGACCGAGACTCACGCGAGCTGCGACTCATGGAAAGAAAGAGAGAGATAGAGAAAAAGACAGAGAGAGAGAGAGAGAGAGAGTTGGAAGGTTTGCTCTCTACCAGTGAGAGAAGAAGGAAGAAAGAGCGACGGAGACGTGAAACGAGGAGGAGAGAGGGAGAGAGAGGATTTGGAGGGGTAGATGTGGGAGAGTCTCGCGCCCCGATCGTCCGAGATGGACGTGGGGGTGGAGGAGCGGCTTGGGTCGTACGCGAGCTGGGGGTGGCAATGGAGGTGGTGGTGGTAGTAGAGCTCGACTCGACTCTTCGAAGTAAGTTGGGGGTGCGAGGGCGGGCCTGACGTTCGTCGGTCTCGTTGGCCGATGACCACGAGGCCTCTCGTCCCGCGCAACTTGGTGGGGGCCTGATGGTCCCCACCCCACCCCTCTGCGGGGGACCATTCGTCCCGCTTCCCTCTCTCGTTGCTCCTTGGTGGGGGTAGGACCGTCCGAGACGCTTTACGTTAACTACGCGAGTCTCTCCGCTCTCAGACGATGCGTCGTCGCGAATAGCGACGCATCGTTGCTCCGCGTACCGCTTCGACGTTCTTCTACAGAGAAAGAGAGAAAGAGATGAAGGGAGAGAGACAGAATAGTATTTTATTAATGGTTGTGGCTTAATTATTTATAAGATGAACGGAAAGAGACAGAGTGAAATGAAAAGTCATACTGTAACTTAAGTTGAAACTAAAGAAAGAGAGAGAGAGAGAGATTGTCGAGAGTCGGAGAGGGAGAAGTGGGAAGACTAGCGTTACGATGTGGTTTGTAAGAAGTTTCTTTCAGATTGTACATAGATGTAGTAGAACTTTAGACTTTCTTCTTGCTTATCCTTCTTTTTCGAACAGAGATTTTTCGATTAGTCGAATTTTGGGGAATTCTGGTTCCTTTCATAAGATTTTCTTCGTCCTGGGCATTAGGAAGGGGAATGGGAAATAGGAGAATTTTTATCGAAAGAAGGCGGATGTCATGGTTACAGGCACAAGGATTGATTGGAAGTTTTTTTTTCCTCTTGCTAGACGATCAACGCCATTCTAGACGTTTTCTAACCCGGCACTGCAACCGTGAAATTCCGAAGATCGACAATTTGTTTATCCCAAATCGCGAATCCAGGTACGACCGATCTCGTCGTCGCTTCGTAATCTCAAATATAACTTTGCCAATATATCTAGACGCGTCCTTGGTTCTCGATGATTCGCGAGATAGTGCTCGTTAATCAACGAGAGTGCAATATCAGCGGTTATCCGGTCGAACGGTTAATAATAATTACTGCGATCGTATGCGGGCACGATGGATTTTATTTATCGCGATTAAGAACATTGCCCAAGCCGAACGATACGGTTCGAGACGAGCGTTTCTCTCTTCTTGCTTTGGCCGCGCTCGCGTCTACTCCAAAACGAGAAAAACTCGGAGGCTGTTACACGTGCCGCGTACATTTCGACGATTGCATTCGCCGAGGGAATATAACAGCATGACCGATAATCGTGGCGCTTGCATCATAATTCGCACGATTCGTGTCGATCGATGACTTTCGCGCTGGGCCACCGTCCACTTTATTATCCATAGCCGGGGTCATTTGGTCAGACATGCGTCCGAAAGATACTCGCAACTCGCTTGAGTGGCGCACGAGCCATTGGCGAATTGTCGAAAAGGAGAGATGGAGGGACGAGGCAAGATTTTCTGTGTACTACGTGACGAACAACATGGCGCTTTTTCGGACGGTATGCATGGGTCAATCTCACTGGCAATCGCTGTTTCTCGTACTAGGTTCCGAACATCGGTCAACTTACTACGCTCTGAGTTAAATATATGTATTCTATTGTATTTCTCGTTCTTTGCTTCTTACGGACGTACACTCTCTTCACGTTTCCTATTCTCTTTTGCTCTGTATAGGTATATATACCAAAGGGTTCTGCAGGTTGATAAACTAAATAAACAAAGAGACATCCACGAATTATTTTACCAAAAATTCTCAAACTCCATCGCGGTTTAAAAAGCACAACGACGCAGAGAGCCGAGTCTGCGAAATTTTCAGCAATTAAGGACGAGCACCGCGGATTCGTTCGTTAAGTTCTTCTTTTATTATGCGTCCTTCTCTCTCCGCGTCTATCAGTAATAGTCTAACGAAATTCGTGGACCATTCGCCCGGAGGGATTTCCCGACTTTTCAACCGAGACCACTCTACCACCTCTTCCTCCTCCTTCTCCTCTTCATTCATTCGTTGCCGGGTAAAGTACTTGGCGCGGACCGGAAATTTTTCACCGCGAAATTTTCCTTGGCCAACGTCCAACTCGAGATCGAGCGAGTTGCACGGCACCACCACCGCGAGCACCGGTGCAATTAATTCACCTGCATCCTTGCGGGTGGCGGAAGGGGCAGGAGCGGACGAAAAGGTCATTGAACCCGGTGCGCCACGAGCTCCACCATTTCACCTGGATAAAATGCGAGAGCGATGCTCGCGTACTCGCGTGCACCTGCAAGTAGGGAAGATCTGAAAGAGGCGGGTCGTGCTTCGCCGAGAGTCATTAGGGTGATAGGACGATTGAGCGATTGGCACGTTTCTCGTATCACGGACAAACATTCGTCGTTAATAAGCGTACGCGTACCGTAAGCGTCGAGTATAATTGACTTAAAGAAAGAAGAGAATTGCCATCGCTCTTACCAACGACGATCGCTCGAAGAGCATGCAAATTTCGTTTCACACCACGTACTTAGTCATCTCAATTGTAAGGTGAGTTGGTGTAAGTGCGCCGTCGAGACGAAATTTTCTAAACTACGGTTTTTTCTATTATTTATTGTTTTTAAATGACCTTATGCATCTATAAAGTACAGTTGAAAGTCACGTCGCCAAAGTTTCTATTTTGCATCAAAATTTTGAAGTTTGTGGAAGAAGAGTAAACAGAAATTTCGAATATTCCCGTGTGCACGTGCCCCAGCTTACCTTACTATATAGTCATTTAAAAAAAAAGCAAAGATAAATAATAGAAAAAACCGTATTTTAGAAAATTTCGTCTGGACGGTGCACTTACCCCGAGGCTGCACTTATCCCAACTCACCTTGTACACTTCGTTTATCGATACATTGGATGCACTCGGGAGCGTTTACTTTTCACGGAAGTTAACACTAGATTTGCCGAACATTTTTTATAAACACAATTTCCCATTTGAACCAGTCAAATTGACTGGTTTCGGTAAATCTAGTGTTAAACACCGACTAAAATGGGTCCCAAGATCGTTCGGAAACGATTCGTCCCTGGAGCTTTACATCGCAGCTCCTGGGTCATGGTGTAATTCGATTTGTGCGCTGACGAGGAGAGAAAAATAAAGGATTGCCATATATCGAGGAGCAACAAATTAATCAGCATTCTTCGATGCCGCGTGAATCAGCTTTATCCGTGGAACATAAACGGGACAAGAATAATCGGGTGAGCTTCCTGCGCGTGCTCGACGTTCGCCGTCACACACGCACTTTGCACCGCGGCACGATCTGATTCGATGTAACGCGTGTTTGTCGTGGCGGTAGTCGCGCGGTGACCTTGATCTTAAGTCCCCACGCAGATCGTCGTCGGTAGGGGACGATCCCCCGCGTATCTCCCGTCATCTATTTTCATCGTTGCCGTTCCACCACCTGACCTTGCGACAATACGAAAAACACTTCGACGAATTTGCGGCACTCGTTGCCCCTGACACGAAAATGGTATTTCCCCAATGGTGGGTGGAAAAGAGCCCCCCAAGGATTACTCGGAACCTTTAATGTGTCGAATCTTCGTGGAATTGGTAATTAGGTCTTTGGACGAGTCTCGGAGAATTACTGTAATCTCTTGGATATTTTGTTACATCGAAGTGACCAATTGATTATTCTATAAGTTCAAGGAGAAGCTTCGTGGGATTGGTAAATGGGTTCTTGGATGAATCTCAGAGAATTTTTGCAATCTCCTGGATATTTTGTTGTATTGGAGTGACCAATTGATTATTCTACAAATTCAGGTAGGTTCTTCGTGGAACTGGTAATTAGGTCTTTCGACGAATCTCGATGAATTATTGTAATCTCTTGGATATTTTGTTACATCGAAGTGACCAATTGATTCTTCTATAAGTTCAAGGAGAATCTTCGTGGGATTGGTAAATGGGCTCTTGGATGAATTTCAGAGAATTTTTGCAATCTCCTGGATATTTGGTTATATTGAAGTGACCAATTGATTCTTCTCCAAGTTCAAGGAGAATCTTCGTGGAATTGGTGATTGGCCTCTCGGACGAATCTCAGAGAATTTTTGCAATCTCCTCGATATTTTGTTATTTTCAAGAGAATAAAATTAATCATTTACCAAGTTCAAGGAGACTCTTCGTGGAATTAGTGATTAGGTCTTCGGACTAATGTGAGAGGCTTTTTGCAATCCTCTCGATACTTTATTATTTTGAAAAGGATAAAATTGATACTTCTCCAAGTTGAAGGTCGAAGGGG
This sequence comes from Tiphia femorata, assembly GCA_944319695.1. Classification (NCBI taxonomy): domain Eukaryota; kingdom Metazoa; phylum Arthropoda; class Insecta; order Hymenoptera; family Tiphiidae; genus Tiphia; species Tiphia femorata. Next base: position 7,758,194 of record OX090904.1, read on the forward strand.
CGGAGTTCACAACGATCGTACGTGCTAGGTTGTGCATTTAACAATCTCATTGGGACGGGCATCTTACGAATGGATGAATTTGATTAGGTTTAGGATTTGTGGGTGTTTCTGCATAATTGCAACTCTCTTGTAGGAGGGTCAACGAGAGGGAGTAATAAAGAGCACGTAAACGAGGTTATCGGTAGAGGTGAACCTTCCTTCTTCGTGTGTTGTGACGCGCCAACTCAACCAGGATTTCTCGCCTTAATCTCGAAGTTCAAGGCCGAGATCGAGAAAGAGAACAGAAAGTCCACGAGGATCGCAAAAGTGCATTCGTGACTTCGAGGAGCTTGCCAACTCTTTCTCATTTCCACTCATTTAAACAAACAACAAATTTAATTAACCAGCCAACTATTCTAGAATCGGCGAATCAACAGTGCAAAAACGGAACATGTTCGACAGAAAAGCACAATATGAAACTATCTGAAAGATGATACTATCTTGATATACTATGATGGATACTCATCGTTGGACACCTCATCTCGGAAGTCGACGTTAAAGTTACTCTCCGATGGGTGCTAACGAAAATTTATTTATTAGATGCGCGTAGTACACAACGCGTCCATCCCTTCGCGCGCGGCCACGAATACGCGAGCGAGGTGTCGAAATTCGATTGAATATGTATTTTCCACGCTGGAGTACGTTTAGAGAGAAAGTTGTCGTGGAATCTCGTAGCCGTGCGAGCAAGGTCAGTCAAGAGTTTCGGTAATCGATGTGTCGTACGTATAGGTAAGTACGATCCGGTCTGGTCGCACGGCCGGCTGTTTAGACGAGGAGATTAGGAAAGAGGCCGCGGCACAAGCCCGATTTTGCGATTAGAAGCCTCAACTGCGCAGATCACCTGCATCGACCGTTTGAACGAACTATCCGCTGATCTAATCATCCACTCCTCGTACGCCGTTTTTATCACCGACGTAAAAATGTGCTCAGCTCATTTTATCGACAGATAAAGATTCTGCTTCTAGTTGCAGCTTTAATTCGGCTACCTGCTCGTGGTAGTCCTACGTTCGTGGAGGAACGCTTTCACGAAAGAAGGAAGCTCAGTTCTGCGGGGCGAGAAACGGCGCGCATGCGTCTCGGCTTACCGCGCTCGTCGGGCTCCTCATTCGCCTCAGATCGAGACGCTTAGGCTCGCCAAAATTCGAGACGTCTAGGCCGCTGGACACTCCCACGGAAATGAGAATTTGTCAGACGCCGCGTTAGCACGACAGTATCAAACGATCTGCGGACCGGTCGGTCTGCCGGCTCGCTACGATGAAATGAGAAGCATCAATTTTCAAGGAAGTCTTCGTTTCACCCTAACGCTCCGAAATATCATAGAAATTGTATATCGAGCTACTCCTTCGTGGAGGCTCCCTTAATTCTCACTTTCTATACTCTGCACGAGCACGATCTTTAATTACGGAACAATCCGGCAAATTGGAGAGCGTGGAGAAAAAAGCGCGGAATAGGGCAGCTTTAAACCCTTCCTCTATGATTTACATCGCGGCAATGCGGTCCCAGAATCAAGAATAAGGCTAATGGCATTGTGTCCAGTAGACACAATTTTCATTCAAGCTTTTTATTATAGTTGCCCTGAATCCGTCACCACGACTCTCACGCGATATTATTGTCGAGAGGGTTAAAGGGGATAACACCGGAGGATATTTCTATCGTGACGCATGTGGAGGATCCACATTCGTGCCGGTGATTGTGAAAGTGGTCTAAATCAATAATTTCGAAACATTAATGTTTCTATTTACGTAGAAATTTTTACCTATACCATTGAAATACGGAATGATTTGTGAACCAAACTTTTCTGACTTTCACAATCACCGGTACATTTGCGCTCACGATACTAATCCACTTGAAGCGCGCTTCGTGCACTTTTCTCTCGAGATTACGTCCACTCTCTGGGCCGTTGCACTGGAAACGCACGTGAGCGCGTCCTCGTGATGATTTTGCTCCACGTGCAAAAGATAGCTCGTGTCTTTTTCGGTGAGTTTTCAAGGCCGGACCAACGATCGAGGAGAAACATCAAAGTGGTCGAACAAGAGGAGAGGACATGACAAAATGGATGAAGAGAAGAGGGGAGAAAGGCGCACGTGTGCTTGACAAAGAGAATCGAAGAGAGTCGGGGCGCGTGGCGCGACTTGAAAAACGCTCGATGACGCGACGCGGGCGTTGCGCGTGCGAGCCGATAAAGACATACGACTCGAGCAAGGGGTGGCCTTCTCGCGTGTGGACCTCAAAGTGCATCGTGGAAAATCACACGCCGTAATCATGCGTGGTGGAAGATTATCGTGAAGGGAGTACGAGGCTTACGCACGTTTGCACTTTGCGAATTGTTATTAATAAGAATTATCAAAGACGCGAGTCCTTCTTGGAAGGAACACTATCGACTTCTCCGACGCATTTTTTCCGCTATCTTATCCGAAAAGTTCCTTGAAGAGCTTTCTCGAACGACGTTGAACGGTTTATCCGAACGAAGGAGAGAGATCTCGATACACTCCGGGCGCATTTTTCGTTTTTTACCTTCGTCGCGTTTGTTAATCGGAACGGAAGATCTTATCCTACGAGAGGCTTTCGATGGATGGATAGTCGTAAGAAGATTTACCGTGGAATACCAAGGAACTCGAGTTCAACGACCTCGAAACAGACTTCCTCCATTGGAAGAGAGAAAATTCATTCTCGGTATTGCTCGCGATTTTACGACTTTGAAAGTGAATGGGATATTAGCCGGTTGGAAAACTATTCGCGCGGTTGTCGGTCGCGGTTGATGTGCGAGCGTATCTACGAGCTTAATGCAAATCTCTGTACTTTTATCGGAGAAGGATTAGCACGCTGGTGGAAAGGAACGATCGTGCGAAAGAAGAGAATCTAAGGATGGAACGAGAAGACAATGATATCCAGGAAAGTAAAAGGACTGAGTGGTAGCCGAGTGTGCGCGCCACGCTTCTGAAGGTAGTGGAGTAAGTGGCGCGGAAGGAGGAAGGAGCGAGAGGAAAGGAGACGGGCGGAATAAAACGCGGGAGAGCAAAGCAAACGCGGTCTACGCACCGTCTGTGATCGTCGCAGGGGTGAACGACCGTCCATGTGGAGGACGCGCTGCGCTCCCTTCCTCTATCCTCGAGGAGACGACACCCGAGAGTCGATCGTCCCATCGACCTGTCTCCTATCGATCCTAAAGTTGATTTCCAACGATCGACAAGATAGCAGAGAATTAGTTACCTGGTATATGCCTCTGTTGAAATCTTGGAGAACGCGAGTAGATCGATCCTCTTTTCAAAGTTAACTCGTCGAATGTTGAGACGTTCCTCGTAACGTTCGTTTGAAAAGTCTATATTCAATTTGTGACTATGTATCGTTTATGGTTTTTTGGTTTAGTGTAATCGTTAAGTAGGTATGTGCTAATAGTCATCGACCTATTCAATATGGGATAGTGATTCTTTTTTTCAAGTTAGCTCATCGAATGTTAGGAACTTCCTAATTACTACGTTCCTCGTAACATTCGTTTGAAAAGTCTATATTCAATTCGAGACTATGTGAGCCGTTTATTTTGAAAGTGGCCTAAGTCAATTTTTTTAAAAAAAATACAATATCACATCATTCGTGAATAATTTAGTGCAATAATTTAATGTTCAGTGATATTTCATTTTTTTTAAAAAATGGACTTAGGCCACTTTCAAAATAAACGGCTCATGTATCGTTTATGGTGTTTTAGTTTAGTGTAATCGTTAAATAGGTATGTGCTAATAGTCATCAATCTATTCCATATGGAATAGTGATTCTTTTTTCCAAATTAGCTCGTCGAATGTTAAAAATTTCCTATTGAGTACATTCCTCGTAACATTCATTTGCGAAATCTACGTATATTCAATTTGGCATTACGCGTTATTCACACTTTATCGATACGACAGGGTCACCAAAAAATTTCAATCCTCGTCGGTCCTTTACTCCTTCTGCCTACTCGATCCCAACTAATAGTTCGACGGATGAATACGCAGCAGCGCGTATGAATGAATTTTGATCGGCACCAACTGAATCCTAGTTGACCGGCGCAAATGGTCAATTCGCCGGTCCCTCTTCGTTTATTGAAGCACGCACGTCGGGTGTCCTGATCGCGATTGGGCTCGAAATCTTACGGGTGTTCGGTGGAAGGTCGACGGTCGGTCAGTGCTCTTTTTCATTGGGCCACCATTCGGCCCGTATACCAATTGGCGAAAGTGCGAGGCATGTGGAAGCTGGTCCTGAGACCGGCGAATGGTACGAAGGAAACTCATTGCGGTGTTAAAAATTCTACTCGGCTCCAAAGTAAATGCGCTCGAACGCGAAAGCGATCGAAACCCAAAACAACAAGGACCGAAGAAACTTATCGATCATTCGTGGCAATTTGAAAAGCTCGAGCTCTTACAATTAGACCCGAAACAACAAAAACTCGAAGAAACATGTCGATCATTCGTGGCAATTTGAAAAGTTCGGAAACCCGAAACAACAAACACTCGAAGATACTTATCGATCATTCGTGGCAATTTGAAAACCTTCAGCTCTTAATCCCCAAACAACAAAAACTCGAAGAAACTTATTGATCATTCGTGGTAATTTGAAAACTTCGAATTCGTCAGCCCGCGAGTCAATCACCTCGCGAGCCCAAAGCCGCGCAATTTCCATTCGGCACGAGTGCGCGTGCTCGCCAATCCATTAGGTAGAATTTACAAGGATCGCATTCTAGTAACAATGGTCCGAGCTCGACGCCGTTCATTGCCCTCTACTATTGTCGCTCGCATTAGGCGCGCAGGTCCATCATTCTCCTCACGTGCCAATAAGTGCATCCAGCATTCTTCTTCCTTAACGAATTTGCGCGGGCTCTGGCATGTCGATCGGTTATTAAACCCGCGCCATCGTTAGAGCACAATCGCCGGGACTATTCGGTGTAGTCGTGAGTATTTCGATTAGATTCAACGCTCCATCGATTATATTCAACATTAAACTATCCTTACCACCCGTGATGGTCACATAAGACCTACACAAACCAACGCCGAAGCAAGTGACCAAACTTACCACTTTCGAGGATGTCACGAATCTTCAAGAGGCCCCTAGAAAACCCCAAAATCTACATCCACGAGAATATCGACACGCGGTAAAGTACGAGCTTCCACATCCACGTCGTCTCGTACCCTAGATCCGTGCCAGGACAAATTACAGATTGGCACTTATCAATTAACATCATTTGATCGGCGATCAAAAACGTTGTAGGTCGGAGAATCGTGGATGTATTCGCACCTTCGCGTCCCACTCATCGGAGATCCAAGTGTACAGAGTAGCATTACCATCGATCATTCTCATTTTTCCGTGTGTAGCAGCATTAATCCACTAACCCAATCGTAACCAGCGCCCCTCGTCCTCGTCTAAGTTCTCGCGTCGACGTAACATCGTGCGTCTCCTCTCCTCTCTTCCACAGAGCCAGTGCCCGTCCCTCCCGCTTCGGAGAACAGGATGCAGGAGGTAAAGTGGAAAAACGCTGTTGAAGCGGCAATTAAGCGCTCGTTAATCGCGACCGCGTGCCGGGATATCATAGCAGTTGGCGCGAAACGAGCGCAACGGAATTAATGAGCGGTCTGGTATGCGCATGCACGAGCGCGCGTGTGCGCCTTTATGTACACGCGCGGACGCGCTCGAGCGCTCTCGCGATCTAACGCGCACCACACGCTCGCAGAAAACCGGGGCTTGCAATTTCTGATTGTTTACATGCGAGGGCATTGCCCGGATGCCGTTTACCTTACACACATTCCAGGTGTTCCACCACCACCTCCACCACCAACCACCTCCTCCTCATCGTTCTACGCTTGTCTACGCGTCGAACACCCTGCCTCCTTTTTCTTTTCCTTCCCCACCTTCCTCATTCTCCTTTCTCTCCTTCTCTTCTCGCGCACCTTCCACCTTCTTTTTCTGCAGTGGCACCTTCTCTGTCTCTCTCTCTCTCTTTTTCTATCTGTTTCTCTCTCTCTCTCTACACGCGAGAGACTTCGACAATCCAGTGGATCGCAAAGGTCTGCTACACGCGTCACGCTCGCTCGCCACTCCTAATTGTAACTTTCGTCGACTTTCGAGTACCGCGAAAGGATGCCGATGATCCTTTGGCAAGGATCACTGCGAAAGACTAGGATCGAAATTGGCATCGATATTTCTGCATAATGAAGTTTTGGATGTACTGAGCCTTTATTCGGTGACGAACTCGAAAGATAGAGCCGGATGAGGAGCGCACTCACAAGATAGAAAATAATGATCAATCGGTAGAGTTCAAACACGAACGTTTCGCGTACCCAGGTTGATAAGTGAGAAAATAACATATTTCAATAATAGGTACCAAAATTTGTCAACGAGTTCTTTATTAAACTAAATAAGCATCAAAGTACCCTGTAAACGTGGAGAAACAAACAAAAAATAACTTACTAATTTCTTTTTATGCTAAATTACTGCTGCTCTGACGTCTCATTACGGAAAGAATATTTTGGAACTTATCAAGAATACTTTGGAATTTTTCAAAGAAGTACCAACGTACCAAAGAGGTTTAAAAAGTAGCAGATTGCCTAGAAAACTACCAGCTCGAACAATCCTGAGTAGAGTCATTCGGATGTCGAAGAAACGTCGATTACTCGCGCACCGGAACTAGCCTACTTCTCACTCTATCGTAATTGCTCGCTAATTAAACGAATCTCGCTGACGACACGGAGAGGCAATCAGGGTGAGATGAAATCGAGGGAACGTTAACGACAGTCGTGAGGATGATCCATCCGAGTTTAATTCTTTTTCTGCGATCGCACGTTTCAGCTTCTTCGTTCTAATCTCTCGGAGGAGTTCGCGCCGTTCGACGCGATCGTGCACACCTATGCGCGTTAACCTAGAGACTAGAGAAGATTTACAAGCGTGTCCCACTCACTCCAGAACTCCAGATCCCTGTGAGTCTCGCGTAATAAGTGCCTTCTCCGCGGTCGTTCACCCCGTACGACCGATCGCCAATGAATGAACAGCGCGCGAGCCCCGCGCGTATCTCTCGTCCGCTTACTCCGGCTTCTTAAGGCGGTGCTGCGCGAGTCCCGATCTATATGGGCCGCCAATAGCGGACGCGCACGATCCTTAATGCCGATCGAGAATTTATGGATCGTTTCGTAGCCGAGTCAAGACACGCGTACCGATCGCTTCTCGTCGAACGAGTGAAACAAAAGGAGTAGTCATCTATCCGGCACCACTGGCTCCTCTCTCTCTTTAATTACAGTGGAGAAATGCGAATTACTAAAGTTCTCCGCGAAAGGTCTCCCCCCAGTCACGATGATGACCACTTGTCTCTTCTTTCGGGACCTGATTCTTTTTTCGATGCCTGGCCGAGAATCGAGGCGCTTTGAAGGTGAGCTCGGAAGACGATCGAGCGAATCGTTGGAAGGTAGCGCAGGTTTTTTTTTTAGAGTTTTTAGCCGCGAGTGAGAGAGAAAGAGAGAAAGAAAGGAGAAAGAGAGAGAGAGAGGTGTGAAGCAAAGAAGTGGCAGACAACGTGGACAGGGCCTGGTACCCCGCAGAATTGGCGGTTCTACATCGGCCAACAGGTTTCGTTTCTAACGGCTAATAACGGACCCAGGTGGTTTTTGGGGGGCCCGTTATTCCTCTCACGGAGGACACGCTTCTCCTCCTCGCCGCCCGTTAGAAATCGGGTCGGCACCTCGCTGATAACCTCGTTGCGAGTTACCCATTGTGACTGACGACGGGCCACATTTCTCTCGAGGAATCCACCGAGACTAGAAGCTATTCGGTGCTGGCTGCTTGATTGGAGATCGCAGGCCAGGTTTCTTCGAAGGTAAGCATCGAGACTAGAAGCCATTCGATGCTGCCTATTTCACCAAAGATCTCAAGTTTTTCCTCGCGAGGTTTGTCACCCTGAATCTCAAGGACTGTTGAAGTTTCCATCCGTCGACATAAGTTTCTTACTAAGGGTTAACTCGGTATTAGGGCTGTGGGTTCGAAAATTTGCACGAGTGGCAGGGCACCGCGTGATTTTAGGGGTGTTAACCTTAGGAGGCCTAAGTTAGGGCTAATTTTTACTCGCAAGGTAGATTTTGGGTGATAGAGTTGATTTATTGTAAGCGAATTTTTTTCGTCAATTCAATGTCAAATTTATATGTATAATAGAATATGATGGTCAAAATTGAGCCGACCTTGGTAAACGATGTATTAAATTCTACTTTGGGCATCTGATTGTTAAAGGAAGTAAATTCGCTTGAAGCAGGGTGGAGGAATAAACGATTGGCGATCAAAAATTCGGAAAGCGTCCAAGGTCTGTTCTTTATTTCTGCACCGGGACTGAACTCCCCAAAAAGTGCAGAAAATACATGTATAGGTGCATGTACACATTGGCATAAACATGTGCTTTCCACTTCCTGAGGAGTTTACTTCACGTGCCGACATAAAGAACAGACCTCAAATATCCAACAAATGGAGAAACTCCAAGACTCGTTTCACCCAGACATTCGAACAAAAGGAACGAATCAAATGTCCCTTTTCTTACAAAAGTCCTCAAACTTCGACCGTGTCCAAGTAGACAAGAACGAATTACTGGGTAACTCTCGAGCTAGGCTGCTATCAATACTCATTTATTTTTGGCTCTTACGCGTCGCGTGCTCGCGTAAGAAGTCGCGAACGAATTCGCGAAACGAAGCTCTCCCAACTCTAAGAAGTGTCTACGTTGGGTTAGACTTTAGAGCATCCTCGAAGCCGAACTCTTCCTGTTTTCTTTCCTTGTCTCAAAGGTATCGATCCGGATTGCTATCTTCGAATTAATATCCGTAAGCACAGGTGGAAAGCGCCCGTGGCCCAAATATTCGGATAGTAAGTCGACAGATGATCTGAAATAGACGAGAACGGGCGGCCAGTATTGACAAACACGCTCAGCATCGTAACAAAGATAGGATAGATAGACGGAACGATCGATCAATCGATTCACTGTAAGCTAGGAGCTCTCGAAAGGTATATTAAATTTTCGTGTGATGTCGAGCGAATGATATGTCGTTGAATGAACACCGATAAGCCAATTTAACGGGCCACTCGTCACCATTGTATCTCCGCTGGCTGATAATCGAAATTAAATCTGAGTACGAATTATCACGATGCATTATCTTCTCTTGATTCGAAATCTACTCGAGTGTCTACTGCTCGCGTAACTTCGTTCCTTACAACTAGTGCCTCCATTCTGAGATTGCAAAGCCACGGAATATTCTTTTGGTTCGATGTACGTGTTTCCTTGTCAATCGGCCAAGGCCCTCGTCACTCTCGGTGGATCTCAAAAATGTCTCCTTCTCTCTCTCCTTTTGCTTATTATCGCTCCTCCCGAAATAATCGCGAGAGGCTTATGTGCCGCGAATGTTTTCGAAAGATTTTCAGGAGCGAAGCGACGCGCGACGCACGCACTCCGTGCAAGTGGCTTTCTTCGCTCGCGGGGCCAACGAACGATAACTCGACCGATCAATTCGGCCAGAAGTTGAACGACACGTTTGAGCCGCTCCAAGAGGACCGAGGCGAGTTACCGAAGAGGGAGATAGGTAATCTGCATCCTCCAGTTCTCCGACTTCGACGAGCCAACTTGAGCAGAATTGTCAAAGAAAATCTTCAAACTCGCTCTTCGTCGTTCGTCGAAGTTACCAGGTCCGTGAGAGGATGTGTTCAGCTGGCGAAATAGTCAACTGGATTGTTAAGCCCCTGGAGACGTAAAATCTTTTAAATGAAGAAACTGAACGATGCACCAAGGTAGAATTCCAATTTTCGACTGTAACGGACGATTAATCGGGAGCTCGATTATCGATCCACGATCAAACTCCAACGACGATCCATCGACGAGCTTATCGACCGACTCGTAGGCAATCCGTTACTATCGAGCTACGATAATCTCGATACTCTTCATAATCTTATCTCGAAGCTTTCATCGTACCATCCTTGGAACTCTCCACCCTCACCATCTTCAGATCCCTTTCTTTCCTTCCTTCTTTCTTTCTTTCTTCTTATCTCTCGCATCGTGTTTTTTCTTAAACCGAAAAGTGTCCAAGTGGTAATCTTACGAGTCTGAAAAATGTTTCACGTCACTTTTCGTTCCTTTTTGGCCCTTCCATCCTTCTCCTCGCCTACTCGAAGGTCCCTCTTCGAATTTCTTACACTCTGCTGAACGGCTCGTCGGGAGAACGTCTTCGCATCTCGCGGAGTGCAACGTACGATAAACCGATTAGGCTATCAATTTGGCTCCAGTTGAATGACATCCTGTCGAGGCTGGCCAGTACAAAGAGGGAGGAGAGAATGGAAGGAAGAAAGAGAAAGTGCCACGATCGAAATGAGTTCGTTACCCCTCGATCGTTTTGCGATCGATCGATCGATCGATCGATGGATCGGTGGATTTCTGAAGTCTTCTCTCGTTAACTTGCACCTGCGAGATGGACAGGTGTGATAAAGGGGACAATGTTCATCGGCTTCCGGGTTACACTCGCCAGTTGCCATCCAGACAAATATTTCCTTTATCATCCCCCTCTTATCCGCTTTGGAAAATTTTCACGTGTTCATTTGTCACGTAATTTTTGAAGACTCATCTGAATTTCTTCACCCGCCACATTATTACAAATTGTCACGCTCCAGGCTCTTGGAGACTTCTGGAAATAATTCCGCACGTCGAGTTTCTTCGCAGATTAAATTCGTCGATATTTTATAAAACACACGAGGCTACCGACGAATTCATTTCTCTTCTCGTTTCTTCTCTTCTTTTCTTCGGTCCCTGCTCTCGATTGCGTAAGCCGATCGCAACATGTCACAATGTGCAATCGATGTGTTTCAGTTTAGAGCGCGACTTGCATGCGATAACCCTCTTGACGATCAATTACCCTAGATCAAGGAGGGAATGACATTGGCGATTGGACGATGGTCGCGATAAGAGATGAAGCAAAAAAGGGAAGCACTATCGACGTGGGGAAACTTATCGCGTGCCTCTTCTCCCATTACTCCGGCCTTGATCTCTGGCGGTGCCCTCGACGACGAAGCGGAGTGCGCCAACGAAAGTTCGAGCGTTTCGCGATAAGCCAACGCACTCGCTCGTATCTGCGCGCTCCGATCCGTCGGCTGAAAAATTCGAGGATTAGTCGAACTTTGAGAAATGCCGGTTCTAAGAAAGTTTAAGAACGTAGAAACTTGCGACGGACGAACGGGGGGTTAAAGATGCGTTGTGGTTTAGCCAGAGAATACTTAAAAGTGACGTATCTCTTGATTGTGAAATAGAGCTTGGTAGAATCACGAAGAGCAAGTCTACGTGAAACGAGAGTGTATAGAAATGAATTTCTTAAGAAATTCACGAGCATTCGTCGATCCAAAGAATTGGTAGAACAGCAAGGAGCAAGTTTGCGTGAAATGAAGGAGCCTGGAAAGAAATTTGTTAAGAAATTCGCGGGCATTCGTCGATCCAGAGAGTTAATAGAACTGCGAAGAACAAGTTTGCTCGAAATGAAGGAATCTAGAAAAGCATTCTTCAAGAAATCGCCAGACAGTCGTTGATCCGCAGAGTTGGTAAAACAGCAAAGGAGCTGGCTTGCGCGAAATGTGTGCGTCTAGAAAGAATTCATGGAGAAATTCATCGATAGTCTAGAAAGCAAATTCATCGAGGAATTCATCGAGGCTCTAGAAAATAATTCATCAAGAGATTCATCGAGAGTTTAGAAAAGAATTCGTCAAAAAAATTCGCGAGTATTCGTCGATCCAGAGAGCATCTTACGTTTTGGCGGAGCGCAGCTCAAGTTCAAATTCCTCCGCGATTCAAGTCCTTCTCCCTTTCTCCTTCTCATCCTACTTCTTCGCGCATTCATCGTTGAGCCCGGCCTCGTGGAAATTGCCAATTAATCAAGCGCACGCGCGTCTCTTCCTCCGATCAAGGCCGCCGCGAATCGAATTAGCGTGAATTCCTCCGATCGTCGTCGATGAGAGTGACGACGGCGGGCATCTTTCGTTCGTTTTGCTACACGTGTCCCTCGGTTAACGATCTCGCTCTCGTCATTAGCTCGTACGTTTACCCGTGACTACTTCGTCCGGAATCGTTGACGACAACAAAACAAGAAGCGCGGGTGGCCGAAGGCTTAGAAAAATTTAAATCCTAACCGACGAGAGCCTCGACGCGCGACAAACTCGATAAGGAGAGTCCAACGAGTCGGCTGCTTATCTGGGACGATGTCTCGCGGTCTCACTTCAATAAAAATGGCATTCGAGCGGGGGATTCACCGACACGCCCTTTCGCGATCGACGATTAGAAATTAGAAGAGAAAAGAGCGAGGAGGAGTGGAGAAGATTGGAGAAAGAGGAAGACACGTCGAGCCTTCTTCCTCCCTCACCGATGGAAATCAGTCATTCGGCTCGTGGTCACGTATGCGCACCAAGTCGAAAGTCGATAATTCACAAGTATCTCGATCCAATCGGTAGATCGACATCTACTACGACACTCTGAGAAATTTCTTTTCTCCATCCTCTGGCACTTCGCAAAATAAACAAGCGGTACGAAAATACCGGTGACGATCGAGGGGAATCTTATCAGCGCGCTCGATGATTTCGTGCTTTCGAGGAATTTTCGGATCTCCAGAAGACATTGCCACCGGGATGCAATCTACGCGCGCGCATGCGCGCTCTCGATGATAATCCCGAATCGCTCGTGTCAATAAACTTGAAATCGCGAATGCGAATTTGTGGTAATGTGTTTTCGCGATTCTCTCCTTCGTCGAGTTCTGAAGTCGACGTAATCGACCCCTGCTCGATCTTCGACTCGAGCCACACTCTTGTTTCAGAGTCGATGATGGGGACGCATTGGAGTATTTTCCAATATTTTCAGATTAAATCTTCTCTCCTCGTCGCCGTGTTGAACTTCGAGGGCACGTATCGCGAGCACGTGTACTACGCGAGCGTACGTAAGAGGCCAGGACGTATAATGCCAGGTGAAGGACCGTACGATGCGACGGACGGATCGAGCTGGTTGCCCGCTCGCTCGTTCGTTCATTCGTTCGTTCACTCGCTCGCCCGTTACCATCACTGACCACTGCCAACGGGTCAGTGACCCAACGGGGGTCTCGTTTGTAGCCGAAATTTTCGACTCGTCTTGTCGGAGCTCGTCGACGTCGTCGTCGGGTCCCGGTGCGACCCACCCGCCCGGTCTTTCCTCCTCCTCCTCCTCCTCTTACTCGCTCTCACGATCGGCATCGCGCGTGGGACTCCACCGTGTTCTCAACTTCGAGAGGTCTTCCTGCGCGCAGGATGTGAAAAACAGAAGTAGGTTTCGGATAGAGTTAGGGTAGTATCGAACATAAGGAGAGCCTCGAAAAATGTTGCACTTTGCATCTAACGATTGTCATCGAACGGAGTTGAAATCCTCGGCATTTTTAAATACAGACTATTCTTACAATTCTCTTATTTGAGAATGTTCGAAATTATCTCGATTGATTTCTAAGAGATCCACGAATAGATGTGGCTTCAATCTGTTTGGTGGAGCGTCACGAGTAGTCTCCGATTCGATAGCTTCTTAGAATGTCTTACCCACGATTTGCGATACCGCGTGATACTTTGTGCCTTAATGAATTAAACAGTCTGGTCTCAGGTTCGATAGTTTCTCACGATGTCTACCCACGATTTCCGATACCTCGTGATACTTTTGTTCTTTTATGAATTAGACTGCGAGGTCTCGAATTTCGAGGGATCCGACTTTTTCCATCGTCCTCTTTTAAGTCTTCGTCTTTCGTCCCCGGACTTTGACAGTCACTGAAAGGAAGGGATCCTACGCGTCTCATGTGGCCGTCAGTCGTTTCGGGAGTTACATGACGACACGACGGTACAATCGACCGGGACTCGATGGCGAAACGTTATTAACGATAAGCAATTGTCTTGACGCACCGTGAACCGATACATTCTGGATGTCGAGAATCAGCGATAAAAGTCTCGGCCCGCATTGGATTCTGGGTCACGTTCCTACTACGAGTAGTAGCACGCGACGATTCGGTAGCGCTTGTGTCAACTAAGGTCTTCGCTTCTTAATTACCATGCGATAAAGCGATTTCTCCATTGCGCGTCGAAGACGGTAAATAATCGTCCAACGGCGCGACGATTTTCACAACGGCCTGCAATTTTCAGCGGCGTCCATGGATCATTTTACGAATTTTCCAAAGCTTCGTTCTTTTATCCAACGATGTGACCACTTCTCCCGATGTTCGATAGATAACAAAGAGCTAATTGACGCTCGTTAAACACAATTCTGTTCATTTTTCGCGATATCGCCGCGTTTTTCTCTTAACTCTTTGAGCCCTATGGACGCATGCGTCTGGCGAAAGGCATCGGTGTGGGCTAAGGACGCATATATGAGTTTAGTCAAAGTTGTCGGCATGAACTGAAGACGCATATATGCATCTGTCGATTTTTTCGATCACCCACATAGAAGTATTACAGGTACTTTTATGTGAGATGAATTCAAGTGCACTCCTTTTAAATTTAGTTTTCTAGCTTATTGTTTTCTAGTTTATCGGCCAAATTCTAGTTTATTGTAAGTTTTAATGTTTCTAATTAATAATTAATACTTAAAAATAACGCTCTTTAATTATTTAATCTCGTGCAAAAGGATTACTATAACTTATTATTATTTGCGCTTTGAATAGTTAATCAACAGAGTTCAGTCTAATGAAAAAGTATTCCGTCCACAGCGATCGTCACCGTCCGTACGGACCGCATAGGCCGCGAGTATTTAGCACTCAAAGGGTTAAATAACAGTGTACTAGCAAGGTATTCACTATATACAATTCCGTGATCGTTACAGATCTACGGAGCTTCGATCTTCAAAATAATACAAATCCTATTGTAAATCTCTCGAATCAACTTGCACTTACGACACTTCTCAATATTCCGATTATCCATGAATTTCATCAATTTAGGCTCGACGTTCTTTCTACTTTTCTCTTCTTCCTTACAACGACTCTTCTCTCCATCGATTCACCTACTCGCCTAAGCTCTGCTTTCCCGCACCTTTCTTTCTCCTCTCTCTCTCTCTCTCTCTCTCTTTCTCTCCGCGAATGCTCGGCATGCACGCGTGCACGTGTCGCGTCACACTTCTGCGAGCAATAGGTCAGATTATGCAACCCACCCCGATGGGCGGCCCACGATCCGCATTATCGGCACCGATCGAACGCCACTCATCGAATCCCTCGACACGCGGCACGTTCGCTGACTCGGCGATGCTCAATCGTCGAAATCGCATCGTCAAGCGCCTTCTCAAAACGCATTACCTTGCATTCCTACGGCTCTGCTGCTCTTTTCTTTTTTTTTCCAGCTTTTCTTTTTTTTTTTTCTGTCTTTTGTTTTGTTACTCCACTCGCGCGCGTCATCCATCATTGCAAAATTTCCGTGGCCTCAGACACGGTGCCCTCGTGTCGTAATTCCACCGAGAATTCGATATTTCCGATCGATCGTACGGAAGGACGCCCATCGACGAGCATATTTGGAAAGGTTTGGGCCCGAGATTTCGGCGAAGGCCGGATTTAGAGGTGGGCGCGAGCGCGAGCGCGAGAGAGCAGTGCACGCGATATTTAGGTAAAGTAACGGCACCGCGACGCCTCCTCGACCGGCGTCTCAAACCTGTCGTCGATGCCGCGTCGTATGGAGCGCCTGTCCAAGTCCTAATCGCTTTTCTCGGTGTGTCGACGCTTGATCGGCGAATGGCGTCCTCCGATAACCCTCCGAAAGTTCTAATGATCGTTCTAAAGGTGCTTTTGCCGGAGGACAGGAGTGTTGGGAGAATGCGACGCTGCCAAACCGACGGTCCTCCAGATTCTACGGAGTGAAATTATTGTCACGGTTTTCTGATCCGACTGTGGAAGAAAATTACCCGATGTAGATGTAGAATAATGAAATCTGGTATACTGTCTTCAAATCCGGCCCAGTCTAGAAAAAAATTATTCGATATACATATACAAAAATAAAACTTGCTACACTGTCTTTAAACCCGCCCCACTGTAGACCAAATTACCTAGTATACATATGAGCCGTTCAGTGCACAAATCGATTAACTCCATAAATTATGTTCAAAATGATGTTACAAATATAAAAAGTAGGGACTTAATCAAGTGCTTCGATGCTTAAAATTATGAAAAATGCAAAAAGTGGAGTTAATCGATTTGTCAAGTGAGCGGCTCGTATATGAATACAAAACTCGATACAGAAATTAGAAGTCGATGCCCACCTTTCGGTCATGGCCCAGCAATCCAAACGTCTGTAAAGGAAGATCAGCAGGCGATATGAACTTATCTAAAAACAATAGTAGATGAACTAAGAACAAAACGCTGTCAGTAAAAAAACGAAATATTCACGACCACAGATCTCGCGGGTTAACTAGACATGCTGCTACCAGACCCTCTTTTCTTTCTAGGTCTACTCCTCTACTCGTCCTTTCTACCATTTCCACCGTTCTACCAGGCTCCACCGAGGACTAAGCAATTTTCAAATTAATAAGTCACTCCCTTTACCATGGTGCCTAAAAATCAACCCTACCAACCCCCGACCAGCAGCTCTCAAATTATCCTTCGTCTCTCTAGAAAAGTGTCAAAGGATCCGATGGACCCGGAGCAGAGTTCGCATGCGAATCGAGGCGAATAAGACTTGGCGGTTCTCGAGCGCGCTCGAACCCGAGTGCCGATGTCGAGGTGAATGACCGACGAAGTGGCGTAAGTGCCACACTCTCGGATGGCACAAGGAGTCGACACAAGCTCGGGAGGGCTCTTCGAAGCTTCGTCCTTCCTTCGTCACCCACGATAACGAACAGATGATCGATGATAGCGATCGATGCCGATAGTCTAATCCAGATTGGAATAATGATCAATAGATGATCGACGATAGTGATCGATGACGATCGTCTAATCCAGATTGGAAGATTCGTCCGCAGGACGAACCAAAGCAGAGGTGGCTAACGATCGTGTCGTGATCTCGTCATCCGTATTCGCTCGTGGCCAAAGCTTCGGTAGCCTCGCGATGGCAACACGATTGGCGACGACACGAGGAAGAAGTTTAATTCGGCGGGGTCGACGAACTGGTGAGTTAAAGAGCACCAGCAACAACGTCGGAATATTCACACCGTGGAGGGTATCTCTGCCGAAGATGACGAGGTCCAGAGATGGAGAGAGAGAAGCGAGGATGAGAAGCACGAGGAGAACGGGGTGAGCAATGGAGGTCCTCCGGGCCCACCACTGTAAACGTATAGTTCAATATACTCTCGCAAGTAACAACCGGGAGCGCTTAATTTGCTCGAGGAGCGGAGAAGCCTCGGGCGAGTTGGAGGACCTAGGAATGAGAGCGCGGAGAGACTCGGGATACTGCGGTAGTACCTCCGATTCCAGGAGGGAAGCTCCGTGAACGGTGCCAAGAATTTTCCAATAACGATCCTCCGCTCGACGTGCATAACGGACGAACCGGCTAAATAAAGTGTCCGCTTCTCACGTACCGACTGTATAACTCTTGGCCAACGTAACTAAGGGTACTTAGGAGTTTCGTTTGGGAGAATCGATCGCTATCCCGGAGCTTGGATTCCTTTTCAAGCCAAGGGTAGAGAAAGGTCTGTCCGTCTTCTGCCGGTAATTTCTATTAATTCTCAGCGATCGAGCTTTTTATTGATTTATTTATTAAACGGGACTGTCGCGATACAAGTAACGGCTATGATGGTTCAAGAAAAGAGTAATGAAGGGGAAAAATGGGAGATACAAGGTATATGGGTGTGGATGTAAATTAAACATGTTTCAACACCTTGGATAGAACCTTAACATGCATAGACGGTTTGTGTTAAGTAGATTTTATGTCTGAGCCCAACTGTTCAGTTGATGGCAATATTGCACGTTCTAGTAATTGTATTAACATGTCATAATTCGGAAATTAGGCATAAATACCTCTGTCGCTTGACTGAGCCTCAATGGCGCATAGAAGTTGACCTGCCAGAGAAGTCTCATCGTTACTGAATGACAATGACTTTCGATAACACGCGTATCTAAGTTTCACGTGGCTTCTTTCTAGCCGAGTAAATTCACAGGAATAAGACTTCTAGAACGTCCATTGGCTCGGAAAATTAAAAACGGTCATTTGACCGCTCGTGGTTGGGATAGTGTTAAGAATTGGTTGCACGAGGCTCTTGCGGTTAATTAATAATTATTATCCTACTTAACTGGCATACTCTGTATCTTCTTTAGCTTGCACTTACGATTATTATTATTCTGTATAATTACATGACTATCAAAGGGGTTCACTTGACCCATGAATAAATAAATAAACTGTAGAAGACGTCGAAGACTCGAAGTGAAGATACCTCGGTGTAAAAATAAACAATTGATCGTAAATCTACCCACTCTTCTTTCCAGAATGAGGTACCGAGATGGTTCGAATTCATCGATAAGTCGATCCAGCTCGAGAATGCTTTAAAATAAGCCACAACTCGAGAGCTGGACTAGTCCAGACCTACCGAAAAATTGTCTTTCAGAAGATGATCCCACTCGTTCGATTCTTGCCTGGCATCGAGGAAACGCGTCCCTCGCGAAAGATCTCGCAGATAAAATTGTACGACTCGCAATTGGATCAAGTCGGTCGCGTGAGCCGCGGTATCGATAGCCACTAATCGATCGAAATTCGCCGAACGGTTCGTCGACCCCGGACGACGACCGAGCGGGACCGAAAACGCATCGCGAAACGGTTGAATAACGAGGACGCCAACGAAGTCGACGAGGACGCGGAAGGTGTCGTGGTGGTGGCTTGCAGGTGTCCTGTGCGTCGTGGTGTGCCCAGTGAGTCCACGCGAGTGTTACTTAACTGGGTGACCGATTGCCAATTGACTCACGTCATTCCGCTGAATCGCAAGGCGGCCGATACATTTCTTTCTCTTCTTCTTTTTTTTTTACTACCAAACGATTCTTCTAAATACGCGCGCGCCTGCGGAATTTGCGACGCAAGGCGAATCGAACGACCACGTCGATTATTGTTGCGAGAGAGGATTTTAAAAAAACGTAACACTTTCCTTCCTTTTCGTATCCTCTTGGAGCCGCACAAATGGTCACTGTCCTTACAGGTCGGATTTATAACACTGGACAATCAAGGATGCTGATTGTTCGAATTGGCTCTAGTTTTCGAGATATTCTCAGTTTTGTTTTTCACTGATAAGTAACGTGTAATGGCGTCATTTTTCTGTTTGACATTAATTGGGTTGCTTTTGTTGATTTAGTTACGCGTTCCAGGGTCAACAAAACCACTGTTGACCACCCAAGTTGTTTTTGCAAGAATATTTCTTTTCGCCATTTGCGCGTTTTGTTCCTTAATCTACGATTTAATCGTTATTGTGAGTTGAGTTTTGCTATGTGGTTATTCGTATTACGTTGATAGGCAACACGTTGCTATGGTATAAACACAGTAAGTGAGCCCGGTAAACAAGCAGCCTGAACGCTCTAATAGACAGCACGTACGGAATAGTCGTCGCCCCTTTTCGATTAATAAAGTTCTGTTCCTTTCTCTACATCCACGTGTCTCCATTTATTACGTGACTAGAATCTGCTATCGCGCATCAATTACATTATGGACCCACAAACGCGTGATTCTGAGATTATAAGAACCCAATGAATATCATTGTACAGAGTGATCCATCTACGATGATAACCACGTGACCTATCCGTTGTGATAGAGAAGTTCCTGCATCAGAACAGTTCAATAGCGTATTCATTTTCTTTCGTATATTTTGAAAAAAAAAATCGATATCTCGAGATTTATAATATTAAGGACAAAGATATTCAGAGATATATCCAATTATTCCACAGATTCTTATAATCCTCCAGAAAAACTTCACACAATATTCCGCATAAGCCGAAAAAGTAAAATTATGCTTATAATATTCAGTCGTTGTTTACGGTGGAACGAGACATTTTGATCATTGCTACACACTAGCTCGATAATGTCGAAAATCTGTACATGCGTTCAGAATGATATAAATAATCTTTCACAAGAGGGAATTGCAAATGGAAATAATTTGATGGTCACGCGGTTATCACTCTGTAAATGAATTCCAATAAACATCTTCCTTAGTCGTGCCGGATCTCGTGCCGCTTCCGCATTCTTCTTAAGCGGTCGACACGCTTCCACGTGATCCACCAGGCCCAGGGAGGGCATGAATTGGAAAAGTAGGAAATCGGGCGTTGTGGAATCGCGACGAATGACTCATCGAATAACTGGAGCCTTGGTGCACCGGTGCAACCTCTCTCGCGCGGCTCTGCTTCGCACCAGGTGTGGACTAGACAGGCCAGAGCGTATAATTCCTCCGAAACGACACTTCTTCCAGCCTCCTTTCCCTCCGACCCTCTCGCATTTTTCTCCACCTCCTTCTCCACCACGTTTTCCTCTACTTCCACTCCATCTCGTCCCACCGTAATCCTCTCTCTCTCTCTCTCTCTCTCTCTCTCTCTCTCTCTCTCTCTCTCTCTCTCCCTCTCTCCCTCTCAGACCCACTCTCCCACGATAGTTTACATCGGCCCAAGGTGAACGACCTCGACGGGGTGGGGTCTATCGAACGGCGAGATCGATAGTGTCTAATCGATCGAATTCGCTGGGCAGTCGCGTAACGCGGGTTCAACGAACCCCGTAGAGAGTACCGGATGACGAGGAGTCGCGAGTACCCGCACGCTCGCTCAAGAGGGGAGCCGAAAACCCGAGGAGGACGAGGAGGAGCGAGAAGAAGGGGTGCGGGGCGAGTAAGCGTGCACACGCGATGAATGGGTGCGCGTGCACCGGTGTTATGTCACGATTCGTTCGCACGATCCTAGGGTTATTCTCTTGTCAACTTCGTTCCTCCACGCACCCTCTTATCCACTGGTGAAATTTAGTCTCACGACTGATAACAATCAAAAGTGACTCGTGTGAGTTAGAAGAGGAGGAGGGTGGTTTTTAAGAGATTCGTAGATCTATCACAAACGTATTCGATAGGATGATAGGCGTTCGATGTTGCACTCGATTTTGCTGTACAGTTCAGGAGGTTTTCAATAAGATTTCAAGGTATGTAAAGAACCCGATGTTGGTACGACCTTTAATATTAAAATCCTTTCATTTCCACGTACGCGCGTATTAACCCCTTGACATACAATGACGTCTCGAAGACGTCATTCCTTTCACGCGCCATTGTAGAGTTTGACGTCCCCGAGATGTCGAGAACCGTTTCATTATAGACGTCAATTAACATTATATATCAATCTGATTAAATGTTATACAGTCAAATCTGTTTCTACGCGGCACTTCTTCGCGCGGTGTTTCGTGCAATTTTTTATGTCTGATTTATCCATTTACCACATAAAAAACGTTTTCTTTAAATGTGTTGCAAACGAAACACTCGTGCAATTACACGATACTTTTTTTTGTGCGATTCCTTTTATGCTGTCCCTATCTCCTGTACAAAAACAGGTTTGCCTGTCTAGCGATGCAAAATTTCAAAATAAAATATTCCGCTTCGAAACTCGCACATAACTGTTCGGTTGAGCCATATTAACACGTACGTCGCCACGTCACCCATATTTGGGTGACGGTTTCAATGCCTGATTATAAATGATCAAAATAGGCATTCGGAAGTGTAATTAACATTTTAAATAGTTTTGACTGTGGCGTCACTCATATGTAACTGTTTCAGTATCCGATTATAAATGATCAAAATAGGTATTTGGAAGTTTCATTAACTTCCAAAGTTAACAGCTTTAGACAGTTAACTGACGTTACAATTAACATTGGTGGTAGCGTTCGAGAGATTGTACAAGCGATAAAAATTATTTAAGCATTGTTACAATACTAAATCTGAGAATCGTCTTCACTAAACAGTCACTAAAATTCAAGTGTTAAATACGAACGTGTTAAATAGTATTCTTCGGACGCATTTCCACTTTATTCGTGCGTTAAGGGGTTAGAGATAAGAGATGAGCAAAGATAAGATCATTGTACGTACGTTCGAGCAACCTATCGTACGGCACCCGCCTGTCGATCAGCTCGCGCTTACTCGAATGCGAGAGAAGGTGTGGGGGCGGTAGGAGCGAATTCGCGCGCTCAAGTCACGTGCGCGTTGGAGTGAACGCGCGCGTGTGCAGCCTTTAGGGACGCGTATTCACGTACGAAATGTCGCTCGCGCGCGTTCTCTGCGTTCACGAGCGAAAGGCTCGCGTTGCTCGGAGCGCACGGGGCTCGCCAAGGGGCCAATGCACCTTCGACAATAACAACAACAACAACACCGAGTGTCCAGGTGGGCCGCGCCAAAGAAGGGTGCTCGGACTGCTCGATCGTTCACCGAGCGATCACTTATGCCATTCAGGCTCTCCACGCGATCTACGTGTGCACCTACGATCCTCTTTCGACGAATGAGCGAAGAGATAAGTCCTGCTGATCACGAACGAACCCCATCGGGATGCCTGCGACGAGACCGGTAGAACGTCGGATTTCCTAAGGCTACTCTAAGCCTAAGCCGAGTATCGTCGATCCTCGTGAAGATTTATCGATTATAGATTGATAAATATGTAGATTGCATTTATTATTTTCAAGAGCAAGTCCTCGCACGAAGTGTTAAGCGAGCGAGTTGAATGTGCAGATGGATGATATGCTTCGTATTAGAATTGATATCGTGTGTGGCATGGGTGTTCCTTTCGCAAGAGTATTTTCGGAAGGACCAAAAGCACCACCACTTAAAGCAATCGAGTCGAAATCATTCAATTTGGGTTATGAGCACATATATTGGACTGATTCGTGGTATGAATGCAGAAAGTGTAACACTGGCCTGTGTATTGAACCCTGCCACGAGATTTACCATACGCAAGAAAATTGTTCAATTTTCAATTTAAAAGTTCTAATTTACTATTTTTTATGATGTTCGTGGTATTATTGTTTAATGAAAGAAAAGGTTCTGTTGAGGTTCTTGCAGTCACTGCTCGAATTACTTGAGGTGCAACTAATATAGGTTACAATGAAATTATAATGTTAGCCAGTATGTCGTAAAAAGTAGACAGCCCATAGCACACGCTTAACCTCTTCTTCTCGCTTCGCTTAACAACTCGGCGTTCAAAGGGTTAAGAGCGTACGTAAATCGTAAAATGCAAAACATAAGACATGTGCCTAAAGTTAGCGCAGATATTAGAGTTCAAGACGTATGACAGTGACAAAATAAGTAAAAAAGAAGATCACAGGTGATAAAACTCACTTAAACCAAAAAAATCCCAAAAGGTTGTGAAGACTTTCTTGGGAGGTGCTCATAGATCATCGTTCTAAAATTATGTCCAATTCAGGAATCTAAAAGATCGCATTGTTACTGTTGCATACGGGTTACCAGTCTAAATTTTTTTTAATTTTTCAGTCGCTAAGATCGAACATTGCATAGAACGCTTCTATCGTAAGATTTCTTCGTTCTCTATTAACACTATTTCTACCAAAGGTGTCGAGAGACATCTTCTCAAATTGTATTTGAAATTTATTTTCCAAGTTGAATCATATTTCCACAATGACTTCTTCCATTATTCGTATATTAGTTGTTAAATTAATTTAGAGGTATCATTTTCCTGCAGCTCATCCTGGACCCAAAAAGACACCTCTTGATCGAAATAGGTATATAAAAAATCCCGGTAGAAATAGTGTTAAGGTCCTTCTTTTTTTTTTATTATTTCCACGAGGCGCCCCGATCTCTTCCGGCGAGGCTCGATCGACGAACCTTAAAGGAGTGGCGCGCGCGCGCGCGCGTTCTGCGGAGCACGTGCAGCTGCCGCGCGCGCCGAGATGTTACGGAAAGGCGAGTGAAGAGGAAATAAAGGAGAAGTGAGGAGGGAAGAGGATGGAGAAGGAAAAGAACTCGTGCGCGGCTCCTGGCCCTCCTTACTCCGTCCTCTGCTCCCACGAATGGAACGCGCGAGCTCGTTGAATCGGCGAGCGGTCAATGCTCGACTGACCCCAACAACAGTAAAAGTGACAAACGCTCAGCGCGGTCCGTTCGTCGAAGCCGGCCCCCACAGGAGAACCCGACTCCAAGCCACCGGGTTCCTCCCGTCCTCCTCCAGCTTATTTTCCTTCGTACCTATGCACGCCTATCGGTCACAGTTGGCGACCGGTTGACGGAATAACCGCGCGAACACCCGGATGAGATACGAGGGATACGGCATAACGGTTGCGCCTTGCTCACAAGAGGATCTTTGGAACTGCCGAAATTTCGAGGGCCTTAACTACACTTTGACTGCCACGCTGATTTTTCCGTGAATGGTACGTGGCGCCACACTTTGCATTTTTTTTTTGTGCTGTAAATTGCGATTAGTATATTCATTTTTTTAATCGTTCTTCTGGAGGTCACCGTGGTGCCACAGGAGAAATTGTGGTCGGTCACATATGACCATCGTGGCAGTCAAAATGTTAAGTACAGATGGATGGAAATGCTTCGTATTGGAATTGATATCGTGTGTGGCATAATGAGTGTATACTTTGCAAGAGTTTTCGGAAGAGCCAAAAGCTTCCACCACTTAAAGCAATCGAGTCGAAAGTGCACGAGAGATATTTCAAATTGGAATTGAAAAACCGTATGCGCAAACTTGGTATCATGCGGCATAAATATTGCTT
Organism: Tiphia femorata; assembly: GCA_944319695.1. Classification (NCBI taxonomy): domain Eukaryota; kingdom Metazoa; phylum Arthropoda; class Insecta; order Hymenoptera; family Tiphiidae; genus Tiphia; species Tiphia femorata. The sequence goes on from OX090904.1 coordinate 7,782,881, forward strand.
TCTTTTACAACAAAAATGTTTGAGAGGTCCAAAAGCTCGGGTATCTAAACCAATCGAGTCGAAACTGCACAAGAGATATTTCAAATTGAAATTGAAAAACCGAATAAGCGATCTTGTCTTAATGCAACATGATCGATTTTTTCGCAAGACAATTTTGGGAAGGGCCAAAAGCTCCACCACTTAAAGCAATCGAGTCGAAAGCGCACAAAAGATATTGCGAATTGGAATTGAAAAACCGTATGCGCAAACTTGGTATCATGCGGCATAACGATTGCTTTCTTTTACAACAAAAATATTTGAAAGGGCCAAAAGCTCGGGTATCTGAACCAATCGACTCGAAAGCGCACGAGAGATATTTCAAATTGAAATTGAAAAACCAAATGACCGATCTTGTCATAATGCGACACAATGATCGGTTTTTTCCCAACAGAAGTTAGGGAAGGGCCAAAAGCTAATGAATTGTAAGTACAGATGAAATGCTTCGAATTAGAATTGTATAACCGGCCACGGTGCGGGACAATTGATCGCATCGGCGACTTTTCAAAAGCCTCAACGGATGGACCACCGAAATCGATCGAGTCGAAAGCACAGATGAGACGCTTTCAATGATATTTCAAAGTTTTATCGGACTTCGATCCTACCACCTTCCTTATGGATTTTGCTTACTACAGGCAATTAGCGAACACTTCACGCGCATTCCGCGTTAGATGCTATTGTCGACAGCGCGTGAAAATAAAATTTTATCCCGCCCTCGTTCGCGTTTCCATCGCCCATTGCGCGCGCCGCCATAACGTGGGAACGGCGAATGGCTTTTTTTTTATCGCTCCATCGATCGTTGCCTTCGCTCTGCCCACGTCGTTCTCGATGAAAATCGCTTCGAAGTATCCTCGTATATGTCAACGTCCGTCGCTCACGTCGAATGACGTGTTACCACGATTTACTACGAGTGAAAAAAAAGGCCCAGATGAAACGAGTCGGAAAAGGAAAATCGTCATAGCCGGATTAACTTCGTGGAAAATAGCTTCGTTCGGGAGAACGGCAAATGCTCTTCAAAAATTCCTGATACACGGTAGGACTGTGGCGAGGAGAGTAAAAAAAAAAAAAAATCGATCCGTGACCGTAGTCAAATTGACAGCGATCGAGTATGAAAAGCAAGGCTGCAAATTAGCCAAACAGATTTAACACTGGAACTACCGAACTTTCTTTCCATACGGAAATTTCCGTTGTTATCATTTTAACAGACTTCCTAGTTTTAGGTTTACTCTCTATGGGTCTAATTTCTTTCTTCCATATAAAAAAAAAATGTATGCAACGGAAGATCAACGATTAAACCTACATACGCAGATTAACGAAAAAAATTTACCAGGCAAATTTTCCAAACTTGCAAGGCATTTACTTCGATATTTCAAGTTGACGGTGCTGCCAACTGTCATCAATATTGTTATTGGTCATCTCCGAGACATTATACAATTAAGACTATCTTCTGAAAAACCTAAATTATATGGTAAAATGTGGATCCATCACTGTGTAACCTGAAAATTACACAGGCCCATGGAGGGTTAAGACCATACAAGTTCGCAACTCTCATTTTAAACTATATCAGTTTCTCAGCTTTTGGCGTCTCTCCAACCATCCCTGATCCCAAACCACCTGAAGGGTACCCAACAAAAAAATCCTCGAGCCAGAACAGAAAGTTCGCGTGTCCCTGTTGATAATCCTCGACGGCGACGATAAAGAGAGGCGCCAATAAACGCATTACTCCCAATACACGCATTATCTCCGTTCGACGAGGAGGAGGAGTAAGTGACGGTGTGCGCGACAATGTCGAGAACGCGATCAGTCGCAGGTAACCGTTACGCAAACCTCGCGCGGACAACGATGGCGCGCGCACGCGGGCATTGCGGAAAATTCTGCGGCGGTTCGCGGAAGGCCTTCGAGGAAAATGATCGGCGGTGGTGGTGTCGGATAGTGGCCAGGAGAAGGACGACGAAAGGAAAGAAGGAAAAAAAGGGTGGACGGAGGGAGAGAAAAAAGAGCGGAGCAGCTCTTACCTGGAAAATATTGTAAAACGCGTTAGCAGGGAGAGGGACGATGCGGTCGCGCGAACACACCGCGTCGAAGAATTGCAAGCGCGCGGGCTGATCGGCAGGGATTGGCGCGCGGTCGGGCTCGAAATGTCAACGCAAGCCTCTCTCGAGCAGGAAACCTCGCGTGTCCCTCCCCACCCTTTTCGTCCTGCTCTCTCAGGGGCGTATTCGTGCACTCCTCTCGACATATCCGCCTTGCCGCCGATCGATTTCCGCCTTTCGCAAACTTTCGTCCTTTTCCCTTTTCCCTTTGGACCCTGCTGCGCCTTACCCGTCCAACTCCGATCATCCTGCAATGCGAACTGTGTCCGCTCGTACTGCGACGGAAAACGGTGACGATTCGTCTACTTTGACTCTTACAAGATTGAAAGTACGAGTGAAGTACCACCTTTGTTGTATCTCATTCGGCACGGTGGTATTCAAATTGTAGCATCAAAAACATATTTCTTCGATGGTGCATGAGTGGTTAACAAACGTGTTTTCTATAGTTTTTCTTAAATCAATAAAAAAGGTGAACATTTTTTATTTCATTTCGCGTGCAGGTTGGGTCAAAAAATAAGTGAATTTGCTGTGCATGTAATAGTTAATTAGGTGTGAAATTAAAGCGGAAATATGCGAGTTGGCTAGGTTAGCTTATGGGTAGGTTATGCTGTCCGCTTTAGGTAAATAGGAACCGTTTATTTTGAGAGCGGTGTAAGTCGATTTTTTAAAAAAATGAGATATCACATAATTTGTTATTAATTTAGTGTAAACTTTTTATTTATAACTAGTTGAATTGTTTTTTTCTAAATGGACTTACACCATATTTAAAATAAACGGTCCATAGAACTGATAGCACATCCCTGAACATGTTTTCTACAGAATTCTATAGCTCCCATATTTCCGCTTTAATTTCGTATCTGTTTAAAGAACAAAAAATAACGTCACTGTTTTCCGTTCTAGTATTATAGACACAGTTTCACAGGGTGCCAATTAGTTCCGCAAGAGGTAATTCTTCTCGATGCCGAGAAGGAGGCAGTTCTACTTGGGAGAGGATCCGAGTGAAAAAGAAATGCCGCTTTTTCGAGGATCCTAATTCAATCGAGGATCTCCTTTATTCTGGAGTTTCGTGCATTTTTCTCGGGCTCTCGTCCTCCGCGAAGATCGTCTCCTTTTTATTATCGTGGAAGGAGGTGGAGAGGAAGAGGGAGACCGGAAAGAGCGACGACGTCGGCACGTCCGGTGGTCCCGGAGGGTCGATCCGCTCCTGTGTGAGCAGTCGCGTTTACAACCGATCGATCGGTATGCGACGTACTGCGCACTCCCGCTCTTACGATCGCACGATCCGAACCTTCGAAAGGACATTGACCGGCGGTGTACTGTGTACACCCAGTGTGTAAGTACAGACACGAGCCACACGCGTTACGCGCCCGAGCCACTCACGCAGGAAAAACAGTCTACCGAACTTAATCGTTTGCGACGGTGGTCCGTCGAGATCTCGCGGATCAGCTCGAAGAGTGCCAAGGACGATCCAAGCGGAAGATCAACGAGCTAGGGAGGAAACGGCTTGAGGATAAGGGCGCTGTTAACCCTCTAGGGGACGCGTATCGACGCTGAATTAATATTTTACGATTACATGAAAATCGTTATGGGTATGTATTGCTTTGGTATCTGCTATTTTTAGTTGTCGTACTTTGTGAAAAAACGAAGCTCGTATTATAGGAATTGAGACTGTAAATCCTCGGTATTGTGTATATTAGTATTGTTGAACGCACATTTGGTTTTGTGCTACGCGCCAAGAAAGTAAATTTACATTTGTTTACCAATTTCCAATGTATATAATGAAGATTTGTACGATGAGAATGCAGACAGAGACCCATCTGCTGCTATTTGCAAATTTTTATATTATGAAGAAATATAATCCATTGTCTCTTTATTCAAGAATAAAACCTTTGTGATACTTAGCTTTAATTATAACTATTTGCACATCGAATGTGCGAAGGACAATATTTGATTAATCTTTGTAGTGATTGTAGTTGGGTGGTGAGAAAATTTAGGTGCGCCCGTTCGAGGGTTAATCGAAAGGGGCGAGGAAACTCTATTTTCTAGGATTTAAACCAGCTAAAATTCGCCGATTCAGAGTTCGAGCTAAGGGTACCACAAATTCTTTGATTTCTCGATGAATTAGCTTTGCGATATACCCTGAGTCGTAGAATTCGTCGGGTAAAAAGCAGGAGGAAAATAAGAATCGAGGGCGAAAGAAACGTTCGAAGGAACTCTTGGAGCCTTTCTCGATTCTCTTCGATCGACCAACGATTTCCTCTTATGCTCTCTCCTCTTCCACCTTCATTTCCCTGCATAGACAGGCGTCCGAGGATTCCTCCACCTCCCTCTTCCACCATTCTTTTCCGTCTCGTTTCTCGACGCGTGTCGGCATCGCATGGCGGCTGAGACGATCGCATGCCTGCGATTCTAAAAATGTCGGAGGGGTGAAAGTGGAGAGGGAGCAGGAAGGACAAAGGGACGAGGGGGAGGACGAAAGACGAGACGAATAGGAAGCGATGGAAAACTGAAATTCCACGACGGTGGTCGCACGTTTGGCTCGCTGCGCGATCGAGCGTGAGCGTCGCAATCAGCTCGAATACGATCTAGTAGCTCGAGGCTCGATATCCTACGGTCGAGTAGCCTCGGTGTAAGCTGAAAATTAACACTTCACCGGGCCCACCGGCCGATCGGTAAGACTAGAAGTGCGGAATTTCATTTTTTTCGAGGAAGCAGGAAGCGCGAGCCCGACACGCGGTGCCCCCGCGGTGAACCGTGCGACAAGAGCGAAAGCAACGATTCGATTGAAATATTGTACATACGCGACCGGTTTCATTGCTCGAATATATTCTTAGGCCACTCGTGAGATCGTAGAAAATTATTTGGTAGTGTGAGTGACAGTAGAGTTCATGCAATTGTCCCATTCACCTCTAACCTCTACGAAGCTCCAAATTGATCAAGCCAAAAGTGTTTTCAACACTTAGCCAACCGAATAGGGAGATCTCCCCACTTTAACACTATTTCTACCAAAGGTGTCAAAAGACACCTTCTTAAATTGCATTTTAAAATTCTTTTCCAAGTTGAATCATTTTTCCTTAATTACTTCTTTCACTATTCGTATATTAGTTGTTAAATTAATTTAGGGGTATCATTTTCCTGCAGCTCATCCTGGACCCAAAAAGACACCTCCTGGTCGAAATGGATATACACAAAATCCCGGTAGAAATAGTGTGAAAGTACGTCGTTGCATGACCCTCTTTGAACTTAGCGACGCGTTCTCCTTTTTTTGTTATTATCAGTTGTTTTTTGTCCTGGAGTTGTTTACAACTAATTGCGGATTTTATAAAGTACAGTGTATAATAAAATCCACCGATTTAGTGGTGTTAATTTAATAGTGTTACTTAAGAGTTACACAAACAGGTAGGACTAAATAAAGTTATAAAGGTATAAGGTATAAAGTACAAAATCGTTACTACAAAATATAATTGACCGCTTAAACGATCTTTACACTTTCGTCTTTTTCGAGTAGCGAATATCAGTTCGTGTTACTTACGAAAATTGCCCGGTGGATAGCGTACAGTTTGTGACTCTTCCTAAAGTATTCACGATTTTTCCTAAAATATTGAAAAATGTATTATGCGTATGTATCAGGAGTATAAGTCCTGAAATTGAAAGGCCATACAATCACGTTGTATACAGGAAAATCTAATGGAAATTTTGAAAACGGTTACTTGACCGGTCACGATAGGTACATTGTCGAGGGAAACACAAAGTTGAGCTTTCTCGCGAAAATCACTACGTCAACTTCGTCGAGTATCGTGCCGAGAGATTGAACTTTTTTTCTAAGGATTAGCATATCAACTTGGAGAATTAGCATGTCGATAGCTCGCCTTCTCCTCGCTTAGATCGCAAGGCCCTCCTTACTACGTCGCACTACCTCGCAATAACCAGACGGCATTATGTCACTTCTCCCTCCCGCCCCACCAGCAATTCTCACGAATTCCTTACGAGCCGCGACGTCACTCAGGGCCGTTCGTTGAACCCTTATTTACGCGTACCGAGAGGGCCCTTCGATATTCACGAGCTCGCATGGTCTTACATCACGCGCAAACACGGTCGTTGATCTCTACGTTTCCATGAAAGGGCCCCGCACATGGTCGGACCTTTAATCCGGCTAATAAGTCATGCGGAACAAACAAATGAATCAAGAGAGTCATCCATATGACTACTGTGAACAGGATGACCCTGAACTCGATGCGCCTTGGGGGTTAGAGAAGATCGAAGAGTAATAATGTGATAAGGAGGATACCGAATGATTGCATCTTCAAAATTGTAGAAGACTGTAAAAATTTATATTCGTATTGGGTTCAGGGCATATTCGGTAGACGAGGTCGAAGAACAGTAATCGATTCAAAGAGGATCTTATTGAACGATTGTCTTCCAAATTGCTCGTAGAAGATGGTAGAAAGGTCATAGAGTAAATTCTCTTGTGTCTTCATCCTAGATGTTTACTTGCCAGGAAAGAATTTACGGTGGAGATCAACCGTCGCAATGAAACTAACCTCGTTGGCTTTGATCTAGGTCTGTTTACACAGTTACCGACCGATCGATTCTCGTAACAAATGTAGATCACGCCAAGTACTTAACCCCTTGACTACGACGCGTTCTAACAGAGAAACCATCTGAAAAATACACACTCCTTTCGTAAATATTGACGGATGTGCGAGAAGGTGTATATACATTTTTGGCATCTATCGATGGATCTGCGAGAGTGTATATATACGCTTTTCACAGCCAAATAAAATTTGAAAGAAGAAGGTAAATAGAAAAGTACGCCGGGGCGCACCGTATTTCTCACGTCGAAATTTCTTTGTGGAGTACATTGACACTTGTCCGTGAGTCGATTGGAAATATCGTCATTGTGCCAAACATTTCCATCGACTCACCAAACGTAAGCTCGACTTCCCACGTAGGGAAGAGAACAATAAGCACGCGAATCATCGAATTTCGCTGGATCAACGCCAAGAGGAATCTCGTGCGTGATTCTCGTCTATCGATGGATCTGCAAGAGCGTAAATATATGCTTTTCACCGCCAAATAAAATTTCATATAAAAAGAAGAAGTGTCTTTCTGGTGAATAGTGCGGCTTGCCCATCAGTCCATTGGAAATATCATTACTGCGCCTCCTCGCGAAACATTTCTCTGCCACACCACAACACATCCTCGTCCTCCCGCGCAAGGGAGAGACCAGTAAGCACGCGAATTATCGAATTTCGCTGGATCAACGCTAAGGGGAATCTCGCGCGTGATTCACATCTGTCGATAGATCTGCAAGAGCGTAAATATACGCTTTTCAGAGGAAAATAAAATTTGAAATAAAAAAAAGAAAGAAAATCGAAAAGTGCGTTGGGACACACCGAATTTTTAACGTTGAAATTTCATTCTCGCGTACATTGAGACTTGTCCGTCAGTCCATTGGAAATATCATTATTCCGCCTCCACGCGAAACATTCCTCTGCCTGACCACAACACATCCTCGTTCTCCCGCGCAAGGGAGAGACCAGTAAGCACGCGAATCATCGAATTTCGCTGGATCTCGCGACTGATTCGCATCTATCCACGAATTTGCAAGAGCGTAAAAATACGCTTTTCACGGCCAAATAAAATTTCATACCAAAAGAAGAAAGAAAATCGAAAAGTGCGTTGGGACGCACCGAATTTCTACCGTCGAAATTTCATTCTCGCGTACATTGAGACTTCTCCGTCAGTCCATTGGAATTATCATTATTCCGTCTCCACGCGAAACATTCCTCTGCCTGACCACAACACATCCTCGTCCTCCCGCGCAAGGAAGAGGCCAGTAAGCACGCGAATCATCGAATTTCGCTGGATCTCGCGACTGGTTCGCATGTATCCACGAATCTGCAAGAGCGTAAAAATACGCTTTTCACGGCCAAATAAAATTTCATATCAAAAGAAGAAAGAAAATCGAAAAGTGCGTTGGGACGCACCGAATTTCTACCGTCGAAATTTCATTCTCGCGTACATTGAGACTTCTCCGTCAGTCCATTGGAAATATCATTATTCCGCCTCCACGCGAAACATTCCTCTGCCTGACCACAACACATCCTCGTCCTCCCGCGCAAGGAAGAGGCCAGTAAGCACGCGAATCATCGAATTTCGCTGGATCTCGCCACTGGTTCGCATGTATCCACGAATCTGCAAGAGCGTAAAAATACGCTTTTCACGGCCAAATAAAATTTCATATCAAAAGAAGAAAGAAAATCGAAAAGTGCGTTGGAACGCACCGAATTTCTACCGTCGAAATTTCATTCTCGCGTACATTGAGACTTGTCCGTCAGTCCATTGGAAATATCATTATTCCGCTTCCACGCGAAACATTCCTCTGCCTGACCACAACACATCCTCGTCCTCCCGCGCAAGGAAGAGGCCAGTAAGCACGCGAATCATCGAATTTCGCTGGATCAACGCCGAGGGGAATCCCGCGCGTGATTCGCATTTCTCGCGAGGAAGTCCTGAATGAAAGAGTCGCGGCGCGGCACGGCGACCATGACGAGCAGGCGATCCTGGTTGCGTCACCGTGGAAGAGGGGGCGGCAGCGTCTGGAGGCGGAGGATGGTGGAAGGGGTGGAGAGGCGGATATAGAATCACTGTCGCTCTCGGTGTAAGCGATAGTAAACACGGGTCGTAGCCCTCTTCTTCCTCTCTCTCTCTCTCTCTCTCTCTCTCTCTCTCCACCATCACCTTCTCACCTTCTCTCCTTACCTCCTCCTCCTCCTCCTCTTCCATCTCGTCTTCTCTCGTCGCTTCTCGCCAAGGAGGATCACTTTCGTTCGAAGGAGCCCGTGTAGGAGACGAAGAAGACGAAGAAGACGACGCGTCGCACGCCGGTTTGCCGGCTTCCAGGAACTAACGCGCGCCGCGAATAGTGGACGTGTCGATGACCGGCACGCAACCACGCAGACTATCTGCCAAGCTTAGGTGGCGAATTAGAGATTCGACGTCACCGCGCGACATCCGCTGACTCGCGATGCGCGATTGATTTACGAGGTGTTTGCCGAGGCCGCGCGACCCTCCGGCGCGTCTAGGCGGATCGGCCACAAAAAAACATCATTTCGCTCAGACGGAATGCTTGGGAAGAGGCATCGGCGCCCCTTGGCGCCGGATAATCCAAACGTGTTGTCCAACGATCTCTCGTCATCGATCCACCATTATTTATCCTCTTGTTATTCCGAGGATCTTCACGTCGAATCCTCGATATCGGCACGAGTACGGGCCTGTTCGATGTTTACCAACCTCACGTGAACGTAGTCACTTTCTATTTCTCTTTTTATGTCACCGTTCTACAAAGTAGCTCTTCTTGATCCGCTCGTACGTCGGAGGATTTGAATTTTCTCCAATATCGTTGCCCGCTCGCGAGGGAAGCTCGCGAAATCTCTCGCCTCGAGACCCTCGCGACGCAAAACCCACCGGACGCGCTCGATTGGATCGAGGCAGATCGGACGATAATTTCTTAATGTTTACATCTTTGAATTGCGCGTGAGGAATGCGCTCGCTTCCAGTCGAGAGAAGCAATTGCGACACGCCATTGTCGATCGGCGGCCTCCCCGAGGCATCGTGTATTCATGTATTGTAAATAATGCGCCGCTAATACGAGCATTTTGTCGCCGGGGTAAGGAAAGTAGCGTGGTTGCGTCGTAAAGCGTATCACGAGAATTCATTAATAAGAGCACGAAGTGAGCGAACGGCGGCCATTTTTTTGTTTACAAGTGTCCGGAGTAAAAGAGCCGTCCTGTACGATGCGTAGACGTTTGCGCCGACTTATTTCCTTTGATTAATTGGACCGTTTGTTTCGAAAGTCCGTTTTGGAAAGAAAAATTAATACGCGAATGAACAGTTTACACTAAATTAATCACGAATTATGTGATATCTCGTTTGTTTTAAAAAATGGACTTACGTTGGTTTTATAATAAACGGTCAAATTGTACGAGGCTCGCAAGTGAAACTGTGGAAAGTGATTCTTATCGCGATGAATTTTTGAACGAACTTCCTTCTCTTGCACTTTAGGATCGTCTTCGAGAAGTTTGACGTTCTAGCGGCGCAGATTTTGCGCGCTTACGTAAATCTCACGGATTGCATCGTTAGGACGCGGTGCGTGCCCTGAGAGTGTTGCAGACCTCCGCCTCGTCGTATTCCGGAGACCTTCTATAAGTCTTACGTCGGCAAAAGCTTCGAGTTTCCGTCGCCAACTGCGAAACTTGTAAACAAGCCGTCGATTCGACCTGGAGTAAGAAATTGACGGGGGCTATTGGAATTTTGTTCGGTCTAACGTTCTACCCTTAAGGGTTCAATCAACTTTCTGGCCATGAAAAAAAGGTATTCGTATATGTATAATTATTTTCAAATAACTGTTAATGATATTAGAGCCAGTTCTATTTTTATCTTATTTATTGTAGTTTATATTATAAAGGTGAATTTTTTTATTAAAAAATGTTCACGTTCAACCACCCTCCTGCATCTGTGAAAAATCACTAAGCACGTCTTTCTTGTGCAGGACTTGCAGTCTCTTAGAAGTATCGGCGACAGATAATGGAATAAGTTCCTTAATCTGTACGAACATCATTATCTCTGGTGCTAGAATAGGACTTTTAGCACCAAAAACTTTTAGAACGAACGACAAATAAAAAAATTGTAAATGGAAAGACGGATTCTTCCTTTCAAAGCGCCGCTGTTTCGTTAATTTACTGCAAAATTTATCGATTCTAGTGCCAGCAATGATAATATTCATACAGATTAAGGAACTTATTCCATTATTAGTCTCCGATGCTTCTACGAGAATGCAGACCTGCGCAAGGAAGCCTTGTGCGACCGACAGACATTTTTCACGAGCCCGCACAGGGGGGGTGGTTCAACCTGAAAATTTTTTTATGCAAAAATTCGCCCTTAAACTATAAATTACAAAGAACAGATTACCAGTTTCTGCAAAATAATTCCACTTTTTTATACTCACAAAGGTAATCTGTACCTATCCCTAAAAGAAAAATCGGCTGAACTTCCGTATCCGACCCTTGCCCGATCTTAATAAAATTTTGCAGGTAAGTAGCATTTACTAAATCTAGTCGAACGCCATAAGTGCGAATTAAAGAAACGCCTGCTTTCCGAGATATTGAAGTTTTAATTACGTTTAATTTTTTAGATTTTTATGTAAAAAAAAGACTAAAATTCAAAAATGTTTTGTTGAAATGTTTTATTTTATTAATATCTTCCAAGATTATAAATACTAATTTATCGAAATATCGTTAGAATACATATTAAGAACAAGAAATATAGACAATAATTTTATGTTTTTTTGGTAATTATTCACTTATGGGGAGCCACCTCGGATTTCAATATCCTTCACGTATGTTATCAAGGTCATCCCCCTGAGTAATGTTGCGAAGTTTTTAAGCTCCGCTCGTCATTTATTATTTAAATGTGATAAATGGAGATTGATCTAACCAGAAAGGCCTACCACGCTCTCAAGTTTAAATGATTTTTTTATTACGCCGTGCCGTGCCAAACCATTGCACCTGCCTAACCTGACATTTTGTGGAATTTCAGTATTCCTCTTACGTAAAAATGTCAAAAACTGTTGATTTAATCGTGTAATTTAAAATTTAATATCCCTGAAAGCAGGCGTTTCCTTAAATTCGCACTTATGGCGCTCGACTGCGTTTAGTAAGTGCTACGTACCAGTAAAATTTTATTAAGTTTGGACGAGGGTCGGATACGGAAGTCTTACCGAAAAATCTCACCCCCGCGCGCGAGCACACGCGTCAGAAAGATTTCTTGAAAAGAATTCGCCACCTGCCCTTATTCAGAACCTCTCTGTCTGCTAGTAAGATCAGCTTCCGCATGGTGGTGGTCACGAGGACCTACCCGTGCGAACTCGCGTGGCGCGTGTTGCACGTTCGCGACACGTGGAGCAGGCAGTAACGAGCCGCGGGCCCTCCACACCTCCTCCTCCTCCTCCACCAGCCGTTCGCCCTCCTCGGAAAAAAAAGATTTATATTTTACGTGCCGATCTTTGCTCCGATCGGCTCGCGAGCGGCTCACGTTTTCGTGCGATACCACTGTCCATTCCGCGCCCGATCCCGAGGGCAATGAACGCGGAAAACGTGCGTGCGCCGCGCGGGGGTAAGCGTGCGGCGTCGGACGTCGCCCACCTGCGCTTGTGCGAGCGTGCGCGAGTCGCGAGGGCCGCAAAGTTCGCGAGAGCTCCTTTCCCTTTCGCGGGGAGAGAACGCGCGCGCGCGAACAGCAAATGAGCGCGCGAGCGCACCGTCGCACACTGTGAGAATTCGCCAATCCAAGTGATGGTTATTCAATTAAATCTTCGACTTCCAACAAAATCCTTAACCCCTTAACAGTGTAGCGAAAGTGAGCTTTACTTGCCACCAGTGTTGTGAAAAAAAATGTTTGAAAATGATTTTAGTATCCATACTTGTGAGGTCGCTGAATCCGAATATATCAGAGATTTAAAATTAAAAAATTGTTATAATGTTTTTCATAGTTTAAATTAATTCTTTGTTATTTTCAAGTCATTTCTATTGGCAAAATTTTACCTGCCATTTATAATAATAAAATTTTCAAAATTGCTCGCCATTTTTAATTTGAGATTCTGATATTATATTCGTATTCAGTGACTCGAAAAACCTCCGGATACTGAGTTTCATGATAATCGAATAAACTTTTATTTTGCGGTCGCCCCATTTGATCCGCCATTTTTAATTTTGAAATTCTGATATCATATTCGGATTCAGCGACCTCAAAAACCGTAGGATACCATAAGTTCGTACAAATTGTACAAGGATAAATCGGTTTTTCTTCAGATGTGCATATATGCACATCACACTCCAGTGGCATGACTTTTTTTGTGCATATATGCTACATACACTGTTAAGGGTTTATTTGTTAAGTAGATACTTAACAGAAACCCGAAGTGCATTTCTTACTATCCGATGTCCACGGTAAATAATAAATGTTGAAAGTGAGGGTATACGAGACGGTGATCGAAAGAGACGTTTTCCTGTGATATTATGGGCTGAATTTTTGTAACTTGTAGTCATCTGACGTTCTTTATTTATTTGTTACATTTACAGCACATTCTCTAGAGTAGATTGACATACTTGTCAATGTCGGATATTTGCTTTTTATCACGTCAAATATTTTTTCTAGACGGGAAAATGAATTAGGGTATAATGTTTGGAAAACTAATATTTCGTGAGATATCTTACGTGTCGCAGTTCCGACCGTTTCGCCCCACTGTGAGTCGCGTAGGACAGCGCGTGCTAATGGTGCTCGAGGAAAATAGCAGACGGTGGTAAAAGTGGTGGCGGAAAGGTGAGAGAACGTGGGAGTGTTGGGTGGTGGCCAGTGCTAAAACGCGAGAATGCCGTGTCGCGCGACCCGCCGAATTGTTTCTATCGATAGCTAAGCGCTCCTTTCTTTCTTTGCTTCCTTATCCGGAATGCCAACACTCGGCTACGTAGCTCGACCTATCGCTTGAAAGTTTCAAGCTGATTTACAACGGAATGACGAGAAGAAGAGGAAAGATTTCACGTTTAATGGAAACCACGGAAGTCAATATAGCATAGAGGCTTCTAAGTAAAGCGGATATTACTCTTCGACCCTTAATTCACGAGTTAACCCTTTGAGCGTTGAATTGTGCGAAGTTAAGCGTGCACTATGGGCTGCCCAATTTTTACGACAACGCGCATACTGGCTAACATTATAATTTCATTGTAAAATATGTTGATTGCAACTGAAATAATTCGAGCAGTGACTGCAAGAATCTCAACAGAACCATTTCTTTCATTAAACAATAATAAGACGAATTGAAAATTTAATAATTTTCTTGTGTGTGGTAAATGTCGAAGGAGGGTTCGATACATAGGCCAATGGTACACATTCTGCATTCATAGCGCGAGCCAGTCCCATACGTGGGTTCATAAACCATGGTGAACGATTTTGCCGAACGCATAAATGTGTTCATAGCGCTCAAAAAGTTAAATTGACTTTAAGTCTATTGTTATTAAACAACTAGTAGCCTCTCACATTTAATGGTTGATTATCACTTTGTTAAGCTTTCATCATTACTTTTTGTTCTTGCACTCCGATAAATGTCACTTACTTTTGTTTCCTTATACAAGTAATCGTGCACGTGTAACCTGAAGTTGAATGCCCTTACGGGATTATTTCCCCAAGATGCAGTAAAATTAATTTCTCTCTTCGTTCTTTTCATCTCTTTTTTTCTTTCATACGTTGACAAAGACCACACCGAACGCATTCGTTAAATTATGCCTTAAAAAACCTTTCCAAACTCTATCGACTTAATGAGATCAAGTTTTCATCGAGGAGGCGCCGAATCAAGGATCCTTCCTTCCTCGTCATCGTGAAAATCATCGTCGAGGCGCTACGCAATGGACGATTTATCCTCGAAGAAAGTTCGAGTAAGTTTATCCCTTTCGAAAGTTACGCGACGAGAAAAAAAGGAAGAAAAAAGAATAATCATCTTGGCGATCCGCGCGAAGGGACACGCGTGGGCGCACGCGTAAAAGCGAAAGTCCGTCCTGAGAATCGAGAGCGATGAGGTTCGGCCCCTCCTGTAAGCAGGGGTTAAGGTCACGTGATGTCCGGCGCCCGACAAGACGATCACGGGCTCAAGGACACGTGGGGGCAAAACAAGACGCAATAGTTTAGGACACGTGCGCGCGTTGGGGCCACGTTGCCGACGAGCCACGCGGGAGTAGAGGACGCCTACGAGCCGACCGAAGAATCTCAAAGAGAGAAGCACGAGTGAAAAGAAGAAGAGAAGAAAAAAAAGAGTCACGGAGAAGATTCTCCTTCGTCTCCTTCGTCCTCTTCTTCTTCCTTTTTCTCATCCTACCCTTTCCGTTTGCCCGCAACGCCCCAATGACGCAATCCGTACCCTCCACGCTCTCGTCCCGGCGCTTATTATTCACCCGAAGGATTCTCGAGATGCGCCACGAGGACCGGCACCGATGACGCAGGAGGTATACCTCAAAAGGATCAAGGACGCGCGTGTTTCGCGCAGACCTCCAATGGTACCGGGCCGCGTCACGAGAAATTTCGAAACGAGGAGGCCACGAGGAGGAGCGTTCAGGCGTTTGCTTTACGATTAGAAAGGAAAGTGGGAATTTCGAGTTGGATCTCTCGTGAGAAAATTTTGTCCGGGCGCGATTCGTATAGGTAAAGTCACCACGTGGTGAAGCTTTCGCGAGGATCAGAGGGATTCTCTGTTCCTAGAAGATAAGGGACCGCGTCTCGTGCGTCTTCTCTTTTGATTTTTTTCTTTTCTCGTTTTTTTTTTCTCCTTTGCGCTCCACTCGGCGCGACACCGCCTCGCGAAATTTCTTTTCGAGCATTTTCGACGGAAGACGCGCGCTGACGCATCTCGAGAGATTCGTCGCGCACGCGGACTATAATTAGTCCGCTAGAGCGTGTTGCGCAAGCAGACGGAGAGGATGCAACTCTCGAGATAAGAGTTTTGCAAAATGCCATCGTACGATACTATTTTCATAGGAGAGTGTTTTTAGGAAGTCTATTTGCGTCATCGATGAGCATCGAGTGGACGAGTCTCGCTTTCACCGATGATCCGTGGAATGTTAAAATTTGCATGAATTACAGTCTTGTAATCGATCGATTCAACGCACTTGCGTTATAAGCTCGCGTATGCGCGGATTTTTCCTGAAGAATTATCATCGAAACGCATGTAAGGTTAATGTCCCAGTTTCTATTCAAGTCCTGATTTCTACTCACTACGAACTATTCTTCTTAACAATAATATTCGGTTGACAAAATAAGTTACAGAAAAATTAATTATTAATTATTTAGATACTCCGGCATAAGTTGCATAGGCTCGTTGTTCGCTAGGCAACAGCTCGTTGTTAAAAATAAATTTCATAATCCGAGCAGTCGTTGTAGTCTTAAATCAGTTGAAATAGGAAGATCGAGCTTATTGATATCGATAAACCGAAACTGAATCTGTTACACTTGTATGAGCAGAAATAGGAACACGTAGTGAGCAGATATACAGACACCGCGATTTCTGCCGACTAGAAATACGTTCATTTCTTGCATTGCAATTGATAAACAATTATTCATAACAAAAATCTTTAAAATTATATTTTCGTTTAATTTTTATTTAATAATAATTGTTACATAAAATAACGATTTAAACTACTGTTTTTAATGTCATTTGTCTTAAATGAGTGGAAATAGGGACATTGACCTTATGTGTGCGTATATTTGCCTGACCACTGTTACCGATGGGTGAAATTCTTGTGATACGGGCCAGTTTTCCACTTTTCCGAATGATGCGAATGAGTTAACGAAGATCCAATCGTGCACCCTTGGGCTCGTGATTCGAGCGTGCTGTCGCGCGCGTATCTAAAACTGAGCGTGAAGAAAAGAATTGTCCACGCCGTGCGTCACTCCACGAGGAATCCTCCACTGACGCAGTGGCTCATCACTTTCTCGAATCGTCCTTTCGTCCCCGCGTGACATCCAAACTCGGGGTTGTAGCGAATCGACGACCTCTTCCTCCTTTTGCTCAGCTGACGTAACCACCCAGGCGCATTTGCGTGTCCCTCAGTGAGCTTTTAGAATTGCGCGGACCCGCCGATGACGCTCGTGGAGAGCGTGACGTCATAGGCGCCCTACCCAAGGACGAAGGGAACTGTCTCGTGCATGGATTCTCGAAACATCTCGCACCATGGAGATGTATTTAACCCTTTCGTGGATCGTGGAAAGCGAACTCTCCAGTACGCGAATGGAACGATAAACGACAGCAAAAATCAGATTTTCTGTATTAAATTTAGACTGGCATCTCTTGAAGTATTACAAAAATGTTTTTTTTTTATAAATGAACTGTTTTACCGACTACGCCAATACGTTGTTATTAGGAGAAAAAACTTGATATTCACACATTTCATGTCTCACTACTGTCCTGACACTGCCATTCTACGTCCGTACCGTGTATCCTGTATCCTTTAATTTTCTCCTTTTTTGTTTCCTTTTGAGCTGTTTTTACTGTTACTTGTACCAGTAGAGTGCTTGTCCCGTTTAATAAATAAATAAATAATACCGGTGAGCTTTTAGAACTGCGCAAGACCCGTTGATGACGCTCGTAGAGAGCGTGACGTCATAGGCGCCTTACCCAAGGACGAAGGGAACTGTCTTGTGCATGGATTCTCGAAACATCTCGCACCATGGAGATGTATTTAACCCTTTCGTGGATCGTGAAAAGCGAACTCTTCAGTACCCGAATGGAACGATAAACGACAGCAAAAATCAGATTTTCTGTATTAAATTTAGACTGGCATCTCTTGAAGTATTACAAAAATGTTTTTTTTATAAAAAGAACTGTTTACCGACTATGCCAATACCATATTATTAGGAACAAAACTTGACATTCACACAATTAATTTCTCACTACTGTCCTGTTATTGTCATTCTACGTCCGTACCGTGTATCCTGTATCCTTTAGTTTTCTCCTTTTTTCTTTTCTTTTGAACTGTTTTTACTGTTACTTGTACCAGTACAGAGCTTGTCCCGTTTAATAAATAAACAATAAATAAATAATACCGGTGTAATGATACATGCAATATTTTTTACTCCTGTTTGACGTTTGTTTTATCCTTGAAAAGGGTCCTCGTAAAGTAAGGAACGTCTCGAACGATGCGCGTAGAATTCGAAGTAGCTAAACAAAGTATTCTCATCGATACACATATCCTCTCCAATATCCCAAGTTATACGTGTTTATTCTACGGTGTGGGGCTCACTGCGTTTGCGTTTCCAAGATCCTTCGATTTCCACTTTGCATATCGAAATGTCCGACGAACGATCCGCAAAGCTTCTTACGCGGAAAGATGGAAAAGTATTTCTCACGATACACGAGGAAATAACCCTAACCATCACTGGTTTCGATATTTCAGTTTTCATTAGGAGTCCCGCGATACGCGAGTTTCTTCATTCTCGCTTTTACTCGGAGCCTTTCGGCGACCACCTACCGACGATCTCGAATTTAGATTGGCCTATCTCGCGGGCTAATTGCCGGTGCGCGAGTGGCAAACGTTATTAGTTCCATTATCTCCACCCTCTTCGAGCGGACGAGAACGGAAGAGAACGGAAGAGAATGGAAGAGAAGAAAGAGAAGGGCCACCTTCCCCAGTGTGTCGCGCGAAAGGAATGCCGACGCGCCAATTAATTTTCATTGTACTCTTACCATTGAGGCGTTATCGCGTCGTTATCCTTACGGTCGCTAAAATCGAACGTCACCGAGAGGAGAACTCTTTCCGCGAACAGATAACGAGAGAGCTTCCAATCCGACGGATAGGACAAATCATTTCCGTAACGATCGTACTCGAACACTCTCGATGCCCATGGAAAGTGATAGGGGTGATGGAAAATTTTGAAGATGGAGTCTGTGGCTCGAATGTCATTGCTCCTTGGCGATAGAATATCGATTGCAATCGATAAGTGCATCTTCTTCGTGGAGAATCGAGAGAGGAGCTCGATTTTCATTTCACTCCCCTTATGAAACTCCTCTTACGGCTTCGATGTCTTCCTGGAGTTCTCGGAACTGCTAGGATGGAAGCATTAAGGCGTTAAAGGTACATAAGCACGCGCAGGGGATGAGAAAGTATTGGTAGGTCGTATCCATTGAGAAACTCGAGAGGAGCTGAGATGAGGGTATTTTCTTTCGGTGTGGTTTAGAATATCTGGGGTATCTCGTAGTATTTGTATTCGAAGAATGCCACTATGTTATCGTTAAATATAGGATAAGATTCAAAGAAATAATTTCATCTTGATATCTCCTCCACGGACGCTACCATATCAGGAATGTAAGAATTTATAAGAAACAGGGTTACATTTAAAAAAGAAAAATTCCATCTTGAGATCTCATCGATAGCTACGATTGCAGTGAAATTATTTGAAGTAGCCAATAGTGTTCTTTGCTTTTTTTAAATAGCTTTTCTAAGAATATTTTTCGTGTAACTTCGATTCCACGCGATTCTATCGCGTCGAACTACGCGAAGCACATTTTTAATGGGCAGAGGGTGGAAGGAACAAAATCCTCGAACTTCTTTTTATTCTTCCTACGAGATCCTCTAGAATTTATATTTCGTATTTCAATATCACCCGCAATACGTGCTCTAAGGCAATGACAACGAGCGGCTCGGCAATGAATGACGACATCGTGCAGCACCTCTTGACCGCTCTCACGAATGATCGATGCAACTGGCATTCTTTAATAAAAGGTTCGCTCCATCCCTCGTCATTTTCCTTCTTCGTTCTCCGACGCACAACCTAATCATATTTCTTCCAGGTCTTCGCCGAATTACTATTTTTTATCAAATTATGCAAAAGTAATCAAATAAATTGTTCGATAAAAGTCCAACTTTTTTCCCCACCTACGAATAAACACGCGGACGCAACCAAATCCATATTTCTCTTCCTTCGCACATCCTACGAAGATCCTCTTCTACTTTCTCTTTTTTCTTCCTTTCATTTATTCGCACAATGCCTAATCAGATTTTCTCAAGATCTTCGCCGAATTACTATTTTTCGTGGAATTATGCAAAAGTAATAAAATAAATTGTTCGATAAAAGTCCAACTTTTTTCCCCACCTACGAATAAACACGCGGACGCAACCAAATCCATATTTCTCTTCCTTCGCACATCCTACGAAGATCCTCTTCTACTTTCTCTCTTTTCTTCCTTTCATTTATTCGCACAACGCCTAATCAGATTTTCTCAAGATCTTCGCCGAGTTACTATTTTTCGTGGAATTATGCAAAAGTAATAAAATAAATTGTTCGATAAAAGTCCAACTTTTTTCTCCACCTACGAATAAACACGCGGACGCAACCAAATCAATATTTCTCTTCCTTCGCACATCCTACGAAGATCCTCTTCTACTTTCTCCCTTTTCTTCCTTTCATGTATTCGCACGACACATTTCCTCCAGGTCTTCCCCAAAATACAATTTTTCACCGCAATATGCAAAAGTAGTGACCCAATTGTTCGATAAAACTCCAACTTTCTACACCTACGGATGAACATACGAGTGCAACCATATTTCCCTTTCCTTCATTTCCGTTTCATTCTCTCCCTTTCTTCTCTCTCGTCCTCCTTCTCTCCTTTTACGGCATTCCACGGAAATATTCGAATTCGCGACGAACCGCGACGCGAGCGAACGACGACGCTCGAGTGGTCGTAGAATCGCGTGACGCACATCGGAATCTACCAGGAGACCTCGAGCGCGGCCACCGACACCGGCGATTAGCAAGAAGCTCGTCATCCTGGGACAGCCACACCGACGAGAACGAAGACAGGCAGAGGCAAGCTCGTCCGTCTTCTACTCTTGCGCATCTTCCGCGCGCGTACGTGTGTTCGCGCACGGGAAGAGGAAGATCATTAACCCTTCCCTTTCCGCGTGCTAGCACTATCGCACGCGCAAATGAGTATGCTCGCCCTATCTTCCCACTTTCTTGTCGCTTCCGACAAAAAGGGCTACCGGAACCGCGCCCTTATTCGACCATCGTCAAATACCTACGGAGAATTATGAAGAACGCGAGATCCTCTGATAATCGGAGAAACTCGTGTTTCTCGGCTACCTATTGTAAACCCTTTGAATGCTAAATACTCGCGGCCTATGCGGTCCATACGGACGGTGACGATGGCTGTGGACGAAATACTTTTTCGCTAGACCGAACTCTGTTGATCAACTATTCAAGGCGCAAATAGTAAAAGTTATAGTAGGTAATCCTTTTACACGAGATTAAATAATTAAAGTGCGTTACTTTTGAGTATTAATTATTTATTACAAACATTAACACTATTCCTACCACGACCGGTCAAATGAACGTTTTTAAAATTTCGATTATAATTCCCCATGTACAACGTAACTGCATGGCCTTTAAATTTCACGACTTTTCCTAAAATATTGAAATATGTGTTATACGTATGCTTTAAGAAAAGTGGTAAGATTTAAGGGCGATGCAATTACGTTGTATATAAAAAATTCTAATCGACATTTTAAAAACGGTCATTTGACCGGTCGGTAGGAATAGTGTTAAAACTTACAACAAACTAGAATTTAGCTAATAAACTAGAAAACAATAAGCTAGAGAACTAAATTTAAAAGGAATGCACCGGTATTCATCTCGCACAAAAGTAACTGTAATACTTCTATGTAGGTGATGGAAAATATCGACAGACGCATATATGCGCCTTCAGTCCATGTCGATAGCAGAACAAACGCATATATGCGTCCTTAGTCCACACCAATGGCTTTGGCCAGACGCATATATGCGTCCATAGCGCTCAAAGGGTTAAAAGTGCCGGATAGTCCGACGCGTCTCACCTTGGAGGACCGTAAGAGAATTTTCGAGGCCAGCGCGCATGCAACGAGATCCTACCACGAGAGGTTCACGTCATCCTGTCGCTTCGGAGGTGGTAGAAAAAAAGAAGAGGAAATAATCGTTCGCGTTCTGGCAAAGTGATTTCGCAAGAGCCTTCTGCCGAATGGGAAGGATCGTTGCTGGGATGATGTTTTAGTCGTTAGTCGGTGGCCGGTCGAGCGACTGCTTTCCTTAATCATATGTAACTGGGTATTTGGCCAGAGTCCGTTTGGCAACCTTGGGTCTGTTTTTATGCACCCACCCGCAATCCACAGACACGGGGCCCGCCGCTCCGTCTTCCACACAAGTGGGGCCCCTTCTTCGCCCAATTCGACATTGTACGTTCTAAATTCTCTCGTCGTCTCTTGCTCAAGTCCCTTCTCTCCTTCTACTTCGTGCGCTCGTCCTCTTTTCGGCTTCCAGGATTTGTCGTCGAGTTACGACTGCGATAAAAATTGAACGGTCGTTCCGTAGATTGGGATGTCGATACTTATTGTGGATACCCTAGACACCGATAGAAGAACACTTGGACTAACGAGGGTGGAGAGGAAGAATCGAAATCTTTATACTCGTAGGATCAGTCTTGTTTTATCGTACTCGGACGAAATTATTGGGATCTTTGTGATAGGTTAGTGCGTACGTAAACTTGGATTTGATAAAGAGAACGATAAATAACTGATGTTCCATGGTTTTATGGTAAACAATGTGTACCTTGCACCAAGAAGGGTCGGTGAAAAATTTGCAAGCACTCAATTGCCGCTTTTCATAAAACTAGAATTTCCGTGCTCTCTATTTCTGAAATACTAGGTAACTTTGGAAATCTGATATTTCGTGTACGTTAACTTAATAGATGTTTTAATACGTGGTATAACAAAGAGAATGTTGTGGACATAAATTCACACAGTGAAGTTGACGCGATGTTAAATTTTGAGCGGAATGTCACGGGTGAAAATTTCTTTGACCCTTCTTCTCCGCGACTCTCTAAACACTCGCGACCTCGCCTGTACCCGCTCTTATATAATCAGTGGTGTCTACACAACGCGGTTAAGCAGTTTCAAATCTCAATGGTGAGCCTCGCAGGAATCGAGACGGCGGGATTCCGTCGCGGCGGGACCCACGCGACAAAAAGGAAGAAAAATGGTCGAGAAAGGGAGAGGAAAAGTCGTCCCTGGCGGAGAATCTGTGTTTCGGTGTTTCGAAGCCAAGGTCTCTCTTGCCTGGTGGGCGCAACCCACTGCACCGCCGAATATTCCTGCGCAATCGGTGACGCGTTAATGCAGGTCAGGTCCTAGCGGATTCGTTTCGCGATTCCTCGAGGAATCCTCTGGAGAGAAGAATTTCTTTTTTTTTCTACACGATGCAAAAACGACGAGTAGAAAAAGTAGGACATCCCTGATTATTATCGAGGATTAGGAACAAGACCCTACGGGCGTCGAGCTAACGAGAATCGCCAAAGGGATCCGCGAACCGATGAAATTAAATTTTATCTTCTACACATCTAAATATTTCCGTATGTAGATAAAGTTTAGTCAAGTGTCACCTTTGTGTTCTTCTGAATTTCAAAAAGAAATGATCTTCTACACTTTAACTACTTAACAGTTTTGTTCGAGTAGGACTCGGGTAAGGAGTTTGTATACTGACGAACCCGAGTCTCGTTCGGGCAAAAATTGTTTCCACTTATTGGTAGTGATTACCAGGAGCAAAAAAATTCGAAAGAAGACAAGATACGGATTGCGATGTACGGTTGCGTATTGAATGTTTTAGAATATATCATACTAAAGAAATTATTCAACACAAATTTCATATAAAAATAGTAATATTATATGTATAGAAGTTGCGAAAAAGATAAATAAAATGAAAAAACATCTTTTTTGTGATAAATATTCATTGGATCATTCAAAGCATTGCGAAAGACGACATTGTATAACCAATGTAACAAAAAAATGCGACAATTTTTTTACACCCTTTCTCACCAAACTCTAACTGTTAAGTGGTTAAATCAGGGTATTCCTAATGGAATTAGATGATGGGACAGATAGATGATTAGACGAAGATGGGACAGAAAGCGAAGCGGAGAGAAAGTAGTGTGAATATCGGTTCTTATGTTGAGAACACATATTCGCGTATGAACTTTTTGAGAGATTTCGAGAAGAAAACGATGTTGGCTTGACCGCAGCAGAACGCATCATTTACACGTGCAAATCTATTGCTAAAAGCACGATCGTCCATGTGACATTTTATCGGAAGATTCTTAAATTTATTCTACAATCCACCTCGACCGTTCCCCAATTCAAACGGTCTCTATTTCCTTGCGGATCCTTCGACTATCGTCAAATCGATTGCTTCAACTCGATACAGCGTATCACGTGCAGGAGCTTTAACGACGAATCGATCGCAGAATCTGTGAGAAAAAAGAAACGATGGAAGAAAAAAGAGACCGCACGATTCGAGATCAGTCTCACGATCTCCGTTCCTACGACCTGCAAAATCGGTCGCTGGAACCCTTAACCATGACTTAACAATTCATCTTTACCTCAAATTCAATAGTAATCCGGAATCAGACATCCATCCACAGCACCACGCCTAAAAAGAGAATCCTCCACGAAATATGGTAAGTGACGACACTGAATATTCGATCATTCCTCTGAAGATGGCAAATTGTGCACGCTTGTGTCACTTCCATTCGCATTTCTTTTTCAAACATTTCTCACGAAATATCACGTATACTCACAGCCTAACCTTAAACCTAATTCGTAGTCTTGTTCCTTCGGTTCCGGATGTCCTATGAGACCATGCCCACCGGCAGTGTCTTACATACCTTCTCACTTTTGTCCCACGAGATCACCCAGAGCAACGCGCATCGTGCCTGTGATTCGTCAGAAACCTTCGTGGACACCCTGCTGCATACGCAGTTATAATCAGCCTTGTCGAACTCACGTACGACCACGAAGAGAATTACGTTTCGGAAATGTCGATTACTTCCAACAGATCTAAGGAGGAAATCCTCGAGGAGGCAAGGTGAGATTAGAGTGACGAGCTAAAATTTTCCTTGAAAAACTCTTCCAGCGGATAACCCACTTTTAAAAGGGTCAATTTAAAATTCAGTCGATTATAAAAGAGCGCGGAACTTTTAACGAGGATATTTCGAGAGAATCCGCACCCCTGACGTCTTCGATGATGCAAATCCACTGAGATTTCCCTTTCATGCTATCCTGTCCGAAGTTACTATCCTCGATTATGTTCCTTCGTCGTCCGAGGCTCGAACGAACGAAGATAGCGTGAATAATCATCGAGTTCAGGTCCAAGAAAATGGAATTCTCTAAGGCGAACTTATTCATCACCCTAGAACTCATTCTTCGAATACTGTTGATAATCAACGACAAAAGTCTTCTGCTCTTCGTCAATTTCTCGTAACACCCCCCTTCATCACCGACCACAATTCATAACCTGGACCAAATAAACTGGAGCAAAGAAATAAAGGAAATTTGAATAACGGATCGCTCTTGAGCTTTATCGTGGCTACATAATTCTCTCTTCTCAAGTGCTCGACCATTGTATCATATCACCTAGGTATACTAAATTTCTCCGTCACGTACCACGCGCGTGTAGATTAAACGTGAAAAAGTTGGGATAACGCGAGAATAAAAACTGACGATCTTACGGAATTTCGCGATATCCAAAAGATTCGTCTGACCGTCTCGCTTTTCTCCCCTTCGAGGTTTCCAGGCTTTATCGCGTTTAAGATTACCGCCTATGAAGTCCTGCGTCGAGCCGAACGCACGCGGAGCGGGTAGGCTGTTGAAAGGAATTTCTTCGTTTTCAGCGGAAATGTGCGAAATCGCCGGTCCTTCGGAGACGACCAACCGGAGAAACGGAAACGCATGGTAACTGATAGAACGGATTTATCTGGCAAAATGGTCGGTCCGGGGCGGCTCGTGTTTAATCGAAACACGAAACGTCCTTTCCTCTCCGCACGCACCGCGCGTCAAAGAGCACGCACGCCCTCGTGTTTCTCTCTCTCTCTCTCTCTCTCTCTTTCTCTTTCTCTCTCCTTTTCTCCTCTTAGCTCGCTCGTCGTCCCAAGCGGAATGGCTACGCACGTGCGTGCAACGACACGTCTGCTCGGAGCCAGGCTTGCGGCCTTGCTCGAGGTCGTCAGCATCGGCGAATTCGCGCGCGATTTGCTCGCTCGGCTTACCCACCCGTCCGTCGAGATCGAGACGACCAAGGAACCTTCTCGAAACGTCCTTCTCCGAGCGGATCAACCGATAAGTGGACGGTCGACACGTGCAAGGATTCGTCGCTGGATCTCTCGAATGTTGCGAGAGGATGGACAAGAGGTCATCGAAGGTAACACGCGCGAAAGGATCTTGTTAACCCTTACCACTCCTATGTCGAGGGTGGCTCGAAGTTGAATTTCTTAAATCAACTTTAACGTCAAGTTAGACGGTGTAATATTTATTATTGGCGTGATATTAATGAAACATTAATATTGTAAGGTAAATTTTTTTTCTATATACTCGGATGATCGATGTATTGAACGAAATCCATATTCATCGTGTTTGACTCGACGTTATACAGCCTGTTAACCCTTTCACTCCGGTGCATTTTCGGAGCAAATCATCAATACAGACGGCGCGATATTCACAAGTTAGTCGCTGTGACTGATTCTCCACTGACTACTGATTAAAACACTATTCGAAGAATTGATACCATTCTTAAGGTTTAAAAAAATAATAATCGCAAATAAATTGAATCGATTGGTAAAACAGAAAAGGTTATAGTAAACAATTGCAGAGGGCGTATATTTACGCCTTGCGTAGTGAAAGGGTTAATCCATACCACTCCTATGTCGAGGGTGGCTCGACATTTTTCATGCCAACTTTACCACTAGACCTACCAAGTCTGTCAAATTGAGTGGTCAACAAAAGAAGTTTCCGTATGAAAAAGAATCGGTAGTTCTAATGTGAAAGAGAAATTCTTGTGAAAAATTCATACATTCTGATCGGTCGGTACTTCTGATGTTAATGACGAGTTAGACCTGCCTTACACCGTCAATATTATTCACGCTATATTAATGAAGCAACAATATTATAAAATAACATTGCTTCAATATACTCCTCTGACGATTAATATATTAAACGAAATTGATATTGGCCGTATCTGCCTCGACGTTACACAACGCTATTTTATAAATTAACCAAGGAGGTGTTTGTAGGTGAAAAGAAAAAATAATTAAGTAGTACAAAGGAGTAATTCTACCCTCGACGTAGAATCAATTGAAAAAGCGAAAAATAAGAAACAAATGAAAATAAAGTCTCCAGGGTGCACTTCGAAGAATGCGATTCCTTCGTCTTACGTTGCGTCCAGGTTCCTTATTTTTACCCCGAAGCAGATTATTTTTCTAACGTTTACAGTGGAAAAAGTTCCACAGCACAAATCTCAACTTAAGGAAGAACCCACCCGGGGTCACACGGGGGTAGGTACCTGCTGTCTTCGCTCCGAGCTTCACTCTGAGAAGCTCCAGACTGTGCGTCTGTGTGTTACGAAATTTTACGAGCCGCGGTCAAGTGCCATAGGCACCAGTTCGCGTGCACGAACAGATCAGCGTGCAGATGTTACCTTCGAAAGTTTACCTTTAAAATTTCACCGCGATATCGACAGTGACCTGATTTACAAAGGCGCGTTTACCCAACTGTGCGCCCAGAGTTCCTCATTGCACCCTAGAGTTAGACTTTTTGATCCTCCCTCTTTCTCTCCCTCTCCATCGACTCTACGCTCAACAGAGCTCTCTCAAACGCGCGCGCGCGCCACGTAAATTCCACAACAGCCTCCTTCGTCCTTCCACGAAGCGCGCGATCCTCCGCGAAGGTTCTCGACACACGAACACGAGCCCACCTACTTCTTCCTCCTCCTCTCCTTCTCGCGTGAGCCCTTCGTGGAATCCGGAATCGACCCGCATTCCACGACTTCCTGTCGGCATCGTCCCAACCAAGCAACCCTCGTCTGCCCACGCCGCTCTCACTCTCCACCCTCTCTCCCTCCCGGAATGCGTTCCGGGGAAGCTTCTCGAGAAGCGAAAGTGGCAAAAGGAGGAGTCCTTTCATTCATCGTCTGGAGGTAAGGATCGGCCATACCAGTATTCCAGGAAACTCGTCGAGGATGGCGAAGGTGAACGGATGGAGGGAGATCCGTCCATTGGTGGAGAAGGATATCGTGGAAATTTCCACGGTTTCGTGGCTACGAAAGGAGAGAGGGAAAAGGAAAGAGGAGGAGAAGGACAGAGGAAGGTTCTCGTGAGAAGATCGGTATGTATCGTTCGCGATCGATTTCGGCCCATTGTGCCGTTCGCCATTGGGCCCTGAGGAATTTCGATGCCTGGATCCAGTGGTGAGGTCGCCGAGGGAGCTGAGACGAGGTAGAAGAGGGACGGTGCATTTTTCATCGGGCCCATTCATTCATCCCGCGGAGCGAGAGGAGATCGGCCTTGATCTTGGTTGGGCCGATCTTCCTAGGAAACGATCGAAGAGGTTGGGCCCCCTCGGGAGCCCGTGGACGACGAGCACGTCGGCCGGGACGGTCCCAACCGGCAACCTTGGCGGGGCCGCTTTCCCTTTCCTTCGTCCTGCCCCCTTCGTTCGTTCGCACCGATCATCGTGCGATCCTTTCTTTCGTAATAGGCCGACTCGTTTCCGAATGCCTCGTGCGAGCGATTTTGCCAAAGCAATTAGGAAGAGGGAGGGGGCTAGAGATCGAATCAGAATCTACACAGAATAGTAGCTGAGTGAGTTATCGCGAGTGGTCTTACACGTGTCCAAAGTCAGCTGTTTATCGAGACCTTTTTTTTTTTTTCCATCGAGCTGAGAGGAGAGAA
Source organism: Tiphia femorata (assembly GCA_944319695.1). Classification (NCBI taxonomy): domain Eukaryota; kingdom Metazoa; phylum Arthropoda; class Insecta; order Hymenoptera; family Tiphiidae; genus Tiphia; species Tiphia femorata. Next base: position 7,811,354 of record OX090904.1, read on the forward strand.
GAGAATATTCCACGATGGATCGGGCGCGGCCGTCTCCGCGCAGAAAAATGCAAATCGGGGGAAACAAGGGAGAAGGCAGGGAGGAAGTTTACCGTGAACCCGTACTACGTCGTCGGCCAATCGGATCGCCGCGGATACGGTGCGGAAATTTCCAGAAACGTCTTCGTACCGACGGTACCGAAACGCTACGGTTCTGGTAACGATCGGAAGCGTCCGAGTTCGTCGACCCTTGTTTATTCCACGAGGTGACACTCCCGTGGGGAAAGATCGGGGCGAGGGAAACGATGAAGGCCAGAATGAAGAGAGAGAGAGAGAGAGAGAGGAGAGAGGGGGAAGATTGAGCGAGGGAAAGAAGAAAATGAAGGGGAAAGAGGAGAGGGGAGAGGAAAAGGGCGTGTGTGCGTGTCTGTGTGAGAGAAAGAGAAAGAGAGAGATAATTTATTATCCAGGTTTGGACCAAACATCCTTCAGACAACACAGCAAACAATTTTAAAAACACAACAACAAAAATGATAATAGTAATAATAATAATAGTCATGCCCGCAGACAAAAAGAAAAGAAAAAGAAATCGAAAGGAGACAGAAAAAGCAGAAAAAATAAATTATATATCAATCTAGGATGTTGTCACATCACTCTCGAAGCGCTTTAACACTAGAAGTACCGACCAGTCAAAATGACCGGGTGCGTCAATCTTTCACAAGAATTTCTCTTTAACATTGGAACTATCAATTTTGGTTTTCGTATGGAAACTTCTTTTGTCGACCACTCATTTGAACAGAGAGAGCGTTTATTTGATCACCGAGCTGCCATTTACTTTTGCTTTCATATGGAAACTTCTTTTGTTGACCAGTCATTTTGACCGGCTTGGTAGTTCTAGTGTTAAAAACAGTATCTACCATCTGCGTTTCTAACGACCGCATTCATAATTTCGAAATAAAAAAATGCTGCCTCGCGGTAACGAGGACACCAACGCTAACGATGCTCGAAGAAAAGTCAACGAAGACAAATCTGCCCCGATCTCTTAGCTTTTCGTTTATCGAACCGTAAACCTATTCACATCTCTCTTTTATCGACCATCCCTCACCGATATTCCAAACATCTTTAATACTGAATACTCGTTGAATACAACTTAATCCCTTCAGTCGTTTCGATCGTCGAATTGGAATCGAACCTTGAAATTAAATGTTTTCGCCAAATCTGAAATGAAATCGAGTGTAAAATGAACGCACCTATCATATCCGGCTGTGCAATTTTATTCAAAATACAAGACATTATTGGCGCATGAAATGCCAGGAAATTGTTGAGAGATAAGAAGAGTAAGAGTTAGTAGATGCGATATTTAACTCACTTCTCGAAAATCGCAGTCGCCTCGACCGTTCAGGCGTCGAGGCGCTTTCGCGAAAGCGGCCTCGTTTGAAATGCATCCCGACAGAGTGCCTAACTGAGGTGGCTCGCAACGAAATCTCACCATTAGGAAGGCGGATGAGTAATCCAAGGCCAGACGGCGGGTACTTTGTCGAGTGGGGGGAGCAGGCGTCTGCAGACCCTTCTCGAAAATCCTTCGGCGTCGATATCCGCACCCCTCGTTAATCAAGAGCTCTTGGAATCTTTTGCCACGACCAACCCCGTCGGCCCGCTTCGACTTGTCGCTTCCTTCTCTGTCGACTTCTCACATTCCATCCTTCTCTCGTGACCACCCTCCACGAGAACGGGGCGGAATCGAAGACCGTTCTCAAAGTGGCCTCATAGAGAAAGCGTTTGGTGCATCGACACCGGGCTCGCTTTCAGCGAAGAGAATCTTCTCGTGGGAATAGCACCGTGGAAGGCTTTCTTTCGAGGGATCGTGAGTGGGTGATTGCTTCGAGAATTCCTCGAGAAGAGCAGAATGGAGAGGAAAAAAAGAAGCGACAGTGGACAAGGGATACTCTCTGTACTCGGTCGCTCGAGATCGGCTGACCAGGTCGTTCGACGGTTTATCGTCCAAAGCGCAAAGAAATCAAGAAGATTTCACGGTGAAACGTGACCTCGCGATTGTCCAGAGATTTCCGGTTAACGCTGAAAGGATGATCGAGCGATAAAAGGCGGATACGTTTAATTTTGCCCGTCCCCTTCGCACGCGAGGAAATCGATCTTTCTTCTTATTTCTCTCAAGCTTCTAGATTCTACGGTGGAGTGCTTTTGCGACCAATCGAGATCGTTCCGATTCCACCCACCTCGACCACCCCGTGACTTCTCAAATATCAAAGGGCGTAGGGAGAGCTCCGCTTGGACGAAGTTCGTTTAATTATTCATTCGATGGAGAATCAATTTTTCCACTCCGTCCTAAAGAGTTTTCGTTTTGCACGACGAGAATTATGCATCCGAGGCACTTCATTCTCCAAGTTTCTTCCTCCCCTGGACTTACGTCACTCAGCTGATTATCTCCCGAGCTCCTCGAAGTATACGACCCGCGGCACCTGAATCTTTCCGGTCCATCGGATTTTAGTTGTCTCAGCCGCCTCGGAAGTTCTCCGAGAAATTGCTGAAGAAGCTGCGCGACACTTTGAGCCCCGACCAGCTGATTTCATGGGCGGTGGCGAACCTTAAAGAGGACAGCTCGCTCGACGAGAATCCTCACAGATGTTCTTTCCTTTCAACCTCAATCCTTCATCGTCCGAGGTTCTATTTAAATTAAAAATGGTGGGACGCGTGGTTGCGACGGAAACGATAGAACAATGAACCAACTCGCTTTTCAACGCGCGAAGAAACTAGGGTACCTATTGTGATCCGATCAAGGCTAAACTTAACACCCTGCACGATGTCGAAGTTTGCAACAAATTCAAGCCTGTCCGTTCGAAATTCATTTTCAACAAAGTTCATCCGTAGAAAGTGTTTAAGATACTTATCATCACGGATTTGAAACTAACCGCGTAGTTTGGCAAGTGATGGATTTCAAGGTTAATCCAAAAACCGTACCATCGTCTTGTCGTACCTAATTCTTACTGGTCACCTGTGGCCCAACAAATTTTCAGTCCAAGCTCGTCCTCGTGAACGGACACGAATGGAAAGAGAGTCGTACGAATATTCGTACGCTGAATATAAAGCTGGCAATTTGGGCGCTGCCCATCTATGAAAATCTAACGCGCCCGTGCTCCCTCCCTCCTTTCTATCACCATCGAAATTCACTTTCTCGCCCGCGAGGCGTCCATTTGCGACGCTCCCATCTCCGTGGAATTCGTCGTCGTAACAACTCGTTTTGCTAATAAATTGCTCGACGACGTATGCTGGAAACAATCTCGGATTACTTCGAATGAAGGTTCGCGAGGACAGTTTGGCCGATCGATCGCAATAGAGATTCCTCCTGTCCCACGTCATACGATTCCAAATGTCAGAGCAAAGTTATGCAATAACGTGATAGCTCGATATCAACGACGCTTTCCAATTTTCAGTTTCTACGTGTTCTCGTGCGGCTTTAATAGTCTAATCGTGAAGTTACGGATGAACTTTGTTGGAAATGAATTTCGGACGGACAGCCCTGAATTTGTTGCAAACTTAGATATCGTGCAGGATGTTGGGTTTAGCCTCGATCGGATCACAATAGGTACCCTGTTTCTTCGCGCGTTAAAAATTCAATTTCTACGTGCTCTCGAACGACTTTAATCGTCTAATCGTATTTACGGATGAAAGTTACGGATGAACTTTGTTGGAAATGAATTTCGGACGGACAGCCTTGAATTTGTTGCAAACTTCGACATCGTGCAGGGTGCTGGGTTTAGCCTTGATCGGATCACAATAGGTATCGTGTTTCTTCGCGCGTTAAAAAGCGAGTTGGTTTATTGTTCTATCGTTTCCGTCGCAACCAGGCGTCCCACCATAAGCTCAGATCACACCGAGCGTTATGCCTCGCACGTTACGTTCGCTAAACCTAATCAATATTTTGAATACGTTCTTGGTCGTTCTTGGTGCCGGCGTTTTAGAAAACTAGTCAACGCGCAATCACCTTACCTAGTGTCTAAGACAGTCTATATTCTCTGTGCAGTCACACGTTGAACGTACAAAAAATTCTTTTAGTTTCTCCTATAAATCGGCGTTAGGTACTAGGTAATGAACTTGTGGACCACGTTAATGCATCGTTGTTTTCTATGCGCACGTCAAATGTGCTCTTAGAACTTTTATCCGTCCTAAGTACTATTGCGATTAAATCAGGGTATCTGTCAAGACGATCTAGTGGATCGTCCAGAAAGTTCGTGCCGATTTTCAACGTTCTTCAAACGCAACACATTTAAATTTTAGTATACATTTATTAAATTATATAGGTGCCATTCTGGTCGACAACCTTTCTCCATCTTTTAAGCAAAGGTTGTGGAACAGAATGGCACCTATATAATTTAATAAATGTATACCAAAATTTAAATGTGCTGCGTTTTAACAACCTTTAAAATCGGCACGAACTTTCTGGACGACCCAATATATAAGATGGAAACAGATTTCGGAGCTTTGATGTGAGAAACGTGAAAACGTCGCAACTCTGGGCTTTCCGATTTTCGAGAAAAATCGGCTTGACGGTAGCTGCATCGTCGCTCACGGTAATTTCATCGATTACCACGTACTCCCTCCGATACTCGCGCCGTTCCGCTCGCCGAACGCAGTGGCAATTTAACTTCGTTCTACCGCGCGCACGGTACACTTAAAATCAATTTAAATCTACCCAATTACCCTGCCATTACCCCTCCCAGCATCTCCCTAGTTTGCTTCGCGAAATTTATGTCTCCCATTTCGTTTAGCGAGCGCACTGCACGACCGTCACGCGGACCTCGGATCAAGACGATGTTCAGCTGCGCTCTTTCTCTGCATCCATACGTCAAGACGTCACACTGTGGGCAGAAAGGCTCTTCAGCTGGAACAATGCGCTGTGCACGTCGCTTGTTATCCGCTTCTAAACTGGCAAAGACGTGCTACGCTATTTTGAATTATGCAATTTGCGTCACGGTTTCGTAATCAGCGAACCCGAAAACCCTCGTATATCAAGATTGAAGGAATTATGAACACCATAACCAAAAAGTGATCGCCAAAAGTTTGGAACAATCTCGATTTTGCATTAATTAACGAATTGCAATATCAAAAAAAGTGCTGGTCTCTGCTATAGTACAATAAACAATGCGTATTTTAAGACTAATTTCATCGCAATCGGTTCAGAATTCAGCCGTCGAACGACCTTTGGCACTAAAAAACGACTTTATGTCCATAGTGTGTCGCAGCATTGCGCGTTGTTAAACTCGTGATTTTATTACACGACCACCGGCGCCTCTTCTCTCGTCCACGACGCGAAGCATCAAGGAAACTCGCTGTTGACCAACTGAAACTAATTCTGGAAGCGCGGACATCGATATTCGACGCATTATAGGACCGGTCGCTTTTATCGTCAATTAAAATTAACCCTTTCGTAGAGCTTCCCAGTACATGACTAGGACGATAAAAGTCAGTAAGAATCAAAATTCCTATATTAAATTAAAACTGGCATCTCTTGAAACATTACAAAAATGTTTTTCATAAAAAAAAACTCCTCTTCACACATTTCATTTCTTACTGTTGCCCTGTCAGTGTGCATTCTTATTTCCCATATATTTCTATTTTTAACTTTTTCTAAGTTACAAGAACCACTTATTTTACTAAAGTAGGAGTAATATGATTGATTTACAAAATATTTGTTAACGAATCTCTTATTAGTTTACTATCTTGTACATCGTGAATACCGATGATCTAATTTTTAATATATATTGTTTAATTTCGTTAAGCTGTTTGTTGTACTGAGCTTGTACACAATAATTATAAATACCATTATTCAAACAATTTTTCCGTGAAAGGGTTAAAGGCCCAGCATTCTCTACTCTTCATATTTAAAATGACTACTTATACAATGACGATACGTTTGTGTATCGTTAAATTGTTCTCATTGTGAATTACTACAATGACAATTCGATAATTCTCGTAAACGGCTGTATGCCATCGAATGGACAATCTGGGATTTTTCACAATAAAACCCACCAAGGACCATTTTAACGTTCCAAGAAGGCTCTTTTGAAATTCCATTTTTTCTTGTGAGGGAAATTTTACGTCGCTTTTCGAACTCGAGAGAGAATCGCATTTCCGTCGCAAAAAGCGCATTGGCCAAGTGGCTTTTTTGCCAGGCGAGTCCTTGGAGGTGAGTAAAAAAGCTTTGCGCTCGTCACAGGGGGTCTGGCGTGAATACGAGAGGTTAGGCAAATGCGGAGAGAACAAACGCCCTGGAAATGTCCGCAGCGTAGGCGTCGGGACGCCTGGCGCCTACGTATTGAACGACGACCCTACGCCCGCGATTCGTTGCTCCTCGACGGTGAACGTTAACGCGCGAGAGTGCGGACTGAAGTTCGCAAAAATGCGGTCAGAGGATCCTTAAAGAGTACGTGTCACGCGAGAGCCGGAGAAATTCTTCCGTCCGGCCAATTTACAGCTGAAACGATGCTTCCTTCGGTTTTACATTCGTACAATTTCGATAAAAATCGATACAAACGAAGTCGAGTGCCTTAACTCTTTGGTGCACGGGATTTTAAAAAATAAAATGGACCCATGTTGCACAGCTATTTTCACGTGAAACCAGGAAAGAAAGATTGTCGCAATAAAAACTTCCACTTGATGAACCTGTGCTGGTACATTGAAACTTACCGACACAAGCGAACACATGTATAATATTTGTTGATGGCATTACCAACTGCTTTACGTAAGTAAGACTAAATATGAACCTATGCGCACGTAATTTCGAGGTCGGTCTAAAAATGTCCCACCATGCACATCCGCGCATCAAAAACGTGGGACACTTTTAATACCGCCGTGCTCCAAAGAGTTAAACAAAAACTATGCTTAACCCATCGAAGCACACTTTTTTCTGAAGATCGTCCCCAGAAACACAGTTTTTCTTCAAAAATTCTTTGTTACTGCAATATGGTATCTTTCTAGGGCTATAACCGTATTTTGTTAATCATATTTTTTTTCTTCTCCGAAAAACTGTCTACTATAGCCGCAATTTGTCTATATATCGCCAATAACTTGACGACTACAGCTGCTGTAAGCATCAATGGGTTAAAAGAGCATTTTGTCTACTCGAGAGCCAAACGACCTTTTTATTAAAAAAAACACTCGCTATTGAACAAACCTATTGACAAGAAGTAAGCACGCTCGGTGGAATTTCACTCGATTAAATCGACGGTACGAACAATCGTGCTCGACGAGCGATTCAAATAGTAATCGAATCGAGGGGAATAGACCGAGCCAGCGAAATGCATGGCAAACATAATTATTTATGAAAAGACCCCTCCGGGGACTGCTCTCTTCGCTTCTCGCGTGTCACGAACGATCGAACGGTTCTGTTCAATGGAAATCATACGAAGCTCCGGGTGTGAGGTCGCGCGTGCACGCCCACGCACACAAAACTAATCGACTTGGTTGATTGAAGCGCGTTAAACGATGCACTTTGACATTCAATCCCTTCCAAGCCCCTTATCATCCTTTTCGTAAAGAGAATCGAGAGGATGTGCATTCGAGCTTGCACTCGTGCAAGGGCTCAAATCAGCCTCTACCATGACATTTTGCGGTACTCCACTCACCCTTATCCTCACGAATCTCCCTTCGAGGCACCTGCCCTCTCCCCCGTTAAAGTTCAGGCGACATTTGGCGCCCAATGGAGAATTAAACGATCGTGACTCGCAGCCGGTGCCGTGAAATGGAAGTTTCTACTCGGTGCCTTGGAAAACTGAAATGGCTGGGGGTGTAAGAGAGAAAAGCAAGAGGGAGGACGAAGATTCTAAAATTGGAAGATTTCGGGTTGGAAAAGGATTCGTTCCTAGTGGCAAACTACAGCGACGAGTACAATAAAAACTTACTTTTAAACTGGAGCCTGACCAATTCGAAATTTTTCATAAATTCAAATTACTTATTACTATCGCAGGATATCATTGCTAATTGAATACACTCGATGCATTTTTAACGTATCCAACATAAACGAATCAAAATTCCGTTACTGAATAAAATCAAGAATCGAATGCAGTCCACGTATTAGTAACGATTTCCGAAATTATACGAGTGTTCCTGAATTACTTGGAAAGTGTTCGACGAGAACGAGAACTAACTCACCCTCGCGAGAATAATTTACGATTTGAACGAGCCCTTAAATTAATCGTACATTAATTACAGATCGCTTACTCAATCCAGTTTGAATGAGCGTAGAGCATGAATGTAAAGGAGCAATTTTGATCGGTAAAAATTGCTCGAGCTTCGCAAATCGCGCGAAGATTGAAATGATAACACGAGGAACGATCTGGAACCAACGACCGTCTCGTTTAAGCCACGAGTCTCCAGACGACAGTTTCTACTACCATTGGAATAAACGTCACTAACGAGGACAATAAAACCGTCGACTGCGGAAAGTCCGCGGTAGTCCACGTGACGCGCGATGCTCGATAAACTCGTCACTGCGCCACTTATCGATGAAATTAATTTTTCTTCCTTCCTCCTCCTCTCTCGAACGCGCTCTCCCTCGTCTTCCTCCTCCTCACCCTCCACCCATCCTGATATGCCAACTAGTAGTTTGTACCATCTCGGTCAAGGCCTTTCTCCTCGAGGGACCAACGTAAATACAACCGATGAAACGCGATCGATACCTTCTATGCGCCTGTTCGTGCCTCTTGCCGCGAGCTTTCTTCGCTCTCGCGAAATCTTTCCTCTTTGATTATCCTTCCTCTTTGAAGATATTCAAGCGTAAGTGCGTAAGAGGAGACGAAAGAAGAAGCGAAGGCAAAGACTATCAGCCGCAGAGAGACAAGACTTCTCGTTTAACCCTTTGAGCACCGAGTTGTGCGAAGTTAAATGTGTGCTATGGACTTCCCCCTTTTTGCGACACGCGCATCCTAGGCTGACTAACACTGGAATTTCATTGTAAAATATGTTCATTGTAACTGAAATAATTTGTGCAATGATTGCAGAAGCCTTAACAGAACCATTTCTTTCATTAAACGATAATAACGCGTGGATCATAAAAAATAGTAAATTATAACTTTTAAATTGAGAATTTAATCATTTTCGTATGTGTTGTAAATCTCGAAGCAAGGTCCAATGCATAGACCAATGGTACACTTTCTGCATTCATAGCGTGAGTCAGTCCCATATACACAAAAATTGAATGGTTGGGTGAATACCCATATATGCGTTCATAGCCCATGATGAACGATTTTGCCGGATTGCATATATGTGTTCGTAGCACTTAAAAGGTTAATCCTCGAGCGAACGCGGTGGCAATATTTTCTGATTACATAAAAATCGTCGTAAGTAAATATTTTCTGGTATCTACTATTCTTAGTTGTGGTAATTTGACAACAAATGGCGCTCATATTGCAAAAACTGAGACTGCGAATTCCCTGATTTTATAAATCGGTAATACCTTGCACCATTGAACGCACAGTATATTTTGTGTTACGCGTCAAGCAAGTAAATTTACATCTGTTTACCTAATGTAAATTTCTAATGTGTTCATATTATAAAATAGTTTGTATAATAAAGATTTATGCGATGAGAATGCAGACAATAACCGAGCTGCTGTTATGTCCAATTTTTATATTATATATTGTCTCTTAATTCAAGAATCTCTTTTTATGTTGTTACTTAGCTTAAATTATGACTGTTTGCATATCGAGTGTTCGAAAGTCAACATTTCATTAGTCTTTGCGGTAATTGTAGTCACTGGTGGGAAATATTGAGGCGCGCCCGCTCGAGGGTTAACAGAAATATCGAGGAGGAAGATTTCCTTGAGCGAGAACGCGCATCCTTTTCCGACGAATATCGAAGAAAGAGGCGTGTAGTAAGCGAGAGAGAAAAGTGAGGAAGATTCAGCTCATCGAGAAAGTCTGGATGTTTTTTGCTCTCACCTTCCCCTCTACTCCTCCTCGTCCGTCTCCTACGATTCTGCGCGCGAGTCCTTTTTGTTTCTACGACAGCCGGAGAAGACTCTCTCGAAGTGGTTTTTCCGCGGAAAAGTCGTACTTTCGTGCGTTGCGAGATAATCATCCCATAATGAGTTATCGGAAGCGGGCGCCAGCACGCGGCGAGCCTCCTCCTTCTTCTCGGTGATCGGACGCGATGGAAAGTGGCTTTCCTAGCTAAAAGGCCGACCGAAAGAAAGAGAGAAATCGGGCCAGCCAGCCCCGGGGTCGCTCCATTAAACGTACGTTAGCCGGAGAAGAGGCCATCGAGAATTAGTCCATGGCTAATTGTTAAACGATTCAAAACGCAAATCTGTGTGGTGAACATTCCACGAACTAACCCGCATAGCGATGGTTCTGCAATTTGCAAATCTTGATAAATCTCTTGGCAAATTTTCCTCGAGTAATTTTCTTATAATAATGTTAATAAAGACATCCTTTAAGTACTTTGAAAAATACCTACGATACAAAATATCTCGGTACGATATAAAACGCAGATCTGTTCAATGAACATCGACTAACTGACCCTCATAGCGATGGTTCTTCAAATTACAAATCTTGATAAATCTCTTGGCAAATTTTCATCGAGTAATTTTCTTATAATAATGTTAATAAAGACATCCTTTAGGTACTTTGAAAAATACCTACGATACAAAATATCTCGGTACGATATAAAACGCAGATCTGTTCAATGAACATTGACTAACTGACCCTCATAGCGATGGTTCTTCAAATTACAAATATTGATAAATCTCTTGGCAAATTTTCCTCGAGTAATTTTCTTATAATAACGTTAATAAAGACATCCTTTAGGTACTTCGAAAAATACCCACTCTACAAAATATCTCGGTACGATATAAAACGCAAATCTGTTCAATGAACATCGACTAACTGACCCTCATAGCGATGGTTCTGCAATTTACAAATCTTGATAAATGTCCTGGCAAATTTTCCTCGAGTAATTTTCTTATAATAACGTTAATAAAGACATCCTTTAGGTACTTCGAAAAATACCCACTCTACAAAATATCTCACTATCATTCTCCTGACGTCAACCATGAAATTACCACTTTCCACCTCGAGACTTTTCAAGTACCCATCCCCAGAGATAGCACAGTATGGAACATGGAACACCCTACGAGATCGACAGGACCGAGATAATCCTGTTTCAGTAACATTATCACTCACGTTGAGCCTTCTGGAGCATCACCACGCGCTTCTCCTCCCCGTGCCCTTTGTCCGCTTCATCGTGATCGCAGGCATCGTTCGCAGTCATCGGGCTACTCGTTTCATCGTGCTAATTGGACCACAAACTCGGTCACCGACAATCGCGGACAATGTGTATCTCCTCGGGCCAAGTCGGTAGCTTGGGATGGGCTCGAGTGGAGAAATGGAGAAGGAAGAAGAGGTGGAAGAATACGTAGCAACGTTAATCCTCGTTTCTCCATTGTGGCTCTGGTACGGTAGCCACTGCTGTATCTAGATGTCCCGGAGGGCGCCTAGATGCAATTTGCCCCGTTCCACGGCACATATTCGCCTCGAGAGATAGGACGGTAAACAGAACGTGTCGCGTTCCACGAGAGATAAAAGTAAGTGGGGATGCGCGAGTCACGATGGGCCACGAGGGCGTTACGACATTTCGGTGAGCCGAAACGTCACGCGAGGACGCCTCGTAGTAGCACGAGGTACCGTGTCGCGTCGGCACATCCACGTTCCTTGCGGTAAGCACCGTTAAAAGACGGGACTTCTCGCAAGCGTGGGCCCCCCTGCAAGGCCCCCGGCCAATTAGCATCGGGAAGAGGTGCGAAATTCCACGCCAACCGGAATTCTGGTAGCACGAACGATACAGCCCTTAACCCGTTTTGATTGCCTTAGAGGAAACACAGCTCGTAAAATCAGAAATGATCTTTTTCTCTTTCGAGAAGCGCACCGACACCCTATTTCTTCACTCACCCCTATTTGAGCCGTTCAGCGCACAAATCGATTAACTCCTTAAATTATGTTCGAAATTATGTTACAAATATAAAAAGTAGGGACTTAATCAAGCGCTTCGATGCTTAAATTTATGAAGAATGCAAAAAGTGGAGTTAATCGATTTGTCAAGTTAGGGGCTCATTTCTCAAACGAAGTCGGCAGGTTAACGAAGAATTATTTTCCACTTCCTTAGGACCTTTGAGTAGAACTACTAAAGGTCTTCGTTGACACTTTGCCACGGTGGTCATATGTGACCGCGACTTGTTTTTCTTATGGTGCCACAGTGGTCACCGGTCTTCGGAAGAATCATTAAACAAATGATTATACTAACAACAACTTACAGTACTTTATAGGATTATATGTTAAGAAAAAAAAAAAGTAGGAAAGAAATGCAAAGTGTGAAGCCACGGGCAGTCTATGGAAAATCAGCGTGACAGCCAAAGTGTTAACACTAAACGTACCGAAGATATATTTCCATATGAGAATTTCCCTTGTTAATAGTAGCTTTGGTGTTCAGTAAGGTAGTACCTATGTGGATACTATCTAAGTAATTTATATCAACAAGATATGCGAAAGAGGGATGCAACGAGTTGGCGGTATCTAATCCTGTGTGAGGGTTACGGACCACTTGTGTAATAACAAATTTTTAAGAATTACTAAGAAAAACACGTGCAGCCAATGGGTGTGTTTTATTAGACGCAGCATTCTGTGCAGGAAAGAGGGATGAAACGAGCAGGGGGTGGTATCTAATCCTGAGTAAGGGTTACGGAGCACTTGTGTAATAACAAATTTTTAAGAATTACTAAGAAAAACACATGCAGGCAGCAGATATGTTTTATTAGAACCAGCATTATGTGCAGGAAGGAGAGATGAAACGAACAGGGGGTGGTATCTAATCCTGAGTAAGGGTTACGGAGCACTTGTGTAATAACAAATTTTTAAGAATTACTAAGAAAAACACATGCAGGCAGCAGATATGTTTTATTAGAACCAGCATTCTGTGCCGGAAAGAGGGATGAAACGAGCAGGGGGTGGTATCTAATCCTGAGTAAGGGTTACGGAGCACTTGTGAAATAATAAATTTGTATGAATTACTAACAACTAGAGAAACACGTATGGACAAGGGGTGGGTTTTATCGGAGCGAAGATCCTTCGTGGAATCGCGCCAAGTAAAATTCCCGTAATTTCGTGAATAGTGTGACGCGTATACGCAATGGAAGCACGAGAATTACGACTCACAGGTGAACGAGTGGCTCTCGTAATAACGAGGCTTTAGGCTCCCTCTCCGAGCCTCCCCGTCTTCTTTTCAGAGGCCAGGGAGGAGCGAACAGGTGCGGGCCGGTAAACGACGTTTTACTTCGCTCTTCTTGCGCCACCGGCGCCTTAATAATGTATTCAAGGCCGGCTAAGGCTTATTCATATATCAGATCTCACTTTCATTCATATGCTCCACGGCGCCGTCCTCGTCCTCTACCTGCTTCTCTCAGCACCCACCCTTCTCGCTCACCCCTATTTCTCAAATCCTTATTCTTCTATTCTCCACACCTTGCACCTTCGGGACTAATTAGAACACATCCGCTAATTAACATCATGTCATCGGGTGACGGTTTCAGTGGCTGATTATAAATCATCCTAAACAGATACTTGGAAGTATAATTAACTCTTTGGATGGTTAACTAATCAGTCACCAAAATTCAAGGTTGTCGTGACGTTAAACGTGTTGAACAAGAAGGTTAAGGCAGACGAATGCGCTAAATGATACGATCGTCGTAAAAAGGCTGTCGCGATTTTATCATATTGCAACGGTTTGGGATTGTCGTCTCGTATCTTCTGCGCCATAGTTCGGTCTAGAGAAAATAAGAGAAAAGGAGGGAGGAAAGAGAGAATCAGGACCGTTTACCGACGGCGTCTCGGGATCCGAGCCCGGTCCGTGTGCTACACCTACGAACGGTTGCGTAAGTCCTCAAAGTTACTACGCGTGAGACCGGACTTACTTTCAGCGTGTCAAGGACACCGACGACAGGTCCTCTCGGCCTAATTCCTCGCGATGAGCAGCGGCAATAAATCCTCGCTAATGTCGGGACGCGCCCGCCTCTTTTCACCGTACCTTCCATTCTCTCTCTCCCTCGCATCGTCTTGCAGACGGAAAGCGGATGGACTTTCCCCTCTACGGTCACGCTCGTAATTTCTATCGGTGTAAAATCGAGATTAAGGTCGGGGAGAATTCTATCGTGGAGTAACGAGCCGTAGGAACTGCGCTGCGGTTTCGTCGATCGCGTTCAATTTGATCTCGCTTCACTCGGAAACAATCCGCCGTTTAGCATTTTGTCGTTCGTCCATGGGATTCTATCAAGGTGCAAAAACTACTCTCTTATTGAGAAGTCTTATTGGAAAGTTATCGAGTTTGGATGAAATCATTTCTAATGCTACAGTTTCTTGTTGATCGAGTGCATCTTGAGATGACTAATAATAGAGTAATTCACGCGAATTTGAATAAAAGAAATTCTAATACCAATGTCTACTGCTTTTTGCTCATCAACTACATCTTTAGCTTCGAAAAGCGTCGATTTAACGGTGACACAAGAAATAGAAGAATTCACTCGCATTTAGTTAAAAAAATTTCTAATGCTGTCGTCTACTGTTTCTTACCCTTCGATTGCATTTTTAGCTTCGTAAAGCGTTTAATTAACGGTAACACCAAAAAATACAAGAATTCACCCGAATTTAAATAAAAGAATTTCTAATGCCAATGTCTACTGTTTCTTCTTACCCATCGAGTGCATCTTTAATTTCATAAAGCGTCCAATTAACACTTTGACTGCCACGATGGTCATATATGACACAGTTTCTCCTGAGGCGCCACGGTGGTCACCGGTGACCTCCAGAAGAATCATTAAAAAAATGATTATACGAACCGCAATTAACAGCACTTTAAAATATCATATATTAACAAGAAAAAGAGCACGAAAAAAATGCAAAGTGTGGCGCCACGGGCTGTCCATGAAAAATCAAGGTGGCAGTCAAAGTGTTAACGGTGACACGAGAAACAGAGGAATTCTCGCGAATTTGAATAAAATAATTTCTAATGCCAATGTCTACTGTTTCATACCCATCGAGTGCATCTTTAATTTCATAAAGCGTCCAATTAACACTTTGACTGCCACGATGGTCATACATGACACAGTTTCTCCTGAGGCGCCACGGTGGTCATCGGTGACCTCCAGAAGAATCATTAAAAAGATGATTAATACTAACTGCAATTAACAGCACTTTAAAATATCATATGTTAACAAAAAAAAGAGCCATCCATGGAAAATCAAAGTGGCAGTCAAAGTGTTAACGGTGACACGAGAAATAGAGGAATCCTCGCGAATTTGAATAAAAGAATTTCTAATGCCAATGTCTACAGTTTCTAACCCATCGAGTGCATCTTTAATTTCATCAAGCGTCCGATTAACGATGAAACGAAACTGGAAGAATTCACCCATGGCCCTTTATAGCACGCACCCCGTGGACCACGTCATCGAGCAATCGATACGCACGTCATCGACCAATCGATGCGTAATAATAGCCGCACCTCACCCTCCTGCCCGCGACGATCCACCACGATGCTCCGCTTGCACAATTCTCAGCTCGCCGAGAGGATTGGGAAGAGGAGGCGCGCGATTTTTCGTGTCTCACAGGAAAGCACGCGTGAATAGACGCGTTGTCCTTGACACGACCGGCGCGGCGGTGGCGGTCGGGCCCCGAGGAATTTAATTCTCCGGGCGCCGAAAGTGAAACACACCGGCCATTTAACCTATCGACGAGACGAGGAACGTGACTGGAACACACGCCGACCACCGATCGGACACCACCTTTGTGTGCGATGTGTCATTCTTCCTTTTTCCGGGCGTAACAATTTATCCGTCGAAGAGTGACAGCCCCCTGTGCTAGTGATAGCAGCATAGACCTTATATCTATGGACTAGTCGTACACGTCGGGAGAAGGTTAGACGGATAAGTATACTTTCCGGAACTACTCTGTCTTCTCATATCCCGAAATAGGTTACAGTAAGATAAATATATTTTTTACCTCACTCCAACCTATAGACAGTCGAGCATGTATAGGTACAACGGTGAGGTTATATTAGGGAATCTTTCCCTAGATCTTTTTTTTATTTCTTTATTCCTCAGTCTGGAAAATCGTGCAAAGTACGTGTACAACGTATACGTAACGTATATAGAAAGAAACTGTCACTTTGGAGGATTTTCCAGATTGAGAAGTGAAGAAATAAAGACGAAATCTGGAGGAAAATTCGCTAATGTAACATCACAGAGGTAGAGTGAGATGAAAATATATTTATCTCACTTTGGCAAACGTGCACAAAACATACTTCTGGGTACTACAACACGGAGAAGTCCGGAAAAATACCTTTCCGTATCTACCTTCTCGGAAACTAGACTATAATTTGAATGTTCAGTCGATATAGATAAGGTCTATGGGTAGCACGAAGGCGAGCGTAGAATTCCAATGTCGACCGTTTCTCTCGACCTTCTCATACGATTTTTTTTTTTTCTTAGACGTGGAAGAAGAAGAAGAATCACGAAAACTGGAGTACTTCTCAGGAGAACCGAAATGGTAGACGGTGGTGATAGGCGAACCATGAGAATAGAGACACGCGATTGATCGGTATTGCGACACCCGTAGGTTCACGAAACCAATTCTATACTTGGACACTCTGCGCTCTTTAGAATGCCGACTATCGGCCCGCGCTCCTGCGTGTCGACAGCAGTCCAACCTCGTGCGCCACGGTCGGTTTCCTTTTCTAACGCATTTCACTGCGCCCCGAAATAGCGGGGACGGTTATATAAGGGCCGAAACGACAATTGAACGTCTATCCAGGTTAAATCTGTACGGACTTCCGTGAATTCGATTTCGAAAATCCAATGCGTCCGCGGAACGCCGCGCTCGATCGGGGAGAATTGCGAAGCAGAAAGCTGATTCCGATTCGGTGGTTGATTTAAAATTCTCTCATGCGAACCCTCTTGGTTCTCGAGATGAGAGAGGAAGCGAATTTAAGGGCGGAAACGTCGAAATCATTTGGAATCGACTCCACGGATTAATGTCTATCGTCTCTCTTTTGAAATTCACCAATCATAGGAATAACACTGTGCGATCACGCGCGCTTTCGCAATCGGCACTCGCGTTATAAATAACGCTAACCCTAACCCTAACCCTAAAAATAAGCTGGCCCATCCTTTGGCTCACCCTAAAATTTTAGAAAAGTTTTCAGCTTTTTTTATACGAAGTTATTGTTATAATTAAAATTCTACAATTAATATTAAACGAAAGAAAAAATATTAAAATTAATATTAAAGGAAAAACAAACCAAAGAGGTACAAGTTCGACCGTAGAGGTGAATATGGCCCACCCATAAAAACGCTGTCCCACCTGTGGCCCACTCGCATGAATAGTTCTGGCGCCGCCTATGCGCGTTGTCGATAATACATCTTGCAAAATTTGAAAACGGGTTCCTATCACGGTGCAATATCTTTCGTTAGCTTCTCTTGCGTCAGAGGTACGTTTTCCATCGCGAAAGGAATCGACGAGAAGATCCTAGATGACTCGACACTACGCGCGACACGATTCGATCGTCGAAGCACCCTTGAAACTTCCCTCGACTGTCCTCTTCGATTTACGCCTCGAACGGCGCGCCATTAAAATAAGGATCTTTCTCACGTTTCACTTTACGGTAAACCCCCGTCCGAATACGTCGGCGCGCCATTTGCGTAAGTTTGACTTTACTGTTTCTAACGTTTCGTTCGTTCGAGCATTACGACTTCGACGGCGCAGCCACCACGGAGGGTTTACGCGATTTCTCCTTAAAGCAGCCGACGCGTTTTTTTTCATCCTTCTCTTCGTGGCAATCGACAAAATCAAATATTGAACAACGAGCCAGCGCGACAGCTCTCTCCAAATAACTACCGAAAAGATCCTTACTAAGGTTCGTCCCCTCGCTTGTGAAGAAGGGAAGAGAGAAGGAGGGAGAGAAAAAAAATTCCGGCCCAGCTTCCACCGTTGCAAAGGGTACCGATGCGAATGGCCAATTTCACGGGCGACAAATTGCGCGAGCGTTGCACACTTTTGCGAAGATAACGTGCCACGGGCCTTGCCGGCACGCGGAAAGAAAGCGTAGAGAGGAGAATGAAAACATTCAAAATCTAATCTCTCCGCTTAAGGAGTATCTGGAACATGAGATCTGGTAAAGAGAGACGAGACAGGTTATCTGAGACGACGACTCTCGTGCGACTTATCGTACGATAAGGACGCGACTGTTTTGACGGATCCTCATCCGCGATGTCCTGCCAGATTACCGGGTTCAACGACCCACCTATTCGAGATATCCTTGAGAGATCCTAGCTCGTATCATCCGATCACCATTAGAACCTGCTCCTTCCACGATCGTGTCCAGTCGATGTTTCTTCATCGGTTAGAACCGCGCACCACCGGCGGCGCAGTCGTGTCGTCATCCAATGCCAAATTCATTTCAAAATCCATCTGGACACACAGGCCCAGGTGTCGTAACAAACGTAACGCAAACCCGATCCCTACCGTCCATCTCGTCGAAAATCTATCGTAGAGGGAACGAGGAGAGCACACTTCGTCCCTTCCTCCGAGAATTTCGTATTCCGACGAAAAAAAGTCCCGCACGCTTTTCTCTCCGTATTTCTTAGCAGTTTCGTGAACGCGCTCCTACGTAATCACGAATAGATATACATAAGCGTGGCGAACGGCACACGCGTGCTGGAGTTGGGTAAGAGTGGGAGACATAATCGTTGAGTAACGTTTGTACGAAAACGTCTTCTCAAAGCACCTCCTACTCCCTCGATTCTTCTCCTTCCTCTTTTTTATACAAAACTGCTTCCAGCGTATCAGCGTAGAAGAGTACCTACTGTGATAAATATTCTTTCGAGATTGACCGCGCACTAGCTTTTAGTTTCGGATAGAAGGGTGATGCGAGATTTTGAATTAACAGGTCCCAATTGAGCTCACGTCTAATTGTCCTGGATTATTTTCCAGGACATTCGTCGGCCTCTCTCATATGCAGACTGTTATGTCACCGAGACGCGCCGAATTACGAAAGCGATTAGATTTTGAATTACAAAGTAGCCGTGAATGAAATGAGATTCCGCGACAAGCGTGCGGCGCCCACATTTAATGAGGGAACAGTTACATCCACGTGCACCCACACGAAACTCTTCGTAAACGATTTCCCCAGACGCGTGCTTCCGTTTCGTCGATTTTGCGCAATTAAGCGCTCTATCGTTAATTGGTTATCGCGAACGAGGGCAAAACCTGATCAATTTCCACCGGTGCTTGCCCACCGAGCGCAGTCGAGTGTATCGATAAACGAATTTATCGCGCCCATGAAAGTCATCGAAATCGGCATTAGTCTACTTTCTCCTCTCCTCTCCCCTCTTTGCGCCTTTAAAAATAAGTTCTACGAGTACGCCTTGGAGTCGGAGGGTGAGAGACACCTGGTGGTAGCGTATATAATATAATTTTGCTATAATACGAGCATTCGTCGTAGAATGATTTTTCAAAATTATTTCTCTTAGCTTTTTTATTCCTTACGTTTTGAGTTATGTTACGGGATGACTTTTACTTTGTCTTTTTCTTGGATTGTAGATCTTATAGACTATTTAAATCTACATCATAAATAGAGTAATATTCTATTCTATTCTATTCTATTCCCTTTCTTTTCCTCGACGATATCGATTCGATCACAGGTTCGTCGTGAGAATATACTCGATAACGATATACCACGATTATAATATTTCATTATAATTAACGTATTCAGAACGAGTGACGCACGCGCGTCGATTTACGTACGAGCGTCGTCGGAAGTACATCGCACCCCATCCCGTCACGTAACTCCAATATTTAATTTTGCCATCGGACGTCGTGGCGTCGTTGTTGGTTCCACTCGAAGCCACATCGACATTAAATTCCAAGCGAGTTCAATCGTGAAATTTCCAATAAGCTCGCGTTATCTCGTCTACGCCTGACCGCGAAAGCAGTGGAACTCGCGTTACATCCGCCTAAAGGAACACCGGCGTACTCGCGAGTTTACGAAACATTTGTGTTATTCGTGGACATCGAACCGATTCTTCTTCCCACTTTGATTATTATCCACTCGAGGAAACATTAACCCGTGGAGTCGCAAGCTTACGGAACGTTAAACCGACTCTTGTTACCGTTCCATTCTCATTCATCTCAAATCTCACATTTCCACGTTAGATTGGAACTCCTTCACGCTCGTGTTTCGCGGACGCGGGTCGATTAATTCCGTTACCGTAGTTCGTACTGTTCTACCACTGCAAAGTTCTTACGCGTGTTCTCTCTCTATCTATCACCGTCTCTATCTATCTCTCTCTCTCTCCGGCGTGGGAAGAACTCGCAACCCCGAGAGAATGGGACTCACGATCTGACCCACTTCCAAGTCCCATTTCGCGCTCTTTTGCAAAATAAGTTTCGCTCGTCTTGGTCGTTGCTTTCCCTCCTCCCCTTCGCCCCTTTATCTTCCTGCTCCCACTCCTTCTCGCGGATTACACGCGACACGTGTCGGAGAAACCGACAATAATGATAGCTTGTAAGCGCGTCTCGCGGTCTGCGGATCCGTCGTCGTTCCCTTTCCTCTTTTAAAGCTACATACCCATTGTAACACAGCAAGAACTTCATCGTCAACGCGTGCTCCGAAATACCTTCAACGACTGGGTCCACTAACGAAAATGTTCGTACCATTTCGAAGCAGGAACGAGGAGCTGATACTTTTTGCTTCATCGAAGATAATTCACGAACAGTATCTAGAATGAAATTCTCACGTGCTCCTAAGAGTCTCAGTGAGAACGAAGCTTAAGAGCATGGGTGACGCACCGTCCAAGGGGACGTGTGGGACGCGCGAGACTTCTTCTCTCGCCCCACCTCTCCGCTCCCATGCAACCGCAAAGAGTCCTGACAATGAACCAGATAACGCCGGCCGGCAGCGTGTCTAGGTTAGTAGTGACAACTTTACATCCATCCGACGTATAAAATGAGAATGTCCATGTGACGGACGCGCCAGCAGAGTCTCTCACTCGCGCGTGCGAGAGGCTAGAGGTGGACGAATCTTGAATCTTGAATCTCTTCCATTAAGGCGAAGCAACCAGTCGATCCAATGGACACCACGAGTAAGCACGGAATAAGCAGAACCATTGAGAACCACTGGCGCATCGACGGTTGACGCCGTCCTATTTCCAATGTTGCATATTTATCGTCCTCCACCAGGCAGCCCGGCGTCGTGCTAAAGAGAGGATCGCGGCAATGATCCACATAATCCACCATTGAATCGTAATTCCTCTCCTCGTTCCACGACGGTGGACGATGAGAATTGAAAATTGCCAGGAGGGGGAGAGTCGAGGAGGGAGAGGATCGTCGACGAGTTGCCGTTCTCGAGGACGAGCTCTCTTATCGGAGAATCCAGATGGATTTGGTTTGGGATGGTACGACCGAATTCTGCGGATTCGCGCGAACGGGATAACGTTTGGGCCCACTTGGGATCGATTGGCCAATTGGGTGAAGTCGAATCGCGCGGAGAATGGAAAACGAAACTGCGATTTGCAAATTCCTGCAAAATCGCCACTCTCATTGAACTGTGGCGCGATCGGATCAAGGGGACCTATAAATAAATCGCAAGATCGTACCGGGCGATCGAACGTAATCGGCTGCGGCGACGGTGACGGAGTCGGTAGAGCAAACGGCGGCGCGGTTCTCGTTGTTTTTCTGTTTTCACGATCAAGTTTGCACCGGGACGGGGCTGACTGACTAGCCGAGCCGCTGACACTGGC
The DNA here is from genome assembly GCA_944319695.1 of Tiphia femorata. Taxonomy (NCBI): domain Eukaryota; kingdom Metazoa; phylum Arthropoda; class Insecta; order Hymenoptera; family Tiphiidae; genus Tiphia; species Tiphia femorata. Next base: position 7,833,183 of record OX090904.1, read on the forward strand.
ATTGGCCTACTCTCTCCCGGCGTCGTGTTCACTCTCCTGCTTCGCCCGTTCCTCGACGAGCGTTCTCACTCTCTTTCGTTTCGTGTCGAACCACCGCGCGACGCGCCGAGATCCTCCTCTCAGCTTTTCCTTCTCCCTTACCAGCAAACCTCCTCGTTTTTCATCCTTCGTGCGGGATCTACCAGTGACGAGGGCAAGCCCTTTGTCTTATCTTTTGACACTTTAACTGCGAACAGAGGTTGTAGGAGCTCGAGAAGTGTCGATCTCTCCGAGTGAACAGCCTTTAGAAGACCAAAAGATCGTCAGGTGTAGCAAAGGGCGTCTGTTTTTTTTAATCGGACATAATTGAAATAAATAAAGGAAGGTAGTTTGGAAGTTGTTTTTTGATTGTGTACGAACCACGCGCATCGTGTCTGACGGTCGATCTAGGCCAGTGATGGCGAACCTATGACCCGCGGTTCAGACACTGACCCACGCAGGTTTTTTAGATGACCCATGTGTTGATTTCTAGAAATTTCTTTTTTATATCATAAAAGAGAGAACGGACAATTCAAAATATTTTGGAAATTAGGAGAAATGTCCTTCCTCCGCCTACCTCTGTTTATCCGTATTAAAATAAATAATGAACAAAATTTGACCCACTTCTCAAAAAGGCTCCCCATCACTGATCTAGGCTGTGACAGTTATAACACTGCACGATAGGTCTGCAGTCAAAGGGTTAAGTTCGATCTTCCAATGTGTCCGTTGCGAAAGATTCAATTTCAAACTTATAAAATGTCGACGATGCAAAGTCCAGGTGTCACTCGTGCGTTGTTCGAGAGATTAATGCATCCTCTGATACTAGGATTACGTTTTCACCGGACCCAGATTCTACATTACCAGATTTTTTGTTTTCATTTATTTGCACGTCACCGCGAGGCAGAACGTTAAAGAAGCACGTCGTAAGTTTAATGACGTGCTCGTGCTTTTAGCATCCCGTGAGATATATTGAATGGAAGAATTTTACAAATGAGGAGTTTATCGTGGTACCAATCGTGGTCACCAATCACAAAGGAAATAGGTCCACAGTCAAAGAGTTAAATTCGATCTTCAACGTCTCTGTTGTGATAGAACCAATTTCAAACATAAAATGTCAACGATGCAAAGTCCCGGCGTCACTCGTGGGTTGTTCCAGAGATTAATGCATCCTCTAATACTAGGGTTACGTTTTCACCGTATTCGAATTCTTTGTTTTCATTTATACACACGTCACCGCGAGAGAGGACATTGAAAAAGGATCGAGAGCACGTCGTAAATTCAATGACGTGCTCGTGCTTTTAGCATCCCGTGAGACATATTCGATAGAAGAATTTTACGAATGAGGCGTTTATCGTGGCATCAATCGTGGTCGCCAATCACAAAGGAAACAGGTCTACAATCAAAGGGTTAAATTCGATCTTCCAACGTCTCTGTTGTGATAGATTCAATTTCGAACTTTTATAAAACGTCAACGATGCAAAGTTCCGGCGTCACTCGTGCGTTGTTCCAGAGATTAATGCATCCTCTAATACTAGGGTTACGTTTTCACCGTATTCGATTTTTTTGTTTTCATTTATACACACGTCACCACGAGAGAGGACATTGAAAAAAGATCGTGAGCACGTCGTAAATTCAATGACGCGCTCGTGCTTTTAGCAGCCCGTGAAAAATATCCAATGCAGGAATTTTACGAATGAGAAGTTTATCGTGGTACCAATCGTGGTCACCAATGACGAAGGAAATTCGACGAGGAATTGTTCGCGCAAAACGACGTGGACGAGTTCGCTCGTAATGTCTCGAAGCGCGATCGGCTCCGATCCGCTACGGTCAATCACACAGGGAATAAGGTTTATCGCGGATCGTTCGAGAAGCTCGCGACCTCGTGGCGAAATTGCACGCGATGAAAAACACGCAGGGTAGAAACGAGGGAGAGGCGAAAAATATCCTCGCGCCACGAAAAGTCGTTAAGATTCGCCCTGGGCTTTTAATGAGAGAAGCGTCCGAATTAAGGCCCCTCTCCATTATACGAGCCAGCCGAGCAAGTTCGACTTCCGATCCGCGCGGGTTAATTGGTCGGCGCCATTGTTGGACGAGGATTTTTAACGTGCGATCGGTAACGCACGCTTTCACCGAGAGAGAGAGAGAGAGAGAGAACATTTAGAGGTCCTGTCCCTCTACACGTTGAAATCGATTTTCGGATCGTTATTGACCTCGTCGGGTGATATTTCACTCGTAATCGGGTCGGATTATCGTACGATGGAACGGTACTTGTTTCTCGTGTCAATGTTAATATTTGCAAGGCGTAATAGCGGATCGAGGAAGAACGGTAAATTCTGAAGCAGCCTCTTCTCGCGATTATCGTCCGTGCACTCGTCTCTAATATTTCTTAACATTTATGAAAGACGAAGAGGCATTTTCTACGAGAGGATTGTACGTTGTAAAAAAGACAGAGAAACACTGAGACACTTTCGAAAGTCAATCGTCGAAGCGACGATTTTTCTCAGGGAGAGAGAATCTAACGTGTGAATACTACTTTCGAGGAGTACGTAAAATGCATTTGGATTCTGTTCAGACTTCGTTTCGAATACTCCACTGAAAGACAAGCCGGTCTGTAATACAGGAGAGTGTTTCTGACTCGATTGCGCTCGTGAATCTTGACTCCTCCTCTCGGGCAAACGGAATAAAAAAAAAAAGGGAGTATCGCGTTCAACATCGACGTAGGAGTAGAAACCGATCGTTCCCTCGCGAGGAGAGAAACGATCGTTGACCGGCGGGGCGCTTGGAATCATCGTTGTTGTCGTGGCTTCGACCTGATTTCCAGCGAGAAAAGTCGTTCGCTTCTCAAGAGCAAGGAGTAGGAGAGAATCCGTTGGAATTGAACCGTGGCTCTTCCCGATTCTAGATACTCCAAGGCATTGCACTTCTCTTCCATCTCAGTGAAATGCAGGCAATTGTTTTCGAAAAAATTTCTCTTTCCTTCTCTTTTCTACTTCGACATTTATTTCTCTCGAAACCTTCTCCCTCTCTCTTATTTATTCGCATCTGTCTCATGTATTCTTACCCGCTGTAATCAGCGGTGTCTTCAAATCTTCTACTTCTAATTTAATTTTCGTAACGAACTAACATCAGCATTACTGTCACAAGTGTATGTTACATTGTTTGGATATTACCTGTTATTACCTCTTCTCTTGTCATTAGTATGCTTGGATATGCGTTATTCTTATATTTATTAGGATTCTCTCTTGCGTTCTCTCTATGCGTTTTTCTTCTTTCTGGAATTGTACGCCTTTTGTTCTTAGTCAAGCGCCCTTAGATTACTAATTGTAAGGTCCTAGGATTGCAACAAATTGCAATCTTTTCTTTCTTTCTTTCGTGCCGAGAGTGAGTATCGGTAATTTCCTTGCCCCGCGTCCACTCGTTCACTCCTTCTCTCTTCAACTCTCGTACGAGGCACGAGGATCTCTCCCTCGTTCTGTTATGAAAGTGCCGCGGCAAGTGGAGCGCGCGCGCAACGCCACACGGCAGCGACAACAAAGATGTGCCTTTATTTATAACTGGCCGACTTACCTTCGACGGCCCGCTGTGCGGTTCCAGCTTCGTCTCGTCCGATAGAAGAAGAAGAAGAGGAGGAGCACGACGCGCAGACCACACTTCTCACCGATGATGGTCCACGTCGTGCCACCATGGTCCATCCCCTTGGAACGGCGATATCGTCGCAGGAAGATGAGAAAGGAAGAGAGAGTGGAAAAATACCGGAGGAAGCGCGCGAGAGAGTGCAGCTTCGAATCGAGCCGGTCTGAGAAAAATCACGACGGACGATTCTCCCTTCCTACTTTTACGCGAGAGAGCGGCCTAAGAGCTCGTCCATCGCCGGAAGAATTTGTTTTTCTTCTCGCACGAGCTGATCCTTTCGCGTGGGAAGCCTCACGAAGACTGTAAGAAATACTTAGGGGAGAGAGTTTAGACCTTGTCTCTCCTGAATATTCCTACATTGTAAACAATTGTAAGTTGGTGGAATTTAGGAAATTTCTTTCGCATGCTCGACGTTGATTTTCCATTTGTAATTCGTTCGAGAGCAAGGAGGGGTTTGGTGTAAGATCAATCGATTTTAGAATAGTAAAATCGATATTTTATCGAATTGATTTTGAACTGTCGATATACGTTCCAGTGAATTTCGCTCTTCTTCTTTTCATGTAAGTTGTCGCTTTGTCAAAAATAGGAAAGTATTAAGAGTTTGCGTTTCAGCCCATGTAAGGAGAACAAGCTCACAGTTATTTTCTCGTCGAGATCGTTGTTGCTGCTCCAATCCACTCAACTTTTGGCAGAAAATCCCTAGAGATTAGCACATACGTTACCGGACTTTAATAGAATATTAAGAACAAAAGATATCTTTTGATCGAGTCCGTCTGTGCAAAGTCAGATGGACTTTGATCATCTTTCTTATCGAGCATTGACATTCCCCTGAGATCTCCTATCTTTTCGATAAAATAAAGCCGAGCGCGCTCAAAAAATTCGGCAAATATTCAAAATAACCTGAAGCTAAACCGAGAACGTGATCCGCTCGAGTCGATCGATAATGTCGATGACTAATAAAAAAAAAAAAACAAAAGACACCTTTTAAAATTTAAACTTAAAATTCTTTTCTAAGTAGGGCCATTTTTTCTCAATGAATTTGTTGACTATTCGTATATTAATAATTAAATTAATTTAGAGACATCATTTTTCTCTAGCTAGCTCATCCTGCACCTAGAAAGGCACCTTTTGATCGTAGCAGGTGTACAGAAAATCGTGATAGAAATAGTGTTAAACAGGGTTTACGCAATCTGTGCGAAAGACCGTTGTGAAGTAAAGAGCGAGCACTTGTTCTTTAATTAGATGGCCCAGATGACGAAAGAAAAATAAAGGAATATCCGAATTAGTCAGGTCCACGACCACCTCAGGATGAGGATTTTTTCGCAACTTGGAAAAATCGATCCACGATACTCGACAAACTGGAGAATTCGCGATTCGCAGGAGCGATCGACACCGATTCGAGCGCGTCGCGAGGAAAGTCGAACCCCACTGTATCTCTCCGCCCTCCGCAAGAGAACGTCCAGTATAGCAGTACCACCATGGGCGCAGTATCGTCCGGTGCCAATTTCGGTTTCGAAGCTGAGCACATTTCCACTGCTCAAGGATGGAGACGAAATTGCAGTGAGGTAGGACGAGCTTTACACGACCAATGCTACATGTGTAATCATTCAATTTTCCAGTGCAATTATCCAGTGCAAACTTTTATTGGAGTTCTACTATATGGTTATTCTCCTTTTGCTAACTCGTACCAATGATATTGAAGAAATATTAAAGATTTCATCGAGGCTGCTTGAGGTTGCACGTTAACCGCATATTAAATCACTGCTACGTCTAGTAATTGCGGTGACTCGTGAGACTAAAAATTTCTGCGGCCGATAAATGAATAATCGTGCACGTGGCTCTAACTCAAGACCGACGAACCTGCGCCCCTTAACACTTTGACTGTTACGCTGATTTTCCATGGATGGTCCATGGCGCCACACTTTGAATTTTTTTTGTGCTTCTTTTTACCATACGATCTTTTAAAGTGTTGTAAATAGCGATTAGTATGATCATTTTTTTAATGATTTTTCTAGAGGTCACCGATGACCATCGTGGCCATATATGACCATCATGGCAGTGAAAGAGTTAAACGGCAACTCAATTTTTCCAAGTAGTTTTGCGACCCTAACATATAAAGGAGTAACGATGATTTTGCATTTAAGCGATGACTCGATAAATTCTTATTATCTACCGTACCCAATACCCACCATATCACACAACGAATATCAATTCCACGAAAAGCAGTACCATCTTCAACTTACGATTCTCAAAATTGAAACATACTCTTCCCAACTCCAACAACAAGCAGCATAAGAAAGAATTTCATCATCCTTGCTCTAACCCCGAAAAACGATCATCTGCCGACTTCCATTCACGCGTCGACTACAACAATAATATTCCATTTAAACAATTCTATTGGGTCTATGCATAATTCCGTAGCGAAATTCCGACAGGAATGTACTCAATTTTCGCTACGGAATTATGCATAGACCCAACATAAATAATTATTATCTACCGTACATAGTATCCGACAAAATCGTACGTATATAACACAACGAATGTCAATTCCACGAAAAGCAGTACCACCTCCAACTTACCATTTTCAAAATTAAAACATACCCTTCCCAACTCCAAGGACAAGCAGCATAAGAAAGAAGTTCATCATCCTTGCTCCAACCTCGAAAAACGATCATCTGCCGACTTCCATTCACACGTCGACTACGACAATAATATTCCATTTAAACAATTCTATTGGGTCTATGCATAATTCCGTAGCGAAATTCCGACAGGAATGTACTCAATTTTCGCTACGGAATTATGCATAGACCCAATATAAATAATTATTATCTACCGTACATAGTATCCGACAAAATCGTACGTATATAACACAACGAATATCAATTCCACGAAAAGCAGTACCACCTCCAACTTACCATCCTCAAAATTAAAACATACTCTTCCCAACTCCAACGACAAGCAGCATAAGAAAGAATTTCATCGTCCTTGCTCCAACCCGAGAAAAGATCGTCTGTCGACGCCCATGCGCGCGTCCAGTACGACAACGAGAACGAGTACGTCGAGAGCGAGACGGGAGAGAAAGAGGAGCGAGCGCTAGAAGAGCGGAAGGATTATCGAAAGGAAGATCGCGAGAGGAGGTAGCGGAGGGAACGGAGATGACACTGGACTCGCGCGAGTGAGGAAGCGAGCGAAGGAGCGAATGCGCTCTTATTAGGGAATTGCACTTTCTTTCGCACGCGCGCGCGCGCTTACTCGCAGGCGCCACCAACACCTGCGGCACCAGAGGCAGGAGGTGGAGGAGCAGAAAGATCCAGAGAGGAGGGAGAAGGACATCTCGGGACGAGAGACGCTCGGTCGAAGGTGAGAAGAGAACGAGGAAGGAAAATCGAGCCGAGCTGAGAAGCCGATCGAGCGAGCGAGCGCGTGGAAGGCGGCGAACGGTGCAACGACCTCAGCTCCGGCCTAAGTGGGTCGGTTGTGGGCGCACGCAATCGTCGCAACGATTTTGAAAAATGGCCGTCCCACTTTTGCAAAGGGGAGTACTTTCACGGTCGCTAACCCCACGAACGACGACGACGACCAGCGTCGGGCACGCCGTCCACGAGAGAGGGAGGTGGAGAATCGTGCCGTGCCTTTCGTCCTACCCACCGAACGTTCGTAAAACTGCAGCTGGTCCGACTGCTGCAGGCCCCACACCGTGGTGAGACTCTAAGGCCTCTAAGAGGAATCACTCTTACCGTGCATCCTGAGAAGAGAAGGAGCGTGACGCCGTTTAAGTAGGCTGTCGTTCTTCGCGAGACCGAAGCTCTCGCGGGGATGAAGGAAGACAGTCGGAGAGACGAGAAGTTTCCGAGTGGTTTGAACTGATGGTGAGACGAGGTGTGTTGACGTGTTTGGGTTTAGGTAGGTGCCAACTGATTTGCATCTCGCGTGGGGATGATAATTTGCAGGTTGTTTAATTGGAACTTCATCCTCAGAGTTGCTGATGAATTGCTTGGTGTCCGGGTGCGAAGTTGAAGGGATAAAGTGTACGGGTGCAAGACTGAAAAAAGAAATCGAAATGAGAATTAGTTGATTCGTTAGGAAAATTTATTGTTAAAGCGTCGAATGAAAGTTGCGTTTGCGTGAGTGGCCCCGCCCGTTGGATGCTACGAGCTGGCTAACGGAAGAAGTGAATTTATTAAAGAGAAAACAAGAAATTGAGAGATTAGCAGTGCATGGTACCATTCGAATCGTGCACAACCCGAGACTGCTTGTACCTTCAGCAGGCTTATAAATGCTAGCTGGATGGACAGTGAACTCTTCATATGTAAGGCTCTTCTTTTCGTAAGAGTTCACTTCTTTGGTAAAAATAAATAAATAAATATCCTAGATCGACGCCTATAGACGGTGAACTCTTTGTATGTAACGCTTTTCATTTCGTAGGACTTAATTCCTTAGGGAAAAATAAACAACTAAATGAGCCGTTTATTTTGAAAGTGGCCTAAATCCATTTTTTAAAAGAAATGAGATATCACATAATATTTAATTCTTGCACTAAATTATTCACAAATTATGTGATATCTTATTTTTTTTTAAAAATGGACTTAGGCCACTTTCAAAATAACCGGCTCAAATATCCTAGAAATTAAAAGTCTCTAGTCTTCACGTATACGTACAATTTTAACGAGAGGCGGTGAACGCTTGACCCGATTGACACTTTTCTAAGTTTATCATTAGAAATTAACTTAAAACTAATTCTTTTCCTGTGATTATTTACTGCTAGGTTCATATATGAGACTCTTGAATGTCAAATAAATCTAATCTAATCTAAACCTGAACGTTCTTCTCTGCCGATACTTGTCCACAAATTTCTTATGCGACGCTTCATCCGCGATTGTCGATTCTCGAGGAAAATCCGCAAGCTTCCTCCGTCGTCATCTTCGGGGATTTCCCTAAGATTTCTCAACTCTTACCCTCGCTCGCGAAGGCGTCGCGCTACCCGTTCGAAGCAGGGCCCACTTTTCACCGCTGGATTCTCACGATATCGTGCTCGGAAAGTAGCGAAAACGTGCTGGAGTATTTTCTCCCTCCTTGCCATCATCTCTCCTCCCTCTTTCTCTTTCTCGCCCATCTAGGATATTTAGTCTCGCGCTCGCGAGACGATCGCTCGGCTCCGCACGCTCTATGCACCATGCACGGAGGAGAATAAAACTGTCATCTCGAAAGTTGGCCTACTATCTCTCCTCGATCGCGATAATAGGAATCGCGTAGAGTCTCTCACCTCTTTGTTCACCTCTCTAATTTTCATGCTTCTCTTTGCCCTCGTGGCTCGCCTCCACGCTCGACCGGGTGAACGTATCCACGCGAAAGAGAACTCTACGATCCTCCGATTCTCCATGTTTCCAGAGAAGAAGAAGAAGAAAACAAGTAAGCAGTGGAGTTTCACGTTCTCGGATCGAATCGAGAGGACTTGGCGTATCCGCATTTGAATTGAAGTTCGTGAGAATCAGACATTGTCGAATCAACGTGCACACGCGAGAAGGATGTTCCTACTCGTAGAGCTTCGCCAGGGACGATTTTTAGATCCGTAAACCTTCCTCTCTCCTGCGCAAAGTCGTTCGCACACTTCTGGCTTTACGTTCAAGCGTAATAAAAGATTGATGGTGGCGCCTGCCTGCCTGCCGCCCTGCTTACACGAGCTTGTGCAATTCGAATGAGATAAGGGGGAGACGGAGACCTGTACTGCGTTACCAAGCGTGGACCAGAACACGTCCGGCTGATCTCAAAAAACGAGGACCCTACGCGCGTACCAATTCACTTTTAGATCCACCTTAGCCTTTTCCCATGCGGCTTAAACTCCCGGAATTCGAGCCCGTATGCCCTCGAGAAGCTGTTTACTCTTACACATCGGACCTCGCGATAAATCTTTCCTTTTTTTTCACGGCAGGCCTCTTGCAACGGTCCTGAAAGTATTACGGCCAGGCGGATGGTACCGGGCCAAGATCAATTTACTCTGGGCACTGCAGGCGCGACGGAGCTTTTTCAACTGCTGATTCCGCAACAACCCCCTGCCAAGCCGTCACCTCGTCAGATGCGACCCCACGACACGTGGTAGACTGTTCGATCGCACGAGACGCTCTCAGGAATTTTCAATATCTCTGGATTGGGTGGAATTTTCGCGCCGAGACCCGGGGCAAATGAAGAGGGACGAGTTCAGTGATGTGCTTCCGATCGAACGAATTCTTGTAAACTCCTTCACCGTGAAGCTGCATCCTCGTTCGAAGGTTTTTGCGATTTTACGTTAAGTTCGAGATACTCCTTCGTTTCATGTGTTTATTTGCTTATTTATTAACGGAACAAGCCATGTAGTACGGCAAATATTAATAACAGTGTAAAAAGGTAATGTACACGAAAAAGAAGAGAAAAAGAAGATGAAATTACCGAGTACGGATATAAAATTGATCTTTTTAGCGCTATGGACACATATATGCGTTAGGCAAAATCGTTCATCATGGGCTATGAACGCATATATGGGGTATTCACCCAACCATCTAATTTCATATATGGGACTGACTCACGCTACGAATGCAAAAAGTCTTTTGCCATTAGTACCATTGGTCTATGCATTGAACCCTGCTTCGAGATTTACCACACGCAAGAAATTTAATAAACTCTCAATTTAAAAGTTATAATTTACTATTTTTTTCCGATCCTCGTGTTATTATCGTTTAATGAAAGAAATGGTACTGTTAAAGCTTTTGCAATCATTGCACAAATTATTTCAGTTACAATGAACATGTTTTACAATGAAATTTCAGAATTAGCGAGCCCAAGATGCATGTGTCGTAAAAAGAGAACAGCCCATAGCACACATTTAACTTCGCACAACTCAGCGCTCAAAGGGTTAAGCACGCATCCTCGCCTCGGATAAAGCCTTAACTCGAACGAACGGTTTACGTTGAACAAATTAATGTCTGAGCTAACCGCCTAGTTATTAGCTATATTGCACATTCTAGTAATAGCATCGGCATGTTCTAACCCTGTGTGGAAAAGAAAATTTTCTTCCCCTTTTTTGATGGTGATGACGATTTTTTGCGAGATCTCTCGAGCTGCACGGATGTAAGGCGGAAGACAGCTTAGTCTCGTAACTACGCGAAACTGACCCCTAGTTTTCTCACAGGGGCGACACAGATCAATAGATGCGTAGACTTTACGAAGTGCGTGCGCATAAGGGCACGTCCACACCACTCTCACGCACTTTCCGGTTCTTTTCAACAGAAGTCGAATGAGAAGGCGGAAGAGAGCTTTGCTTTATTGACGAGTAACGAGAATCGATCAAGAATTGCAGGGCAACAATAAAATGAGATTTTTATTCTCGAAACCCAATTACTCCCTCGCGGATTTATAATCACGTGGGAAAATTACTACTTGTCCTATGATCGCGTGTACGAAAAACTTTCTCGTGTGTTTTGAAATTCCTGCGCATGGAAGAGCTGATTTTACAAGAAGTAAAACGAAGTATAAAAGCCTTGCAGTGAAGGTTTTTAATAAAAATAAACAAGTAGGTTGTAGCCTCGATTATCGCCATTCTCATCGAAAGACCACTCGTAAGTGTTACTTCTCGCAAACATCTGCCAATTATCGCGTAGCTACTTCTTGCACCTAGACCCTCAATTGTCTACCTCTACAACGACACAATAAAGTCGCAATTCGTCACGCAGCAATTCGACTCAACTACCAACGACGAATTCCGCGCCTGAAATTCCGCCTCGGAGTCTCGTGTAATATCCGCGAGTCACGCGCGACGATCTACTCGCTGCATCACGACTGTTGCCTTTAAAGATTTACGTTTCCACGATAAAAGTATCGATCGTGCCGCTCGCCTTTCCCCATCCGGTCTGACGCATCGACGGGCCGGCAAAGCGCAAGCTTGACATGCATGCCGCGTCCCTATCCCACGAAAATTGAATCTCCTCGATGTGCCTCCTAGTTACCAATTTGCATACTCATTTTACAATTTGCATAAGTTTCAATCGTATCCGAATCGATTCTCGACACAGCTCACCGGCAAGATTTATTCTCTCGCGACCTTGGCAAAAAGCTCCAACATATTTCACTCACCTCTTTTCCGTTTTTACTTTTACCACCCCACCTCTCATTTGCGAGAGAGCCTTCGAACGAGCCCCTTTGATTCACCGCTTTGCGAACAAGGAACGGATGCAAATTGCGCTCACGGCTCGTGCCACGCTCCACCTGCCACATATTCTTACGCGCGGCTCTAATGCACCTCCTCTTCGATGACCTTGACACGCTTGACTCCACGACCTACGAACGCGTTCGCGATCACTCGGTACCAGAGAGCGACTCGACCCTGCCGCGCGAGTTTCCGCTTCGGACTCCTTTTACGTACGAGCACGTAGTGGAACAAAGAGAGGAAGCAAAGAAAAAGATCGTACCTACTACCATTTTCGCCTATTCCAAAAATTGAGAATCTCTTCGTAACTACTCGGTTGAACAAGCTAAATGGAACTTCGCCAGGAAGCGACACCCTTTCCATTTTCCTTCTACACCCTTTCTCCAATTAATTTTAACCCTTTGAGTGCTGACTGAACTCTATTGATTAACTATTTAAGGAACAAATAGTAATAAGTTATAGTAATCCTTTTGCACGAGATTAAATAATTAAAGAGCGTTATTACCATGCTGTTACTAAGGAATGCACTTATATTCATCTCACACAAAAGTAACATGTAGGTGATCGAAAAAATCGACAAACGCATATATGCACCTTCAGTCCATGCCGGCAACTTAGACTAAACTCATATATGCGTCCTTAGTCCACACGCATAGTTTTCGCCAGACGCATATATAGGCGTCCATACCGCTCAAAGGGTTAATAATACTGTTGTTCCGTGAGTACTGCGACAACCATTGATTTCTTTTTGAGAAGAAGGAATTACTGATGCTAAGGAAAGAAAGCTTCTTGGGCAATGCCAAACGAAGCTTCCAAGCTGGGAGACAAACCGCTCGAGGGTGGCCGAGTCTCGACGAGGAAGTAGGTGCTCGAGAGAGTCCGTGGAATGTTTGTACATGTAAATTGAATACCTGTCAAGAGTTTACGGAAAGTTTGACCCGCAAGGTGGAGAGAAGACGATGCGGGTTGGCAAACACGGGGAGGGCGCTTAGGACCGGCAATCGATCCTTTCGTCCCCACCGAGAGCGAAGGTCACCGCAGTGACTAGCACTTGCGAACAGTCTGCTTCTCCTAGGGTCACACCCTCTTTTTAGGATGCCACCCGCGTTGGGGTGAGACTACGCCACGGAAGCAGGCACGGCCGGATGCGTCATCGGTCCTCTGTGATGTCACCCAGCGCCCATCAGTTTTCGCGAGAGAAACGAGTTTTATTCCGGAATGTAACGTAATTAGAAACTGCGGCGGAATATCATGCTAATTAATGGATATCGATGCACGACTCGTATGAAGTCTCGGACGAATCTCCGTAATAATATGCTTGCATGCTTTTTCAGACGAATCCACGTAAAATGTTATCTACGTCGAGGGTAGAAAAATTCACTACCCTCGGGAAGAGTTGCACGAAGAATAGTTCCTTTTTAGGTAAATCAAGGTAATAATGATGGATTATGGATGCAATCTTTAGTTCTCGTTAGATCCACCGATCAGCAGAATTTGAAATGTTAATTAATTAATTATATTTTCATGGAGCGTAGAAAAATTCACCGCTTTAGAAAAATAAGGTAGTTTCTTATTCGGGGCGTCTGACACGAGCAGACCGACGGATTTTAAGGCGTGTCCATAAAAAACAGGAACCTTCATCGAGCGTGGAAAAATGTTTTTACAAAAAAAATATCGTTCTAACCATCCCTCGCAACTTGACACTATTCCTACCACGACTGTTCAATGACCGTTTTCGGTCTTCACTTTTTCTAAAATATACGTATAATAATCTTTCATTATTTTAAGGAAAGTTCGAAATTTAAATGCAATTACATTCTACATACGAAAATTTAATCGAAATTTTACAAACGGTCATTTGACCGGTCGTGGTAGAAATAGTATTGGTAGAAGCATCGTGTTGCTTTTAACCCTAACCCTAAAAGGCCTTTAACCCCTTCACATATAATGACGTCTGAGAGACGTCATCCATTTCACGTGCCATTGTAGACTCCGACGTCTCCGAGACGTCAAGAACTGTCTCCGACGGACACCGTGCAGTATATTATTACATCATTCAATTATATCGGCTACAAGGAAAACATTGGGCAGAGTTTCATCGTAATACACCTTTGCCTAACGAAAAGAAACATCCTGCAAAAAGATGCGACATGTGCGTAAAAAATAATACACAGAACGAAACAACTTCGCAGGGTAAAAAATGTCTAGGTCCTCTACATATTCGAAAATGTGTTGAAAGATTTCATACTTTACAGAACTATGTATTATTTTATAATTTTACCTAATGTTGATTAAATGTTATATAACAATGCAAATTTCAAAATAAAATATTCCGTTTCTAAACTCGCACATAACTGCTCAGTTGAGCCAAATGAAATAATATTTTTCAGACGCATGAAATTCCGTTTTATTTGTATGTCAAGGGTTAGGGTTAACCCTAAGCCTAACTAATGAAAACGGTATAGAATCTTTAGCTCTCGTTAGATCCCACGTACTAGCACGTGTCGCGTCGAGTAGAAGAGGGTCGTTCGCGTCTGTTTCTAAGCAGATTGGCGCAGTACACGCTCGTAAGGGTGGAGGAGCACGCGCGGGGGTCGCGACGCGAGTGCGGACCATCCGCGCGAAGGAGGTTAAGGGATGCTCTTGGGTAGCTCCGGGGACGGAGGAGTGGGTAAAAGCGGCGTGCCAAGGAGAGGGTGGCTCTCACGGAAAATTGGAAGAAGGAGGGGCGAGTAGTTGCGGGTGCGCGTCTGGATGCGCCGCTGCAGCGATGCCCACATAGTACCGACGCCCGCCGTCGTTCAGCGCCTCGGCGCCACAGTCTCTCCCTCCGCATGTCCGGAGGAGCCGGCTGAACCGTTCGCTCCTCTCCTCGCAAGACGTTCGAGTCCTCCCCGATCCGCTTCACCGTCTAAAAAATGGTAAGTCTCGTGTCACCCCGAACCCTTTCGAGTATAGAGAGAAAAAGTGATTAGAGGATTCCTTAGACACCCATCACCGTTCGTTCAATCTCTCGCCACGAAAGTGAATTACTGTCACGGTCGCGCCAATAACCCTGCCGAATGATCGGCCGTCGAACGGTAGGTTAATTCCGGTGCTCACGAATCATAAGTCTTCTGAATGGAGCTCGGACAATTTTCTTTCTCACACTGCCAGTTTCTTCATCAGCTCGTCTTTCGCTTTCCTTTACGACGTTCGACGTTGATAGGAAGGAGACCGGACCGGATCGTACTCTCGTTTGACGCAGTTTCGTCTGCTGCTGTCAACTGTTTTACTCACCACTGGTCACCAGCGCGTCTAGTGATCTCGAGTACGTCGTTGAGATGATCGTCGAGATCGCTTGTTTATGAGTTGAGTGATGATTTTCTATGTCCCGCGGTCACGGTGGACGAGAGATCGTTTTCATTTTCACGATTGCTTTTGCCCCCTCCTCGTAGTCGCGTTAACGACCGGAAGGACGACGAGTAGAGAGAGAGTAAGTTGCGCGGTCGAATATCCGTGGACGCAGTACGAAGAATTGCCGTGAGATCGCGACACCGATCGGCCGCAGATCTTAGTTATCAGCACCGCGATTTTCTTTTTTTTTTTATTCTTCGAAGTTTAAGAACTATTCGAATTTGCAATGAGCTTCCTTGAGTGTCGTTATTCGTCAGTTTTATTTTCGTATGTGCCAAGAGATGGATGAAGTCAGCTCGCGGATATTTTGCTCCTACCGAAATTTAATATTTCATCTTCCGCGTTATTTCTAATCTGGCATAATTCAAAGGGATAATGCAATGTTTCGCATTTGAATTATAGGGATCGAGCTTTTACCAATACTGACTGCCTCAAACAGTTGTATAACGTATAGTTCAGGCACTTGGAAGCTTTACTCCAAACGGAGCAACTTGTAAGGTATCCGCGAAACCTTCATTGTTTTTATCGTCTTAAGCGCCGAGGCTAATAACCGTCAACGATAGTTTCGTCAACGGAACAGATACTAGGAACAAGTTTAATTCAAAATTCACGAAGTTCATCGAATTTATAAACTTATAAACTTATTTCTTACTTATAAAAGTAGTTTTTGACCTTCCTCCTTTCCAAGTGACACCACTGATTTAGTGACCCACGAGCTAGTACTAAAAAAATAATGAACAAAATTTGACCCACTTCTCAGAAAGGTTCGCAATCACTGAACTGTGCACTGTTTGATATCTTATTCATCGTGGACTGTATAAGTCACTTCGTTTCTCACTTCGTTTTGTTTCTACATCGATATTCCGTTCATTTTATCATAGTATTTTCATAATGAAATATGTCGCTTACTTAGTATAAAATATTGTTCGGCATAAAACTCACTTATAATTACGGCAATTCAAAGTACCAGTGCACCTCTTTGCCTTCGAAAAGTTCTCGTGCAAGCTACACAAGTTCCGAGTGCAAAAGATTAACTCAAATACCGAGAATCCAATCGGGACATCTTTACGACCTTACCCTACAAATTGCCAGGTGCTCGCGGACGCGACGCTGGCGGACAACCACCATCACCACCATCATCGTCATCGCAGCTTCACGACGAACGGCAATCCCGAAGGTATTACCGTGAGTAACCTCGTGGACGGTGAGATCCTGAGCTACAGTCTCGCCCTGATCCGCGGGCGCGCACCTACGGCATGCGGATTCATCACGTTACGAGGTCTCAAGAACACCACCTCGGAATGGCCAATAGTAGGAGGCGAGTTCCGCGCCCTGATCGACCTGGCGCGAGGTCCCAACAAGCTTGAACTGGAAGCAGGCGGTCATAAGAGAAGATTTGTCATAATTCACGAACCGAGAACAACTAGACTACGGGTGACCCCGGTGTACGTGATATGTGCGGGACACGACGGTTACTTTCAGGGCCCGCGTGGAGAGGATCGTTCGCCGGAGAGTGCCGCGACTAGGATAGGCCTTGGCGCTAGACTCCTTCAAACTCTAACAGCCGAGAAGCTTCGTGAGGCAGGCCACGGTAGAAAAACGTTTCAATTGGAACGTGACTTGGATGGGGCAGAGTGCCTGGTCATGCACAGCATGTTGCACGTAGACCGAGCACGCAGCATGTCGCAGAGAGAGCTCTGGGAGCTGATTGCGCGGGAGCTGATGACGGGTCCATTAGCATCGAAGGACCGAAAGTACCTGGCGTTTCTCTCGTGCACGAGGTACCGTGGAGCTCCGAGTCCTCGAACCCACGAGGACACAATCGCGAGGACCCAAGGTCACGCGGCTCTTGGGGGCGGTGGTCTCGCCCTCTTTGGCTCCGCGTGCCTTCACACGTGGCCCACCTGCATGGGTCAGGTATTGCACAGATTTCTAGACGCTACCGTGGTGGACACCGAACAATTGATGGACGATAGTAATTATCGTGGCACCCACGGTGGTTGTCTCGCTACGACCTTGGGCTCGGTGCTTCACGAGCTCGGTCATACGTTTGACCTTGGCCACACTCGAGAGGGTATAATGGGACGTGGATTCGACTACGTCGATCGAGTGTTCGTAGGTGGAGCCGGGATCGACTTTAATCGTAATCCAATTAGAAGAGATCCTCAGCACACCACGGTGGCCTTGAGCAGACCTCTTAGCGTGACCGTTACCGTACAAGATTCCGTACTCTCGAGCCCACGACGCGGCCGATTACTCTCCGAAACCTCCAGGCCCTCGCCGTCGGCGAGCTCGCGACAATTACCCGGTAGACTCTCAGCACCTGCTAGTCCTGAACTCAATCGCTCTTTTTCCAAGACTTTGGCTGCCTCCGAGCCACCCTCGCAACCCGATCGGACTTTCTGGGGACCATCCTGCGCTGCTCTGCTAGCCTATCATCGTTGGTTCAACAGCGAGATGGACAACGTTTCCAACAGGCATCTCAATAACATAGAGTACGATGGGAAGAGGTGAGAGAATCGTTTTAGGGTGGGAATATTCAAGTATCGTGTTCTGCATGTCTACCAAGTAATAAATGTTACCTTGTAAATTGCAGAAACGTCGTGCGGTCACGATACGGAGTGCGTGTGATAGAACTGAGAGAGACTTCCGGAGGTATGGTCGTTAGCTCGCGTCAATTCCCAGGCACACGACCACCTTTGGAGGCTTTAGTACCACCGCCACCGCCCCACTGCCTTACGACTTTAACTCTCGTTGCCGAAGACTCGACTGGGAATGTGCTCAAACATCCCCTTCCAACTGCCTTCTGAAGGTCGATATTAGATTTAACAGTGTGCGATCCATAATTTGTTTTTCCTTTGCAATGCTAAATCTCGCTCTAGACGATGCACTCTATTCTGAAATGTACACGTTTATATGTATATCAGCGATCTGTACGTGAATCTGTTTCTAATCTGTGTCAGATTTTGCGTATTATTACATATAACTTTGCAAAGTCCACTCCGTTATTTATGTCGGGGGTAGCATGATTGTTTATAAGATACGTGAATTTTCCTAAAAGTTCCATCTTTGTTTTAAAGGGTAACGCCACCTCTGAGGCCCTAAAATTATACCTACGTTTGGGAATTGTTTGAGGGCCAATGAATAGCGCATATTAAAAAAAAATATATACTTTAATGTACACATACTTAACTGCAAAAAAAAGATTCTTATTATACGTAATTGTTCAAAGTGACACGTACTGACACACTTCTACAATCGACTATTTCCAATGACGTGACTTTACGTGCAAAATGTCGATTGTATGCTTACGTACTACTGTGGAAGTACTGTGGAATGTACAGTATTCGGCATTTCATCAAAACTCCGGTACTGTATGCTAAGACTTCTCTGAAATGGTTTATCCTAGAACAAAAATTCCCAAAGTTTTATTGTCTACATTAATTGAAGTTACGACGTACGTATCCACTTTGAAAGAATATTTGTTTGTTCTTTTTCACATGATAACTACCTTTAAAAAAAAGTATGTACCTTTTTCGGTGAAAAATTCTAAATGGAAAAAAAGTTTCTAACATTTCGCTAAAATCCTATGTACTTTGTAACGCGATTCGCAGAGGAGATCACGTCAAAATTTTACGTCGGATGAGTACGAATTGTGAGAATAGCGTTGCATGTGAATGTGAAAAAGTGCGTTTTAAGAAACATGCGTTCAGTTTTTGAAACTGATTGTTTGCGTGTGAAATTGAAGTATGTTAATTTACCTTTAATCCGCGATGCCTGGTCCATAGAGTTGCCCCTCCACGAACTCTCCTGCCTCGTGAGCTTCAGTCTCGTCTGCAAGGCTCCGTTGGAGGAATGTAACGCGGCGTGCATCCATTTCTTCACAGAAAGTATAACACGATGGGCCTACAGCAAGGTTTAATACCTCCATCACTCTCATTATACCACCGTAACCGTCATTATAATAGCAAGTGGCCAAATCTGTTGCCATATCGATAGTTTTTCGACAGCCTCCAAACGATTTCGGAGCTATCGACCACACAGTTTCATTAAAGCTTTCGTTACTGTTCCGAGTGAAGCCTCCGACACATCTACCTAAAAGTTCGTCTGTGGTCAGTTCTTTGTAAATGGACTCGATGGCTTTGAATACTTCATTATTCATTGTTGGCTTGCTCTTATAATTAACAACCTCAGCTTTGGCCTTTGCTCGTTCATGAGAGCACCACGAATCTTCGCCAGCAGGACAGAAATGATGCTGCGGGTGATTGTCGGTGGACACCTCATGATACAGCGTTGCCCAAATTTCTTTTCTCATTTCTTCTATCGAATCTTTATTCCGCCTTATCGCCGATCCATAGTAAGCCGACAGTTGATCGATTAATTCCCCTGTCAATCTTTCTGCCCCCTCAAGATCTTTCGTATGTTTCTTTAAGTTACTCAAACGAGTGCACATTCGTTTTTGAGCGTGGCCTACACATTCTTTTTTAAGAACCGGGAAATTATCGTACGGTTCACAATTTAAAATTCCTTTAAACGTCTCGGTGTCAGCGTCGCCAACGTAACAACGATATTTCACCTCGTGTAGTTCTTCAGAGCGAGATAACATTTCGATGATCGATTCTACTTCCATTTTACCGGACGATCCCTCGTGCATTGTTTGACACTCGTTCGCATGATGTTCCATCCATTCTTGATACTCGCCAGTTCCTTCTTTTTTTCCCCATAATTCGCATTCTTTGCAATACCTAGATTGAGCTATCACATCTAATAATTTTCCTGTATGCCGGCCCATTAACGTAGCAACTCCAAATAACGAAGAAAATCCTGGTTTACGCCAAGAGCCATCACCGGACACCGTCAACCCGTCATTTTGTCCTTTTTCTTCCCCAAGACGCTTTTCCTCGATAGCTGCTTTTTTTATTGACCTCTCGCGAACAGCTGCAGTAGCTACGGTAATACTCTGCACAACACCGTCGTAGAAAGAGTGAAAGATTGGATGCGGCATGTTCATGAAGGCAAAGAACTTTGTAATTCCGTTTAAACCGATTCCAAGTATCCTCATGGCTAAGACGAGGCGACGATTAATATCGTAGGCATTTTTCTCTATAATGGGAACAGCATTGATGATAGTTGGACGACATTTTTCACAATTCACGGCGATTTTATATCCCAAGCCTCTCTTGCTTTGATCGGTGAAGGTTATGTTTGTTTTGCACTCTTTGCAAATTAATATTTGCGACAGGGTAGAGAAAGTAGTGAGAAAATCAATGAAACGGTACTCGAAGGTCGGTGAAACATTTATGTCGTGTTCTTCATGCGAAGTCTTCAACTTCTTTGCAGACGAAAGAACGTTGTCGCAATCCTTTTCCAACAAGTACCGATTCTGAGGCTTTCTCCCTTTAATAGTGCTTCGAGAAGCACGCTTATTAGAACCACGGGAACCTTTTCTCCCTGCGTGTAATTTACCACTCATACTGTATGAAATATCTTGACAGACACACCAACGTTCCAACGCGCAGGATCTTCAGTTGTGACAAGTTGTGAACTACCGCCAACTACCGCCAACGTGCCAACTGCCGGCGACATGTAAACAAAGCAACTGACGCTTTCAACTGAACCATTATTACCTGATGTAGTGTCATCTGTATTATAAGACCCGAAACTATTTTTCGGCAGATAAATAGGCCTATGGGGCCTACGTACCGGTAGGACGGGGTGCAAGTGGGGTCGCTCTGAATTTGTACGGCTGTTCACTGGCGCGTAAAAGGACGCTTCCACTCAATCGACTTTAGCACCATAATGCCGTTTGAACTTCGTTCTAAAACCTTTTGCATTATATTTTCGAAAACTATAGATTAATGATTTCAGCCAAAATCGAACGATTGATTTTCAATGCTTCAGTGGTAGCGTTGCCCTATTAATAAATATATACTGCCGTTACTTTTTGTGTATCTATCGTAAATGGAATACCGAATGAGAAGAAAAGCTGTGAAAATACTATAAATGGAGGCCTTGAAAGACATTCCAAATTGAATTTATCTTTTCCAAATAATTAAACCAAAGAAATTTTAATGTCCTGAAAACTAATGTAATTTATATATCGTGCTAATATTATAATATTTCGTTTAAGACAGTTTGTACAGCTGAGAATCAAAAGGCAGAGTAATTATAGCTACATGGCAGATATATTTAATCTTAGATCGTAAGTGATACAGATTTTATACAGTAAAGCAAAATTCTATGCACAGTCAGAATATGATTATATGATAAAATTGCTCATAAACAGCATATTCCATGCTGGTTAACGAACAGGGAATTATTCTGTATTTGTAATTATTTATTTTATAGAAATATCTCATATGGCCATATTTATCCCTTACCCATTGAATAAACGATCCCTTAAAATGCACAAATATACTGATAAATATTGAAAAAACTAGATACGAGTCACTCAAAGTGCTCATATGTACGAATAACATAGGAAAGTCATTCGAACCTCTTCTAGCAACACATGTAAACACATAAAATACATGTAAAACACAAAAAAAACAATAGCATACCTATTATTATAACCCCTCTAGGAAACCATATGACACTTGTACATTGTTACACATATGTACAGTATTATTTAATAAGTTATTTTAATAATATAGATTAGTGAAATACTCTTGCAGAGACAATATATTATACCGCGGATCTGAAATCTGCAGAAGCAAATAATGTATAAAATAAATATGTAACTCATGATAATAAGGTCTGGGTTGTTATTTATCTTATTTCCATATAATGTTGTAAAAACTTTCGTGACAATTAAGAATCGGTATACCGCCAATAATAAAATAATGCGTTGTAAACGATTACGTTAACACGAAAGTAATCAGTTTTGATATTTTGATAGATTGGATATTAGACTCTGTATAACCGACAAATCGAATAGTTTAATGTTAGACGGCTGGCTTTGATATCTGTATGATTGATAAGCGTGTCCAGTTATCTTTATGTCGCGGCAATCTGCCAAACGTTTTATTTTGCTTTTAGTAAATATACATACGCACATTTTCATAGGAAAAATAAAATAAAACCTTCAAGGGGTTTATTGATGAAATCTCGAGATAATCATTATGTATGTAAGCTTCATTAACGATGTAGAAAATTGGAAAGATACATGCGTACTACATACATCATATATCGTAATCCTGCAGCCGCTGCTGTAGCACGACTATATGACGTTGATTTGTTTTCTGTTGTAGTATGTCATCTGTAAATTCTGCTAAAAATGATACCACCAATAATAGTGAAATTGGCACTCGGAAACCTTTTCCGCATATTATTAATGATAAAATAAATACCGAGGATTTCTTAGCAGCCGCGCGCGATGTTGTTCTTATGATTGGTAACGTATTCGAAACTAAACATAACCTTACATTTTTAAATGCAATTCAATATTCGAAATGTTATAAATATTGTTTTACAGAAAAATTTGGTAAAATCTTCGCACCCGTTAAATATGATATGCAAGGAAATATTCATGTTAGTAATGCTTGTCAATCCATTATTTTGCTTTTAATAGTTACTGTTGTGCATCAAATACTTAGAAACTGCTGTCACATTCTTATAGAAATTGACAACCAAGTATGAATTAGATAAAGAAAAGCATTCAACGCTACAAGACATGATATTAGAAGAAAAGGCAACAGAAGAAATTATTGCAACGGATGCTCTTATGTGGTTAAGAAGGTAAATATGAGAGAACTGTTTTCTATAAGGAAGTATTATACCTAACTGCCGGAATAATGTTATAGAGCATTACATATGATACTGTTATTTTTTGAAAACATTATCATGGACTACAAAGATGGTAACGCAACGGAGGATTTAGTAGCGTTTTTACGATTAGCATATAAAGAAGCTTTGGAACCATATCATGGTTGGATGGCACAACAACTATTCAGTGTAAGAAATTTGACTCTTATTCTTTGAAAGATTAATTTTTGTTATATAAATATGTGGAACTCTTAAAAATTATTTTTATGATTCTATGAATATTAATAACGAATATATTTTTTTGTGCACACAGTTACTATCACGAATGGTACCTACTCGTACGCAACTTTTGCAAACGCTTGTATGTAGCGAAACAGATAACGATGAATTAATTTTAGAAAATCTGGAAATATACTTAGTAAATCTTAAGTGCAACATCTCAACGTTACAGAAATTTTATGAAGATCATAATCTAGAAGATATTTCTGTAGTACAATAGTATATTATTCGTCTATAAGAAAATAAACAAATTATTTAGTAGAAAGCAACTTAGTTTTATGATCCATAGTATTATTAGTGAAAATTAAATTATAATGTACATTGTACATACTAAAAATACTTCAATTTTTTTAAAGTTATATGTCTTGTGCGAAGATGTAAATAGTTATCTTTTAAAATACAATGTTAGAATGTTACTATATATAACTATAGGACTCTTCGTAATGTACATACGATCGTGTTTAATTTAATTTATCTTCAATACCATATAACTGTGCTGCGTAAAATCTTTTAGCATGATGGTGCGCTGAATTTTTTAAAGCAATTGTCCCAGCTATAATTTGTATAATAAGCAAGCTTATCATAAAACTGTTACATATAGTTTCGCTACGGTGTGACATAATTCCTGTATCAAAAAGCAGGAACATTTCCAAAGGAAAATGAATTAATGTTGAAATCAGCCAAAAACTAGCTAATTCTGGAATCTAAGAGAATACAGCTTTGTAATATTTATAATGTTATAATTTATGAAGAAAATATACCTTTTCTGCTAGATTTCCAAGGTATCCCAAATATAATCTAATGCATTCCAATATTGATATGGTAAGGAACACTGCCACTGTTATAAATTTATAGACATCTGATAAATAGTTATACTGCAACATAACCAATACGTATATTACCTTACTAATTTTTAAAATATACTCAATATTAATAGGCACAAAGTATGCGTATCTAACATTAAAGATATACTATATTTACTTTTGCATCTAAATTAATCAAAATGACTAAGAACCAAACTGGGTATAACCACACGTTAAAATACAATGCCATTTGAAGAGGTAAATTTGATGTAATTTTGTTTCCTGTAAAATGTAAAGAAGTAATTAAATCTTTAATAATTACTTTCAATGCAACCACATAGAAAAAACACTATATACTACACAAAATAATCCATTGTTGTGATTAACAGAAAATAACAAACGCATAGTATCATATGTAACGTTAATATGCGGTCAGTAATTACCTATGTCATAAAATTCTTGTTTACGATCATAATGTGCTAAACCAGGAAATATGCGATCCGAAGCAGTAATTACCGACGATTTCCACATTGTAGCACATTATTTTCTTTGTCACATTTGAATAAGTTTACTTGTGCATGAATTATACATTACAATGGATGAATGTGTCCAGAGCAGGCTAGGGTTACCTTGCCACCATTTGTTCCAAATTTGTCCAAATCACATATGATTTTAAAGCGAACGTTATTTTGACATTCAGTTAGGTTTCCGTGTTTTGTCTATGATATACCGTGGAGCGATAAAAATTAGTTACTATTTCTGGTATTGTAAGATTAGCGGTATGTATAATTATCGAATTTGAAGAGAGAACTAATCAAAACAATAATCGATCATAGCGCCACTGCGTCAACTCCGTTAAATTCTCTGTTTACTCCTTTACACCGTGCCCCGTTGTTTATTGTTAGCAACGAAAGTTCGAAAAATTTGAACAGTTATATTCTTATACTTACTCTTACTCCCGCGTCACATATCAAACAGTTACCTTAATACTCGTACGAAATTATCATATTGCATAGTTTTCAGTAAAACAGGCAATATTTTATCATCAATCGCGAGTATTTTCTTTTTATCAGTGAAAATGGAATTACAAGAGGATGTTGGAAATCAGGAGGAAATTAAGATTGAAATTCAGGACACACTCCAAAATATTAATCATGTAATGGAAAAAATGTAAAACACTTGTTTAATTAATAGAAAATGCATCATTTATTCAATCATATAAAATTTAGTAATTTTAATTTGAATATGATTTTAGTAAACATGAATTAAGTATGATTAACGAATTAGTGAAAGAAGAGGGAGGAGAACTGCCCATAACAGTGGACAGTGCATACAAAGCGTTATTAGAGCAAGTACGACAAAAAGGTGTAAGCCAAGAGGACATTGCAAGAAAAAAAGAAGAGTACATGGCATTACTACCTGCATCCCAGGGTGCACCAATCACATCTTCAATGATTACAGAAAAATTATGTGAATTTTTACACGAGTAAAATTCCTGGACAATAACCTACAATCTCATTTTCTTCGTCCACATTAGAAGTAATATTAAAAAAATAGTTTTATAACAATGATGTCTTTATTATTTATTTAACAGTAACAATATTTTAAAAATAATCAATATTTTTTGCTTCTCAGTATGTGTATAACGGAGTGGTTGTACAAAAGAATTATTTTCTTGTTTCATACACTAGTACAGTATTTCAATATCTTTGAAATTATCAATATCCATAATGTGGTTTCTTACATCTTGGATTCTGTAAGCCAACTGAATTTTTGTTCCTTACGATCTGCTTGAGGATTAATCATGATGTTTATCAAACTTGGTGCATCGGATACCTAAAATTATATGAAATATTGTATAGTTTTATTTGTATGCTGAAAATCATCATTCAAATCAGGTTAAAAAAATTATGTATGAGTATTCATATTGCAGTAACTGGAAACTTACCTTGAAAGATAACTTCATTGCTTTTAGAATATCTTCCACTGTTGTACAAAAGTGTCCTTTCTTCCCAAACATTTCCATCATTTTCTCATAACGAGTTTCACACGTTAAAGCAAATGGTGGAGTTCTGAAAATTACACAAGTTAAATGCATTGATAAACAATTCACATGATATAAATAAAAACTAAAACAACTTAGAAATATATGGCAACAACGTACACTTGTGTAGTTTCTGCAGTTGCCTGTAACTGCCTAAAGGTTTCAGTATCAAGACCTCCATAAATGCCATTGTTGTTGACTATGATGATAATAATTGGTAACTTATACCTAGAAGATAATTCATATAAAATTTATAACGAGTTTTTTCATAACCATTGTTCACAATGGTTACACGTTTTTTTTTCATGCACAAATATTTTAAAGTACCTAAACATAGTTTCAATTTCCATTCCAGAAAATCCAAATGCACTGTCACCCTCAACACAAAGCACTCTCTTCCCAGGTGCATTATCTTTACAATATAATGCTGCTGCAATGGCAAAACCTAAACCTACTCCCATTGTACCAAATGTACCAGCATCTAATCGATGACGAGGTTGGTTATTCAATAGAATCGATCGTCCTATATCCATTGTATTAGCACCCTCGGAGCAAATGATACAATCTAGATAAAAAATCATAGTAATACAAAGGATATGTGTAACTTTTATTGTATATTCACATAGAGTTTCTATTAAATGAAAAGTTACCTTTTGGAAGCATGTGTTGAATATGTTTAAAAACAGTATAGTAATTTAGTGGTACAGAAGTATCTAATGCTATCCGCTATAAGAAAGGGTTGATTACATGTAGTGATGGCTTAGAGTACATTGGTACAACGAAAGTAAAGTAAATATTTACCTCTATCAACTGTTTATTTTTCTGTGCTTTTGCATTCAATTCCTTCCACCATTGATTGTTTCTATCTACTATCCATTTACGATTTTTCAATATTTGAACCAACTGTTCGGTTGCAGGACTAATATCTGCTTGTATAGCGACAGCGGATGATACAGCATTGTGCAACTCTTCTGCATTGAGATCGATCTAAAAAGAAATCTCATAATGAACTTGGTAAGTTATTGCATTACACTGTTGGCGAAGATTAATAATAATGTTACAATTTCAGGCAAGTACCTGTATGACTTTTACGTCATTTTGGAATCTGGGTGAACGTCCAAAATGTAACATCCAATTAAGCCTAGCACCTAATAATACAACAACGTCACAGTGTTGTAAAGCATACGTGCGTGCACTGGAGACGCATCTCTCATCAGTGTCAGGAACTACTCCTTTACCCATTGGAGTTGGAAGAAAAGGTATTTCAGTAGAGTACACCAAATTTCGAACATGTTCTTCAGCTCGTGCGTAAGCAGCACCTAAAATAGCGCATATAAATAGATGCCTTTTGAATATATAAAAGATATTTTGGTAGAAGTATCTCTGTATATTTGTCCATGTATCGTTGATTATTACTTTTACAGAAATATTCCGAATTTTCTGATTACCTTTTCCGACTATCAACAAAGGTCTTCGAGCGTGAGTTAACGTCCGTGCAGCGAGTTCTACGAGTTTAACATCTGGATATATCAAAGGTGGTGGTGGACATAATGAAACGTTCACAATTCTTTTCTCGTCGACCGTTTGCGTCAATAACGTAGCTGGCAAATCGAGGTAGGCCGCACCTAATTGAAAGCATTAAATCAACGAAGTAAGAAAGTGTTTTGCGTTCTCCTTCCATTTTATTATAAAATTATATAAAATAAAAATGTTGTCAGTGGTTGGATTTCGCACCTGGTCTACCAAACGTAGATAATCGCACGGCTTTCTCCACGTGTTGCGGTATAAGCGTAGCACTAGGTGGTCTTGCTGCATATTTACAGTAAGGCCGACTAGCCTCTACCTGAGGCCATTCTTGAAATCCACCGATACCTTCGTGATCTTGAGGACAGGAACCGCCTAATATTAGTACAGGCCTAAAAGATAGAAAGGAATGTGTATTGGAGTAATAATAAAAATATACTAAACTACTGTAAACATCGTTACGTAAGCCTTTCTGTCTTTTTTTTTTTTTTTTTTTTGACGATTAGCATACTATTTATTTTTCCATATTGCGGAACAGCAGTAGCTATACTTGTAAAACTTACCAGCAGTTAATTTGCGCATTAGCCATGCCTCCGATAACATGAAGTAAACCCGGTCCCGAAACGCATAACACAACAGCGGGTTTCTCTGTGCAAGAAGTAAACAGAGATTAAAATTCACTGTTGTTTACTTACTGAGCAATTTTAGCGAATACGATATTGTAAAAAAAAAGAAATTAGCTATGCATTCGGAAAGTTTAGTCAAACATACTAGTTAAATATCCGTAAGCCTGTGCAGCATAACAAGCTGCTTGTTCGTTCCTGAATCCTAGATATTCCATTCCTGCAGCTTGCATGCACATCGCTAATTCTATCACAGGATGTCCCATTATACCGAATACATACTTTAAACCCTACGTGAAAAAATAAACGAAGATCAATGTTCTCGCAATTACGATAGTGAGTTGTAAAAGTGTATATTACTAACTCTTCTTTTGCGAATTCTAATGATTTGTCGACAGAGGACTTGGTCATCGAAACAAAAATAAGATTTATTTTTAAGTGCAATGTTCTTTTTTGTTGCACTACATGCCTTGTAACGGACGAGTGTAAGTAAGTCACATACTTTTTCTTTCATACATGGTCATATGACTCAGCAATCTATTAATGATAAATTAACTCTGCTTCGAAGATAAACATAAGAGAAGGCGATTTTCAAGCTTAATGTGAAATATCATTCGACTTCGCTAGAATGACAGTATACGCGACACTTCGCTTACAAGATCGGGTTTTTCGTGATTTGTAAATCTCATGTGAATCTAATTGATTGCGAATTGTGATCCATAAAAAGAAATTATGGACATAATCGAAGAGGAAAGAACACCTCTTATTAGACGGAGAAAAATACCACGTAAGTGTTTGCTCGTGTGTTTAATTTACCAATTGTATTGAAAGGAAGTTCAAATTCTTTTTTGAAACATATTTTCATTCACTGCGCATCGTTCCAACGCAGAACAAATGTACGAGGAAAGCGCTCAGCGGACAAAAGAGGATCAACTTGACACAACTGGACACTAAAATTTGAATGTCTTATTGCAAGTGCTGAAAGTTTCGAGAAACAGTTTAAATGGAACGGGCTCAAAAGGAACGAATAAAAGTAAAGATTATGTAGCAGAGTTGCGATAATATTTATCGTTTAACTCGATCAGTGCCTACATATTGTACGTTTGAAAATTGAAAAGTACTTCGGCCAGCATTGATGATGTAAATTAATTTGTGCAAAATGTGATAAACATTGGCTTCTTATAAACAATATGTGAAACTAGATTATAATGAAGCAACATAACCTCAAATTTAATTCTTCATTACAATACCTGTTGTTTCAGAGCTTCTGCTACAATTTCGTTCCCAGTCTTCATTGTGTATAATTAAAAACTATGTCGTTTATTGAAGATAATGTGACGAAACTATATAAAAAAAGGAGCAGTCACTTGTAGAACTCGTCCTCGCGTTTAAGCAATCTCTAAACGACTGTCAAGGTATGCAGTTAAAGCTTATGAACTTTGGAACGAATTTTTTATCAGTTTCTTCGTATACATTAGCATTTTCCGTTAAGCGTACTGAATTTATCGGTAAACATTTGCATTGACAGTTGAATTACATGAAAGTTAATAAGCCGATGAGTTGGAAAAGTACATTGGAGTAAATTAGATGCAGGGCTGACAAAGGCCTTTTAATTTCCCAGATGTTATATAGAAAGGATGTACGGGGAATTTGCCTTTACCTGTATTAAAAATATTTCCGCTACCTGTATTCGAAGAAACGAATTTTGCACGGCGAATAGTGCATACTTTCTGCTAGGTATACCTGTTGATTTTCAAAACGACGTGTTCTCTATTAAAGGAATACCATTGCTCGGTACACGTTTTCATTGCCATTCGAATTATATGAAAGTTAATAAGACGATATGCCAGAATTAAGAATCCATTGGACTAAACTCAATGCAGGAGTGATACACACCTTTAATTTCCGAGAAGTTATTATAGGTATCGATGTACGAAGAATTTCCCTCTACCTATATATTAGAAATAGCTCGCTTATCCGAAATTCGAAAAATTCAATTTTACGTGACTTTTGGCGTGTTTACCCGTTGACTCTAAAATAACGTTTCATTCCTTTAAATAGAAGAGCGCCTTACAAATACCGAATTTACAACGTACACGAATCATACGACTTTGTAAAACCAGGTTGCTTACGTTTATGTTTGGTGAATTGATTTCAAAAATTTTCGCGCACTCGTGTTTAAATCCCCACTCCTTGGCGCGTTTCAGTTGACATTCTCCGTCGTATAATTTTATAACGTTTACGCGTAAAAAAAAAAGAGAATTGACGCGAAGGCAATTATGCAATTGTTCGTTCAGGCTTCTCGGTGTCGGGGATGCCCCCCACACGGTGTTCGTGCGTTCGTCGCTCCCGGCCAGTGCGTGGCGCGGCCATTTAAAACTCTCGACTTTTAACATTTCTCTGCCGCTAGAAAAGGGAGTTTATAAAAGAAGCTGACCTCGACGTGAAAATATATTCTTTCGCGAATACTTTACAACTGGAGACAGTGCGAAGACGTCACCGCGATGAAGATCGGAGAAGCACGCGATGCGCGTGAAAGTTTTTTTTTTTTTTATTTTTACCAATACAAACATTTTTACCAATGGAATATCATTATTACTGTTTCTTATCGTGATACAACTACAGGGTGGGCGTTTTCGATGAGTCTCCACCCCGATGTTGAGAGACAAGGGGACTCATCGAAATCAAGAACAATATAAATATCAAATGTTTAGAACAAAAAAGTGTAAATTTCCATCTCAAATATATTGCAGACTCGAATGAATCAGTTCTCAATTGCGAAAGCTCCAAAAAATTGAATTTCGATTTAACACACACACACAGACACACACAGGTGTCGTCTTTGAAACTATTAAATTTTCATGTTGCACTTTTTTTCGTACCATGTGTATTTTTCGAGATATTTAATTGTCTCGAGTTAACTCTTTGCGGCACAGGAATTCAGGTCATAAAGTAGACCCATGTTGCACAGAAATTTTCACATAAAACCAAGAGAAAAATATTGTCCCAATGAAAAGTTCCACTTGATAAACCTGTACTGCTATGTTGAAACTTGCCAACATAAGTGAATACATTTATAACATTTATTTATGGTATTACGAAGTACTTTACACAAGTAAGACTAAATATAAACCTATTGCGCACGTAACTATTGCAATATTTCGAGGTGGGACAAAAATGTCACACCATGCATAGTCGTGAATCAAAAAGGTGGAACACTTTTAATACCATTGTGCTCCAAATAGTTAAAGCCCCCAGCCTGTATAAGAAATGCAAAATGCGAAACCGATCAAGAGGGTTGGCCGACGATCGCGAAATTCGTTCGCAGGAATATTCGCATATTCTCATAAAATTCCAAGAATATTCCGCACGACGGACGATCCTTTTCCGATGCGCGGTTCGCGCACGTACCTGATGCTGAAAATGTTATTTCCCAACAGAGGGTAGAATCGTAATTTGGAGGTGTCCGTTAGGTTGTCATTTCGCGTAGTAAACGTCTAATCCCCCCATTGTGCGCCTGGATTAGAGTTTACCGTGTTACAAACGATCGTGAATCATTGTTAGGCGTCGACTATGACCACCTTGGTACATTTATCGCAAAGGCTTAACGGTATATCCAATACTCAGATTCACCATTCTACGAGACGAAAGACTTCTCTATAATTCATCCTCGATGCTCGTGCACCAATACTGCAAAACATTGGAAAATCACGAATAAAAGTCTCACCCTCCGATTATCATCGCTTTTTCACTTCTAACGAAAATGAACATCTACACGACAGCATTCCATAAGAATCTCCACGTTGATTTTACCTTGTTGGTCTCGATCGTATTCGACGTTGGGTTTACTGTTTATGCGAGAGTTCCGTGGTACAGGTCGATCGTGATCGCATTACTTGTTGATAAACGAGATTCGAATTACTCGTCAGTCATCTACTGGAATCCTCGAGAAAATTCAGCGGAGTAGTTGCGCCTGGAATTAACGTGGTGGTCTGTGACAGGCGAGTCTTCAGCCTACAAATTACACGGCTGAGTAACATTGCACCACCACTTGCGACGCAAGCACAATGAAATCGTAATTTAATGCCAGATCCTTCAGGCTTCGTTAATCGCCGGCTGGCCGAGCAGAAACCTGGTCGGACCAGTCGTGTACGAGACTGTAACTCGTAGTTCACAAGCAGCAGACAATAACAAAAATAACTGATTTTTGTATACATTACGTTGTCCCTGGTATCGACGATCCGTCAGAGAAACATAATCGTAAGGCTTTAAATTCTCAATCGACATCTAAGTTGAAAACTGAGTGCATTTCTCTCGAAGGTTCGCCACAAGGATATCCTGATAATTAATAATACATATCGGAGCATAAGTGGCAAGTATTTACTTGGAAAATGAATAATAGTCGTACCTGCTGTAGAAACAGTACCAGGTGTCTTCATTTCTATTTGCCAGGTATGAGAGGATTAACGCCCCGGTATCTGCCTTTCGGCTAAATCCCCTATTTTCGGAAGGTCCTGCAATAGAAAGCGCAGGAGGAGAAGCGTATTCTTGGGTTCTGCTTATACCTTCGAACCACTTGGTGCGACCTGCCACACAATAAGCCTGTACGGTATTTTCGAAATATCCGTCCTCAAAGTTTCTCCAAGCGGTTGCACGGCTCGTCTGAAAGATCGTGAAAACAAAATTGTCACTTCAAATGCGCATCTTCGTCAACAAGTTAGACACACGTGTGTCTCAACTGATGTCTTAGCGCGATCAGGTCTTATTCCGTGATCCTCTTTCGAGAGCAAGCTCTCCGGAAATGACCGGCGTCGTAACATCGAAAGTGCACTAGTGTAATTACGGCGCGAGACGTAAGTGGAAGAAGCACGAAGTACCTCCTAGACGCAAATACGCAAAGCCCTCATCATATCAAGTAAATCATCACAAATATATCGTGGCATACGAGATATGACAAAATTTCGAAAAATTCACAATCCTACAAATCTATCCTTAATTCCAATTCTTTCTATTTTTTTTTTAACCTTTAACTACACGCAATGGTGTGCTTTATACATCACGCGCAGCAACACGCGAATAACCCGTCTATTAAAACACACTTGTTCCTGTTTGTATTATTTCAATACGAGGATCTGACAATGTTTTCTCTCAAAAATAAATCAGTAAATAATTTAATTTACTGTTTTACTGTAAATTAATTTAAACGTTGATTTTTTAATTGTGGTGTATAAAATGCACCGTGCGTGTACTTGTGTTATATTTTAGGACGCGTGTAGTTAAAGGTTAACAAAGAAAAATGAAATTTTAAGCGAAAATCGACTCTCAACTTTGAAGGTCCGCCATTTTGTTTAAAATTCGAATTTAAAAAATCGGATCTGTCAACGATAATAAAAAACACTCTTCTTTAAGATGATGTTTGATGTTTGCCCTTCCGTGATGAACGACCAAGGAGAAATCATTGTTACCGCGGAATCACGCATATCGTACGGGGTTGACTTCACGATGGTAAAGAGGACGCATTTTCCAACTATATCTTTCCATTAAAATTTCAATAAGAAGTATAAAAGGTGTACTTTATTATGCAAAAAGTCCCATTGTTATAGTTTGTCCCTTGGCTCCGAAAAAAATGCATGAAAAATGCCTTTTTTCGAGAGCTTCAAACATATGTGCCCCCTTAACGACCAAATCAAAGTTCATCACGGAGCTTTATCCGTACGAGTAAAAACTTTCGAAATTCAAGAGACCTGGAAGTGGAGAGATGTCACGGATAGATGGAGAAATGTGAAATTGCTGAAATTCCAAATTATTACAACGACGCCGAGGATGAACTCATCGTTCCGTGCAAGAGCGAGCCAGTCGACCAAAGGTGTCCTTAAACCTGAGCCATAAACACATCGGGTCCGTTTACACCTCTAACGCAGCCCGTGTTTTTCCAACCCTCGGACAAACCAATGCGAAACCCTTACCGGCCGAAGGTATATCCCAAAATTGCAAGCGGAGGGAGACTCCGTTGACCTCCACCCCTCCACCTGACCGACTCCTTAAATAGGCCGTCTCGATAAGCAATGTCATCAGTCATTCATCCAGGTTGGCTCGCATTGCGAGAGGCTCCTCGTCGCGTTTGCACAAACTTTTCGCGGGACCGAGAGGAAGAAGGAGAGAGAAAGTGTGTGAGAGGAGGGAAGCGATTTTGCGTTTAGCTTCCCACTCCTCTACCAACCCGCCGTCTTCGCGTAACAGAACGGTAAACATATACAAGGATGCCGTGTTAGTTTTCGTAAGCGACGTTAATACAGTGCGCGTGCTTCCTCGGCTCTGTGACCACGAAACTTGCCGGTACCGGCTATCATCATGAGGGACTTACGCTGGATGCAGAAGAGAATCTACCAGGAGTTCCTCCCAAGTGAGTCTAAGTGATCTGATAAATCTTCTCTTTTAACGAACAAACGAGAACAGTAGACGGAAAGATTATCTCGCGCGGAAGTTTCGAAAGGGTGAACATTTTATAAGGGTGCGCGATGTTACTTTTGTAGATACACGTGGCACTATTGTTTATTTGTTAATTTTGAATTGTGCGATTAGTCGTGATCCACCATACGCGTCCGATGATTTCTAAATCATTTACGCTCCTAGCTTTTGCGTTGAAATCGAAACGGATACTCTCGAACGATAGTGTTTCTTCGCGTGTGCGATACGCGATCGGAATAATTGGAAAGCGAATATCCAGCTTGGTTCTTGCAGTCTATTCTATCCGAAAGTTTCGCGTTTCTTTGTTAACCCTTTTGACTGCTGAATACTCTCGGCCGAAGCATTCCACCTCGCGATCTTGGCGATTGGAAATCGTTGGAAACTGAATGCACCTTTCGGCCAATCTGAATTCCGTTGATTAAACGTGCAAGACGCAATTGAGATATAATTGTATTTTTTTCGCGCTGAATTAAACGATGCAGAAAAGTCTTTCTTTTTAATATCAAGCGTTAATATTATTTTATTAAATTGGCGAACGTTTATCGAATACATACGTGCGCCCATAACAATCAAAGGATTAAATAGCGAAACAAGAGCAACAATTTGTAAAATTTCCACTAAGAATAAAAAAAGTAATATCTTCTATGAGCACGCACACTTCGCCGCAAACTAAATCTACTTCTCGGCATGTTTTATCGAGCGACAGATCCAATCAATTTTCCACCGCGGTCCAACGCAATTACGTAAAGTAAAAATCGTCACTGCCATTCTCCCGCGATATTCTGAAAGTGAAAATCGCGCTAAACTGGGGACGCGATAGAAAGTTCCTCGTAAGTACGAAAAAGTGGATAGAGTCGCCGTAAAACAATTTATCGTTCACGGTGGAGTAGTGCGCGGTGAAGAAAAAAAAACAACAAGAAAATAAGAATAGGAAGAGAGTAGCAACAGTGAGAAATTCTAGAAATTTGATTACGAGAGTGATAAAAGAAGACAACGTTATCATAGAGACGATAACAAAGCGAGATAGAATTCAATCGGGAGATAATTGAAAGAGGTCAAGGCAAATTTGGAGAAAGAGTCAAAATCGTTACGCACGACGAGATCGATCGTGGACAATCGATGGTGCGTGACAAAACGGGCAGGACACGCTCGTCGACAAATTGTTGTGTACGCACTCGGCCGGGATCGTGATTTGTGCGCAAATGCGAGCACCTATTGGAACGTTAACCGATTGTCATCGGAGAAACAGTTTTCCAGTCGACAGTGTTCAAACTTGACGATTAGAGAACGTTCGTGGCGAAGACAACAAGGTGGAAAGTCTCCTTGGGGATAAATACTTTTGCGGCTAACGAGCCTTTCGAAAAACTTGCAATTAACGCGGTCACGTTGATGTATCATCATTATGCAATAATCACGGCCCGTAATTTTCAGAGTAATGCAACATAACGAATTATTGGTGCAATTGATTACTCGCGTTTGATTCAATCTGGAGTATACTAGCTCACTGTTTACATTGCACGATAGCAATGTAGGATATGAAGGTGTAGCTTGCGAATTTTCGCGCCTACACCGTGCGTCCAGTTGCTACGGGACGATGAGCTATTCTTCGGCTGCCTTCTACATTTTTGGCATATTCGATCCCCGTTATTCAACCTTCTTTCACTCGAAAAGGCCAACGCGCGAAACCGCAAAATTGACCTAACATCCAAGCCTAGTTAAACGTGTAATGACGGAGAAAAAGGAAGAGGGAATTGGGGAATTCCCAGGCGAGGATGCGACAAGTCGAAGAATCGGCCAGGTGTCAGGGATTCTACGCGCTCCTACACCGATATTTTTCAAAAATTCTTTTCAATAGGAAGAAAAAAGCATAGTAACACTTTCTCGGACAATTCGTCTCTCGTAAACTCTGAACGACGTCTAATTTATCCCTACCGTTACTTCGACATTCCACGTGCAAATAGGTATACGCGATGAGTACATTTAAGCGTCGAACCGGCTCGTACTTTTTGTTCGTTCTATTCATTAAGGAATTCGTGGGACAAAGTGTTCGCTCCACCGCGGAAGTAGCCAAGAAGTCCTTGGACCCAAATTTCATCATCGGATTATCACACCTTCGGGGTATGGCAAGCCTCGGAAATTGTCTTTATTTGAAATCGATCTTCTCGGCAAGAGAAAACACGTGATTTCCCTTCTCGAGAAGATTATTATGATTTTTTAATTGCTCGTGACCACTCGCTTTTGCCGATGTTTTTCTCATACTTTCTCATAACTTCTTGTATAATGAAATACCAAAAGTTCTCTACAGGTATCGTAATTCACCGTATACAGCGCGATGCACGAGCCCTTCTGAGCGTTTAACAAATTTATTTTCATCGCATTTGCGTATTCCTATCGATCGACGTAAGCGCATAATGAATTTCTGTATACCTGGTAGACATATAGGGTATTCCGCGTAACGCAAGGCACGATTTTCCAGTCATTTGCGGCCTTGTGACGAAGAAACGTTTTGAATAAAAATTTATCGGTTTTGAGTGGAGAACGAACTAGAATAAATAATGTTTACATATGATGTTTGTACTTTTTCAAACCGTCAATCTCTTCTGCAACATGAAAAAAATATACCGTCCCATTTGAAGATTCCAAGGTGACATTGGGTTAGCTGTGAAAACATCATAGTCATGTCATTTGCGAAACTTTCATTATCCTAATTTGTCTTGCACTCAAAATCGATAAATTTTAGTTCAAAACATTTCTCGCCACAAAGCCGCATAACGTGAAAAATCGTGCGTCGTATTACACGGAAGACCCTCTGTACATACCCATACATGTATACATACATGTATGTAATGACACACGCGTGAACAGTGATGCATTTTAAATCTCCAAAAGAATTTTCGGTTACCTTGGAAATATCAGTTGTACCACTGACGTTGAGGGGCTTTAATCAATTTTAACCTATCCGTTTTCGGTACCATGGCGATGCCCAGCACATTTTGGAAGACAATACGTTAGTAACGTTCATTGAGCACAGCATTATTACGCCCATTGCTAATTTCCAATCTATTGGGTCTATGCATAATGTCGTAGCGAAATTCCGATAAGAATGTACTAAATTTTCACTACGGAATCATGCATAGATCCAATACAAAATTATATCGTAGTTGGGCACACACCACTAGCAAGAATTCACATTCACCCTATTCAATCGATCTACTTTATTCTCACGAGTATTCGAGGCGAGCTAAATCCCAACATCTCACATCAAACTCTCTGAAATTTCATTAGAATGGATCCCAACCCGAGTGCTGATCTGCCTGATGACATTCACAGCTTGCTGGACGAGCTACATGTGCCGTTTGCAGATGCCGATTTTAGTGGTACCGATGATCAAGCCCCTGGAAGTAAACAAGACCGAAGGATCGGCGTTGAAGATGGAGCCTGTGGTGAACTTGTTCGACCCGCTCTCTCACTTGGATCATCAGATTATCGAGGAACGCATGGCAATGGACGAAGACTCTTTGGAGCACGCGCGTTATCCACGAGACACTTCAACCGTGGAGGCGCGTCCGGGCGGCATCAAGCTCTTCGACGGCAGGCCCTTTGCTTGGGAACCCTGGATCAGAGGCCAGTTGATCGCCTCTTATAGCTACGGCAACGTGCCTGGGAACTTTCTGGGTGGAGTCATGGCCTTGAAATATGGTCCTAGACGTGCGGTCCTCTGGACGTCCATAATCGCTGCTGTAGTGTCTCTCATCAGTCCACTGCTCGCACAAATTCATTGGGGACTTTTAGCAATCAGTAGGGTGATCATAGGATTCACCGGTGGTGTCACCTTTCCCGCTTGTCATACCATGGTCGCTAAATGGGCACCACCGGACGAGAAGTCCCGATTCGTTTGGTCTCTCCTCGGTGGCACTTTCGGAACTATCTTCACCTATCCCATGATAGCCGCCCTTGCCGTCAATATCAATTGGGAGAGCGCATGGTACATACCGTCAATTCTCATGATCGTGTGGATTTTCTTTTGGGCGGCTATTGCCTACGACTCGCCCAGTGAGCATCCTGGGATCACCGACGAAGAGAAGGAATATATTTTATCGTAAGTTCACCGAAGATCTCTACGAAATTCTAGAGAAACTAACGAAGAAGTTTTGGCAGGTGAGAAATTCAGGAAATTCCGAAAGTTTTTTTGTGAATTGCGAAAGAGCGTTGGAGTAAGTCGTTTCGAATGGGATACTATTTTTTGTTCGGGCTTAAAAGTGGGTTGAGGAAAGGTAGATTGTTTCTTTCGAGCCGTCTATCTTTAAAATGGTAAGAAATATCGGAAAAAGTCAAGTAATGTTTAAAACGATTTTACGAGGGCTATAATACAGCGTCGAAGTTATTTGGAAAATTCGATTGTTATAAACGATTGTTTCGAAGATAAATCGCGCGAAAGAAGTAATCGACCTTTCTTTGAGGGGTCCCCACGAGGAGTAGTATCGCATTTAGGACGTTACTCTACGTTTTCACAAAGTTTCAGGGTTTTCTAAATTTCTCACTTCCCAAACGTACGTCCCTTTTGCGAGATTCCTTTAATTGTGCCGACGAACTGACTCGCCTTTTCCTTTGTTATTTGCTGTTTCTCTTCATTATTCCAAGGACCCAGTTTTAGAGTCGACCGAACATAGGCGCGTCAAAAGAGAATAATTGCCAAGTTTCTCGCTTTAATCCGATCCGGAAGTAAAACTCGTTTTCGGCGGTGACTCTCTTATCTTCGGGCGCGGTATTCAATCGCAAAGGTCGATATGCAACTTTATCAAATTGAATTATTTGCTATTCAACCGAACGAGTATCGCCAGTCAATTTATTCCCGTGTCTGAATTATTAGAAATCAATCCTTTAACACTTAGCCGACCGCGCGCGCCACAGCGAACTGTACGAACTGTACGGTTTTCACCGCGATCGGGTAAGCCAAACTGCGCTGTCCACCGCGCATTGTTCGGAAGTAACGCGAAATTGACTATTTGAAATAAAAAAAGTCTGAAAATGATTTATGTGATCAATTATAGACGTCTTTAGGCCACTTCGTCAGTAATTGCGAACAACTCCAGATCAAGGTAGTTAATAATAACGAAAAACGAGAAACGCGTTGCTAAGGTCAAAGTGGGAGATCTCCCCGATCGATCGGTTAAGTGTTAACACTAGGTTTACGGCACCTTTTTTATAAGCAGAATTTTCCATTTGAAAGCGTCAAATTGACGCGTTTGGAGTGTTAAATTTGAATATGGCACTAGCGGAGCGTAGTATTATAAATACATCGAAGTCTGTGCCTTTTCTAACTTTCCAGTGCACAAGCGGGTACAGTGCTGGCCCGAAAACCCACCATGAAAGAGACCCCGATCATGAAAATTTTCACTTCGATACCATTCATCTGCCTTGTCGTCAGCCACTTCGGCAGTATGTTTCTTATCTTCTTCTATCAGAACACGATGATGCTCTTTTTGACGAGAGCGCTGGGCTTCGAGTTGACAAAGGGCGGCGCGGCAGCTGGTACTCCATGGGGAGGCAGAATGCTCTTCGGATTTTTCTTCAGCTGGACCGGCGACATCATAAAGAGAAAGAAAATAATTAGCATTACCCTATTACGGAAGGGCGCCTCTATATTCTGTAAGTAAATTGACAATACAACGAGGCATCCGCCAATACTCGCGACCTCCTTGTTCACGTCTCGATTTGTACATAATAATGTAATTACAAGGATATTTCAGTTAACCAACAAATTATCAAATTTCTTAGGTGGCTCAACTTTATCTTTTAAGTCGGCTTTACTAGAAGCCTGATTAGTTGCTATAGTTTAATGCG
This sequence comes from Tiphia femorata, assembly GCA_944319695.1. Taxonomy (NCBI): domain Eukaryota; kingdom Metazoa; phylum Arthropoda; class Insecta; order Hymenoptera; family Tiphiidae; genus Tiphia; species Tiphia femorata. The sequence continues at coordinate 7,873,755 of OX090904.1, forward strand.
TCACCTTTACTATGTTCAGATTCTTTGTAATCTAAAAGGGGCCACCAGTTTAAGAGGGCACTACGTTTGGAGCACCCCAAAAAAGGCATTTTTCATGAATTTTTTTCGGAGCCAAGAAACAAACTATAACAATGGGGCTTTCTGCATAATAAAGTACACCTTTTATACTTCTTATTTAAATTTTATTGGAAAGATATAGGTGCAAAATGCCTCCTCTTTACCGTCGTGAAGTCAACTCCGTACGATATGCATGATTCCGCGGTAACAATGATTTCTCCTTGCTCGTTCGTCTAAAGCGCGAACATCAAACATTCTCTTAAAGAAGAGTGTTTTGTATTGTCGTTGACGGATCCGATTTTTTAAATTCGAATTTTAAACGAAATGGCGGATTTTCAAAGTTGTGGGTCGATTTTCGCTGAAAATTCTATTTTTCTTTGTTAAAAAAAAAAAAAAATAGAAAGAATTGAAATTTTAAAAATCAGTCTTTTGGCCAGTCTCGAGTCTCTTGGCTCCGAAAAAAATTCACGAAGAATGCCTTTTTTGGGGAGCTCCAAACGTATGTGCCCCCTTAAAAATACATAAATATATAAATAAATAATAGTAAAAGTATCTACATTTCCGAGCGAGCTATCCTAGTGTTTTCACATATCTTACCAATTCTAATTATTACTTTCAGCTCACTTAATACCGGGCCTGTTCCTCATAGCGGTCGGTTACGCTGGACGCTCTTTGCTTCTTGCCAACGTCTTCCTGTTTTTGGCTTTGGGATTCAACGGTGCAGCGAGTATCTCCAATCTCTCGAACAATCAAGATCTATCACCAAACTTTGCTGGCTTTCTGTACGGTATTATGAACACCGTGGGCTGCACCGCCGGTATCATAATATCGCCGCTGGTTGAGGAGGTCGCGGGAAAATACGGGGTAAGTTTTTCAATTGTGCGCATCTTGTCCGCTTAATCATGCTGAGCTTGTAACTTCGTGCGTGTATCGTCTCGTCACTTAACCCATTCGGTACCACCGTCTCATGGAAAAAACGTTCACCATAGACCATGATTTTTTTCGGGACTATACGACACCAATTGGAATAGACTTACGTATTTGTATTTAGATTATTCCAAAACAGTAAAATAACTAGAAAAAGCAAAAGTACAAACTATACACATATGTGACACATCAAATTAAGAAGTCAATTAATAGGATTTGAATACAAAAACTAAGTAAATATAATTTTTCAAAGTGAAGCACACATATATATTATATGTGTATATTATTTTGTATGATAAATTTTCAAACATTTCTTAACGCATAGTCCAATTGGTTGTTCACCCTCCTAGATCCATCGGGGGAGCACTCGACCCCGAAAAACTCGACTCCATTCGTTACACCCTTGCCCTGCTGAACCGATCTATTCAACTGCTGTACAAACTCTAAATAATCCAATATTATCATAGACCAAGCACATTCTTCATATGGACCGTTTATTTTGAAAGTGATGTAAGTCCATTTTTTAAGAAAAATGAGATATCACATAATTTGTGATTAATTTAGTGTAAACTTTATATTTACAACTAGTTAATTTTCTTTTTTTAAATGGACTTACACCGCTTTCAAAATAAACGGACCATATATTTCACCCTTTTTGAACTTAACAATTCTATTCAAAGCACAAAGCGTTTCAACGTGTCATCGTAAATTGATCAAAAAGCTCTGTCACACATATATAACGGTGAACCGAGGTGTCACACGTGGTAGTTGGTAGCGAAAGAGTTAATGTACTCGCATCGTCACAATTTTCACGAGATTCATAAAAGAAACCTATGTTTCTCGTTTCCTCGTCTAACAATAAATCCGACGATCCATCGGTCCCGTTCGTCCCCTCCGTCCTTCCTCCAATAAAACCGTAAGGATCGTTCACCATTCAGAATCGATAAATCGGCGCGGATATCGAGACTTCTCTCGACATTACATAATAAATCGATCTTTGCACTAGAACACGCGCAGCTAGGATTCGATCGGTAAGGATATCGCGTTACAGACGCGCCAGCATGCAAAGATGTTTCTAGCATGCCCGAGACCTCAGTTCAACCTTGTACTATGTTGCGTAATCCATAGTACGGGCAGTACTGGGGAATTGTGTCTGCATTCCGTCTGAGGTGTTACTTAACGATTTGGGTTAGAAGCTGCGAGAATGTATAATAATTGTAGGGTCGATGGGTGAAGACAATTGTTAATCGCGTGTCGACCATTCGTTATGTAACGAGAACGGAAGGAATCCTCGACGAATTTAATTGCGGGTGAAGAAGGCACGAGATATTCGCGATTATCTCAAAGCGAGAAATGTGAAATCGGCATTGGCCGAACACGTAAAAGAAATCCCATCTCATTCCTTTGAGCCGCTTCGAAGGTGGATTCACGACCTGTGGGTACCGCTTGTCTCTATATCAGCTTGCCTATCGATCACTTATAGTACGAGAAGTACCTACAAGTCGTGAGCATCGATACTAACACGGGGAATCACAGGACACTCATTACGTGCAGGGATACGCTTTACGCTTTAGTGCACTTGTCGATGTGCCCTTGACTCGTGCTTTTTCTTAACGTCAATACCACTGTGAATTATTCGTGTTTTGCGTATGCACGAAAAGGAGGGGGTTTTGTCAGTACCGTGGTAAGTTCACCAAACCCTTCATTTCCCATCTTTCGTAATATCTACGTCTGGAATGATGCATGCGAATTTTAACATTTGGGAGAAGGTGAGCGTGGCATCGATTCACTATCCGGATAAAGTTCCGAAAAACACCTCCGATTTTCTTAAAACTACCATTATCCTTTGTTGCACGTGGCAATTGAATGTCTTTGTAGGGGACGTATTAAGTGGCATGGTGGTAGAAGGACTTTTCCAATGGATTTAGTAACACTTTCATCTTCTGTGTGTGTGTGTTACAACGATAATTTAAAATGCAACGTCACAGTGTGTGCGCGTGTGTGTGTGTGTGTGTGGTCGCTTTTCGCCAAGCTATAACGTTCTCTTAATTTTCCTTCGACAGATTGCGCATGCTCAGAGACTTATGCAATTTTCTCTTATGTCAGAATCCAATCGACAAGTGGCAAATACTGTTTTGGATCGGCGCGATTGTTGTTATACTGTGCATGGTGGTATTTTTCATCGGCGGTAGTGGAGAGATACAATCCTGGAACGAAATTCAGCCTCGAGAGGGTGGCCCTGCTGGTGCTACCGCCGGTGGACCAGGAGCTGCTCAGGAAGCAAAAACATAGTTTACACATTGATGTCGGCAATTTTTAATTTACGATTAGACAATATTTTACCTGACGAGGTGGAACAGTTTATTCGAGGATCGTGATAATCAAGTACTCCCTCGGATTCTTATTTGCCGGCGCAAGATATGTGGATGGGTTAAAAATTTGTCGGTACTTCTGTCGCACATAGCGCTGAAATAAGTATTATCACCAACGGTCTGCCCGCAATAAAAAGATTTTAAATCATTTTACTAAATTGATCATTTGCAAACTTCAACGCAACTGTTAGACTCGCACTACGTCAAACTGCACGCGGAGAAAAATTAAGTTCTTAATTATCTTGCGCGCGAACGTCCCGTCGGATGTACGGAATAAGTATCTTACACGTTATCGGATTAATATAACCAATGGCTTTAAAGTACAAATGTTTCTATTTAAATGTTGGAATTCCGATGGGAAACGGAATTGCATTGTATTTAATTAGCTCTGTAAATGTTCAGGTATACACAGTAAATTCGTGATTTAAGATTATTTGTATAGATAAAGTAGCAACATGGAATTTCCACTAGAAATGAATCAGTTCTTAATTTTTACGAAACTACAAGTCTCATTTTCAAGTGACCTAGAACTTACGCAAAGCAACAGACTGAAATTACATGTTCTTACATAAGAGTATCGAGATCTGGTCACATCATGCACGTCGTTTCACTAGACTTAGCACGAATTACGATTTTATCGTCCAATATTACAAGGCACTAGCCCATGTGTATGTATAACGTCATACCGTTGACAAGTCCGCAGTTTTTCATTCAGTTTGTTTCCATCAATCATTCAATTTAACGCATGTATAAAGAATTTAAAACTGACAAATAAAACATGCTGTCTGACAAACGATGAAATTTCTTTCTCGTATAAATTTTTAATTTTTCAAAGTAGCAACATTAAATGTTCGCATTCGAGAAAAACCTTTTGTTGCACCTCTGTCTTTATATGGATAGAAGAATCTTTCCGTAGGAGAGTATAGTACAAAATGTATAAGCAGTTTGAAAGCAGGCTTTATTTTCGGAAATTTATAAAATCAGTTAAATGTGAATTCTTTGAGAAAGAACCATTTATAGAGTATTAGGACCGACCGCAAAGAGGGTCGGAAGACGCAATAGTTAATAAACGGCGGAATATATTACAACATACACTGTAAAGTGAAAGTTCTATCGAATGCGATGACAATGAGAAAATTTAATTGAATTTGAAAAGTGTGTACGTTTGCAAATAATTTCGAACCTCAAGTGGGCTCAATATGACAGGGTAGTACTTATAATATATAGACTGCACGGAAAAAATTTGTAACTTTCAAAATAACATTATTCTTGAGCATAATATGTTTTCTCATGGGTCATGTGCATACATATATTTTTACTATCATAAATCACAAAATTTTTTTGTCTAGTTATAATTTCATATTATCTCTTACTATTTAAGCAATTGTGAACACACAGTAGGTAATGCATGTGTAAATAACACTGTTGTGTATTTTCTTTTTCCTCGGATACAAGAATAAAACATTGTTATTTAAATGTATTAAGAACATATTTTGAGTATTTTACCTATAAAAGAGTAAGTTTTGGGCGCAATTCATTCCTACAAGGCTAGCATATTCTATTATTTCTTCTTCCTCTTCTTTTTCAATTGGATCTTCAGCTTGCTTTTTATAGATCATGTATGGCACTGCTGTCCCATGATGCAAAAATGACATCTGAAAGTTGTGTTATCTGTAGTAATAGTAAAATTATGCAACATTACAAATCAAACATATCTCATCATACCTTACTAATATCAACAATGCCATCCTCGTCTAATGCGTCTAAATCTTCATTAAACCTGCTATATTTTTCTTTGTCTAATTTCAGAATACAAGTGTCAATGTTACACCATGTGTATGTTTCAGGACACAATAGTTTAGATGGACTCATCTTTGCTTTGTATCGCATTTTAGGACATGTATGTATATAAAATCCCATATAATAATATTTTATATTATTTACAATTTTATTCATTTGTCTTGTTAAGTAGATCTCTCGTAATGAACTGGAAACAAATGATATTGATGTAAGGTGAAACCAACTTTAGATAAAAATTTAATAGAACAATTTCTAGTAAATTTTGCACTTACAGATTATGTAATAGACATTTTTTAGCATACACACCTAAATGTTCCAAGAGAGAGATGGGAATACGCTGGATCGTAGAAAAAATAAACACTTGAAATGCACGATGGCAAAATATCTATTACAGCAACTGCAATTAATTCATTATTTAACCAATACTGCTCGTGAAATGAACCATATCCCTGCGGTGGACCTTGATTTGGTGTAGTATGCTTTAAAATTATACAGAAATTACAAAATGCATAGCTTATAAACTTGAAAATTCTTAAATGAAAACTTACATCTAAGTGAGCTTTGAAATAATAAACTTCATTAGTTAACAAGACAAAACCGGTGCTGAGAATTGAAAGTCGCTTTAACTGGTTTGTAATCTCTCACAAAGAAACATTAAAAAGTTACATGTTTAATGTCACACACATGATGGTGGTGTCTAAAAAGTGTTTGTAAATATTTACTTTGTGAATCATTTTTTAGACAAGTGTTAGCTTGTGCCTATATAAAGTTGTACATATGTATGTAAAGTATACCTGTAAAGGACCCTTTGCAAGAAAGTTGAAGAATGACTGTTTATCACATCCCTCTGGTTCATCTCCATGTATTGCCATTTGATATTTTTTATAAAGATTTGCACTGACATGAAAGGTTTTAAAGAAATCCTCGGACATTACTCTCACTAGCTTCATCTGACGAATGTATAAGTGTTTAAGAATAGTAATTACACAATGAATATTTTATGTAAGCATATGATAAAATGTGTATTTATACACCAGTATACAATAACCAGTTGTGTGCCTTCTTACCTCTAGTGCATTTGTGCCGTCATAAATTTCATTGAACAAATCTTCTATTGTTTTCGTGTAATTATGTCGTTTACTTTCTTTCATAATGTTTTCAATTTCTTTTTGTGACTTGCCTTGCGCTTTTAATTTCATCTGCTTACGCTCTATACGCAGTAATTTTGCCTTCTTGCTGGTAGGCTTGGTACAATTACTTCCTGTTTGTTGTGTACTTGTATCTTGCAAAGTAGGTTCTGAACTAGAATCATGATTTGATTGCGACATCATGTTTAAATTAGCTTGTTCTCTCTCTATATTAGTATTCTTTTCTTTTACTACATTGGTATACAATCTGCCGTTGAGTTCATTTTCAACGGATAACACCTTCATTTCAGATACATTTTCTTCTGCTCTTATTAAGTGCTTCTTATAATTTAAAATTTCGCTCGAATTTATATCTGTAATGAATTGCTAAGATTACTATGGAATTTTACTTTGGAAAGATACTTTGGAAGATTACTTAGCACGAGGACAAAAAAACTAAAGTATTTATTTAGTGTACCTATATTCCTGTCTTGATCCTCCTCTGTTGTATCCATATCACTTTGTTTAAGCTCATTTCTTAAAAATTTGGCCATTCGCTTTAGAATCTTTTTTTGTGATTTTGTAACTTTAAAATGCAATGCCTCGCATCTGCAATATATGTAACCATAATTTATATTACCATACATCTTTCTCTAAAATAATTTTATTGCGTTACATCTGGTCTATAATATAGCAATTGCATTATCGCAGAATAAATTAACTATCTTGCAAGTAATTGTGTATAAGTGTGCATAATAAATGTGTTATGTTTACCTAATAGTATACATTGGGCAACACGTTACATCCATCATAGGTTTATAGCAATATTTACCACTACGTCTCCATCCTCTGTCTATCAAGGCTTGATAGTTTTCTACGCTCAATGTATATGCCCACATACCTGAGAAAGTCATTATAATCCATAACAAGTTCCAAGTCTAGGCACGATCAATATTATATGCACCCCCTTGTATAAAATTTTATTGTTATCATAAACATCTTTCGACGCTGTAGAATGCATTAATAGTTTACGATATTCCATTTTGTCATAAATAGACTATTGTCATTTATAAATATTATTCATGAAGTAATTCTATTAATAATGTTCGAGGATACAATATGCTTTGTCTAACATTATGGAGCGATATTAGGTTATGTTACGTTAAATCCACACAGATGAACTATAAATTAAACAATAGACCTTCAGGACTTCCAAGCAAATGCAGTAGGCAAAGAAAATTTAACAAAGAAAATGCACATTTGAAATCGTATTCTAGAGACACCAACCGTGGCTGAAGCTTGTATTTGGACTCTTGCAATATCCGCATTGGTTCCTTCCCTGTTTCCCATAGTATTTCACGATACTATACGACATGGTTTTTCCACTCTCGTTACTCCACTGAATTTAGGGTTCAAGCATATATCGAATCATTTATGGCAAAAGCATACATACAGGCTTTTTTCACGATCTTCACTTATACCTGTCAGACGAAATAATAATGTTACATACAATACGTCGCGCGCGTGCGTACAACGAACGAGCCTGGCATTGTTCCGCCATTTGCACAATGCTGCGCATTCTGCGTCAATATATTTACATATATATTTTCTGTTTGTCTCCTTCGAATAAAAAAACATTATTCAACTCTCAATCGTTTTGATTATTCAACATCGTATCATTATCCAGTGAATATCAAGTAACATTAAATATTTCTATATATATTTGCAATTTCAAACTGTCTATAAAGTCGACATTATGACCCTTTATTGATTTCAATTCATTCAACATGCCAGCATTATCTACTATATTTGCTTTCAAGTGGTATTTCAAGCCTATTTTCTTTCTATTGTTAAAATCCCATTCTACTTTTCTACTTTTACACGTAATTAAGTACTACACACATTTTCCATATCCGAAATGAATATTTGTGACAGTAGACTTTTACAGGATGCAAATTAATTTTTTATCTTGCCCTCGACATTTTTTACACGGATAAGATTAATGAAAGAACGTATATTAAAATATTGTAGGCTGTAAACAAATTTAACGAAGTTAATCGGAATGTCTTACAATTAGTGAAAGAGACAGATATATCTATATCGAAAAGATAATAAAATTGCAAATTGTTTTCTTTATAAACATTAAAACGTAACCTATGCTCGTGACGAGCTGAAACGACGATTTGGCTTTTTCATGAATGGAACTCTGCCCGCCTCATATCAACAGGCGTTCTTTACTACGCAATGAGAAGCATCGATCTGCTACACGGGGACTCTCCCTTATTCCATTTGGTCTAATTTTAGCTCCATAGAATGCTTCTAACAATACTGAAATCGTATTATAGCCCAAAAAGCGCGAAGAGCTATTTTTGCAGATACGTATACACCCCCGTTACTATAATAGCTGAACTTAAACATTTCTCTTTTTCATCGCGTACGGTATAACGCAAAAGATAGACATAAAAGCAGCTGTATTCCTCAAAGAAGAATTATTGCGAATGTAAACGGTCCACCTGTTAAATGTTGAAAAATCCACAATCAAGGCGAACGAAACGCGCGATTTAGCTGCGTTAACCCTCTTGATACGACTTAATTATGAAAATTTGTGCATAAAATGAGCATTGAATTTAAACAAAAAAAAACTCGTTTCATTTTATAATTTACACACGCTACCCACGAGGAGCTAGACTTCTAATTTTATTGCAAGATGTTAATATAGTAATGTCCAAAAGTGCGACCGTTCCTTTCTGGCTTGTTATTCTCGGTACGTCCCTGTGCTCCTGTTTACGTCATACACGCTTTCCACCCCCACCAGTTGAACGCGAAGCGCCACGGGTATTCGTCGCATGGAGCATCAACGAATGACGTCAATGAGAGCCGTCCCGCAGGACGAGGAAGGCGAGAGGGTTTGACGAAAGAGTTTGTTATCGAATTATGATATTTCACTGTAGATTTGAGCTAACTACATCCTACAACGGTTTCTTTACTTTTCCCTATCTTCTCCGTCGTTCGATACACGCCCACGTTGGATTATTACTTTGCGACAACCGCGTGCAAAATCATCAAGTGGACGATTGATCCGCAGGACGAAAGGGAAAAGAGCATCCCCCATGGAAAAGCTTGTGGAGGGTGTGGCATGAAATCGCTCCTTATCCAGACAACGGCTAACGAGCATCACGTGTCTTCAATGCTGACCTTTAGCATTTCATGCTCCACCAAGACTCGGAACGGCGTACTTATTGATATACGCAAATCGTGTGTCGAAACATTGCGTAAAGCCGAGACCGCATGGTTTCTAATAACAGCTCCTGTGTTTTGCAAAATTTTCACTTTCAATTCGTTTTCCCTGCACCAACGCTTGAAATGCGAGCCCGAATGCGCATATGGGCGAAGTGGAAATTAATTAGAGCTAGTTAGTTACGCTTATAAACGGTTTACATTGCATTCGTAACGGTGCATCGTCTGGCTCTCGTGGCAGATAAACACTTCACGTTGTACCTGCAATTTACTAGTATTGTCGAAAATTTCTCTCGTCACGAGTGCACATTCTTTTTTGCCCGCGTGTGCGCTTCGTCTCTGTCACCAGACACGTCGAAAATAGATAGACTATGGTGAAATTTCGTTACGACGTCTGATCATCGAGCGCTACTTTAATTATTCGAAATAATTCATCGCAGAGGTGCTTGAGGACCGTAGTGTAGCTGCGAACAGTGGACACAGGACGTCACAACAAAATTCCACCTCTAACACTAGATTTACCGAACATTTTTTATAAACACGATTTCCCATTTGAACCAGTTAAATCGACTGGTTTCGGTAAAACTAGTATTAACACTTTGACTGCCACGCTAATTTTCTATGGATTGCCCGGGACGCCACACTTTGCATTTTTGTTTGTTTGTTAACATTTTGACTGCCATGATGATCATATGTGATCAAGCACGATTGCCTCCAGAGAAAGAATTAAAAACATTATTATACTAACCTCAATTTGCAGCACTTGAAAGATCATATATTAACAAAGAAGGAGAAATATACAACAAATGTGCAAAGTGTGGCGTCATGGGCAATCCATGGAAAATCAGCGTGGCAGTCAAAGTATCAAAATATGATCTATATAATAGCACAATCATATTTTTCATAATTTTTCTGGAGGTCACCGATGACCACCGTGGTGCCACAGGAAAAACCGTGGCCGGTCACATATGACCATCATGGCAGTCAAAGTGTTAACAAAAAAAAAAAAAAAGAATGCAAAGTGTCGCGTCATGGACAATCCATGGAAAATCAGCGTGGCAGTCAAAGTATCAAAATATGATCTATACAGGGTGTCCCGCAATAGGTGTAATCCCCGCGAAAGGGTTGTAGCTGAAATAATTCTAAACAACATTTTCCTTTGCGAAAAAGTTGGACGAGGCTTAATTTTTGAATTATTAAGGAAAAACATAGGCGAATGAGCGCGCCCGTAAAGCCCGCGCTCAGGGCCGTCATTTTCGCCACTCACCGCGGTTGTGGACGGGCGCATCGCAGTGGAACGGCACGAAGCGTTGGACAGAAATTATGTCGAATAACAAATTAAAATTCCAGAATAACTTTAGATGGCGAACCCCAGAAGGCGAGGGGATGCCTAATGCATTTCCCGATGCAAAAAAAATTAGGATTAGGATTAGGATTAGGTCAGGGTTAGGATTAGGGTTAGGATTAGGTTAGGATTAGGTTAGATTAGGTAGGATTAGGGTAGGATTAGATGGATTAGGTTAGGATTAGGGTACCTAATCTACCTAATCTAACCTAATCTACCTAATCTAACCTAATCTAACCTAATCTACCTAATCTGCCTAATCTACCTAATCTAACCTAATCTACCTAATCTACCTAATCTAACCTAATCCTAATCCTAATCCTAATTTTTTTTTGCATCGGGAAATGCATTAGGTATCCCGTCGCCTTCTGGGGTTCGTCATGGGCAAAGTGTGGCGTCATGGGCAATCCATGGAAAATCAGCGTGGCAGTCAAAGTATCAAAATATGATCTATACAGGGTGTCCCGCAATAGGTGTAATCCCGCAAAAGGGTTGTAGCTAAAATAATTCTAAACAACATTTTCCTTTGCGAAAAAGTTGGACGAGGCTTAATTTTTGAATTATTAAGGAAAAACATAGGCGAATGAGCGCGCCCGTAAAGCCCGCGCTCAGGGCCGTCATTTTCGCCACTCATTGCGGTTGTGGACGGGCGCATCGCAGTGGAACGGCACGAAGCGTTGGACAGAAATTATGTCGAATAACAAATTAAAATTCCAGAATAACTTTAGATGGCGAACCCCAGAAGGCGAGGGGATGCCTAATGCATTTCCCGATGCAAAAAAAATTAGGATTAGGATTAGGATTAGGTCAGGGTTAGGATTAGGGTTAGGATTAGGTTAGATTAGGTTAGGATTAGGTTAGGATTAGGTTAGGATTAGGTAGGATTAGGGTAGGATTAGGTGGATTAGGTTAGGATTAGGGTACCTAATCTACCTAACCTAACCTAACCCTAACCTACCTAATCCAACCTAACCTAACCTAATCTACCTAATCTGCCTAATCTACCTAATCTACCTAATCTACCTAATCTAACCTAATCTACCTAATCTAACCTAATCTAACCTAATCTACCTAATCTACCTAATCTACCTAATCTGCCTAATCTACCTAATCTAACCTAATCTACCTAATCTACCTAATCTAACCTAATCCTAATCCTAATCCTAATTTTTTTTTGCATCGGGAAATGCATTAGGTATCCCGTCGCCTTCTGGGGTTCGTCATGGGCAAAGTGTGGCGTCATGGGCAATCCATGGAAAATCAGCGTGGCAGTCAAAGTATCAAAATATGATCTATACAGGGTGTCCCGCAATAGGTGTAATCCCGCAAAAGGGTTGTAGCTAAAATAATTCTAAACAACATTTTCCTTTGCGAAAAAGTTGGACGAGGCTTAATTTTTGAATTATTAAGGAAAAACATAGGCGAATGAGCGCGCCCGTAAAGCCCGCGCTCAGGGCCGTCATTTTCGCCACTCATTGCGGTTGTGGACGGGCGCATCGCAGTGGAACGGCACGAAGCGTTGGACAGAAATTATGTCGAATAACAAATTAAAATTCCAGAATAACTTTAGATGGCGAACCCCAGAAGGCGAGGGGATGCCTAATGCATTTCCCGATGCAAAAAAAATTAGGATTAGGATTAGGATTAGGTCAGGGTTAGGATTAGGGTTAGGATTAGGTTAGATTAGGTTAGGATTAGGTTAGGATTAGGTTAGGATTAGGTTAGGATTAGGTTAGATTAGGTAGGATTAGGGTAGGATTAGGTGGATTAGGTTAGGATTAGGGTACCTAATCTACCTAACCTAACCCTAACCCTAACCTACCTAATCTAACCTAACCTAACCTAATCTACCTAATCTAACCTAATCTACCTAATCTAACCTAATCTAACGTAATCTACCTAATCTACCTAATCTGCCTAATCTACCTAATCTAACCTAATCTACCTAATCTACCTAATCTAACCTAATCCTAATCCTAATCCTAATTTTTTTTTGCATCGGGAAATGCATTAGGTATCCCGTCGCCTTCTGGGGTTCGTCATGGGCAAAGTGTGGCGTCATGGGCAATCCATGGAAAATCAGCGTGGCAGTCAAAGTATCAAAATATGATCTATACAGGGTGTCCCGCAATAGGTGTAATCCCGCAAAAGGGTTGTAGCTAAAATAATTCTAAACAACATTTTCCTTTGCGAAAAAGTTGGACGAGGCTTAATTTTTGAATTATTAAGGAAAAACATAGGCGAATGAGCGCGCCCGTAAAGCCCGCGCTCAGGGCCGTCATTTTCGCCACTCATTGCGGTTGTGGACGGGCGCATCGCAGTGGAACGGCACGAAGCGTTGGACAGAAATTATGTCGAATAACAAATTAAAATTCCAGAATAACTTTAGATGGCGAACCCCAGAAGGCGAGGGGATGCCTAATGCATTTCCCGATGCAAAAAAAATTAGGATTAGGATTAGGATTAGGTCAGGGTTAGGATTAGGGTTAGGATTAGGTTAGATTAGGTTAGGATTAGGTTAGGATTAGGTTAGGATTAGGTAGGATTAGGGTAGGATTAGGTGGATTAGGTTAGGATTAGGGTACCTAATCTACCTAACCTAACCTAACCCTAACCTACCTAATCCAACCTAACCTAACCTAATCTACCTAATCTGCCTAATCTACCTAATCTACCTAATCTACCTAATCTAACCTAATCTACCTAATCTAACCTAATCTAACCTAATCTACCTAATCTACCTAATCTACCTAATCTGCCTAATCTACCTAATCTAACCTAATCTACCTAATCTACCTAATCTAACCTAATCCTAATCCTAATCCTAATTTTTTTTTGCATCGGGAAATGCATTAGGTATCCCGTCGCCTTCTGGGGTTCGTCATGGGCAAAGTGTGGCGTCATGGGCAATCCATGGAAAATCAGCGTGGCAGTCAAAGTATCAAAATATGATCTATACAGGGTGTCCCGCAATAGGTGTAATCCCGCAAAAGGGTTGTAGCTAAAATAATTCTAAACAACATTTTCCTTTGCGAAAAAGTTGGACGAGGCTTAATTTTTGAATTATTAAGGAAAAACATAGGCGAATGAGCGCGCCCGTAAAGCCCGCGCTCAGGGCCGTCATTTTCGCCACTCATTGCGGTTGTGGACGGGCGCATCGCAGTGGAACGGCACGAAGCGTTGGACAGAAATTATGTCGAATAACAAATTAAAATTCCAGAATAACTTTAGATGGCGAACCCCAGAAGGCGAGGGGATGCCTAATGCATTTCCCGATGCAAAAAAAATTAGGATTAGGATTAGGATTAGGTCAGGGTTAGGATTAGGGTTAGGATTAGGTTAGATTAGGTTAGGATTAGGTTAGGATTAGGTTAGGATTAGGTTAGGATTAGGTTAGATTAGGTAGGATTAGGGTAGGATTAGGTGGATTAGGTTAGGATTAGGGTACCTAATCTACCTAACCTAACCCTAACCCTAACCTACCTAATCTAACCTAACCTAACCTAATCTACCTAATCTAACCTAATCTACCTAATCTAACCTAATCTAACGTAATCTACCTAATCTACCTAATCTGCCTAATCTACCTAATCTAACCTAATCTACCTAATCTACCTAATCTAACCTAATCCTAATCCTAATCCTAATTTTTTTTTGCATCGGGAAATGCATTAGGTATCCCGTCGCCTTCTGGGGTTCGTCATGGGCAAAGTGTGGCGTCATGGGCAATCCATGGAAAATCAGCGTGGCAGTCAAAGTATCAAAATATGATCTATACAGGGTGTCCCGCAATAGGTGTAATCCCGCAAAAGGGTTGTAGCTAAAATAATTCTAAACAACATTTTCCTTTGCGAAAAAGTTGGACGAGGCTTAATTTTTGAATTATTAAGGAAAAACATAGGCGAATGAGCGCGCCCGTAAAGCCCGCGCTCAGGGCCGTCATTTTCGCCACTCATTGCGGTTGTGGACGGGCGCATCGCAGTGGAACGGCACGAAGCGTTGGACAGAAATTATGTCGAATAACAAATTAAAATTCCAGAATAACTTTAGATGGCGAACCCCAGAAGGCGAGGGGATGCCTAATGCATTTCCCGATGCAAAAAAAATTAGGATTAGGATTAGGATTAGGTCAGGGTTAGGATTAGGGTTAGGATTAGGTTAGATTAGGTTAGGATTAGGTTAGGATTAGGTTAGGATTAGGTTAGATTAGGTAGGATTAGGGTAGGATTAGGTGGATTAGGTTAGGATTAGGGTACCTAATCTACCTAACCTAACCTAACCCTAACCTACCTAATCTAACCTAACCTAACCTAATCTGCCTAATCTACCTAATCTACCTAATCTAACCTAATCTACCTAATCTAACCTAATCCTAATCCTAATCCTAATCCTAATTTTTTTTTGCATCGGGAAATGCATTAGGCATCCCGTCGCCTTCTGGGGTTCGTCATGGGCAAAGTGTGGCGTCATGGGCAATCCATGGAAAATCAGCGTGGCAGTCAAAGTATCAAAATATGATCTATATAATAGCACAATCATCTTTTTCATAATTTTTCTGGAGGTCACCGATGACCACCGTGGTGCCACAGGGAAAACCGTGGCCGGTCACATATGACCATCATGGCAGTCAAAGTGTTAACAAAAAAAAAAAAAAGGAATGCAAAGTGTCGCATCATGGACAATCCATGGAAAATCAGCGTGGCAGTCAAAGTGTCAAAATATGATCTATATAATGGCACAATCATCTTTTTAATAATTTTGCTGGAGGTCACCGATGACCACCGTGGTCCCACAGGAAAAACCGTGGCCGGTCACATATGACCATCATTGCGATCAAAGTATATGTATCTGTATATAGCACAAAAAAAAACAAAGAATATTCCTCGTGAATATCGTTCGTTCAATTTTCCACAAATCATTTCGAGGAGGCAAGAATTTTGAACGTTTGTGCTCTCCCTGTTTAGTTCTCTCCGCTCGCGCGCATTCACGCGCAACGCGCCCATCGTCGCGACTTGTAATTGCTCCGCGTAGTAAAACGTGGGTAATTGGAAGCGACACTTTCTGAGTGGGGCCGCGTCGCGACTCACGGCATTTCGAGGGTGAGCGAGTAAATACGCCCCGTGTGATCTTCACGGGTACATAAATATTTCGTTAGCAACGATAAGACGTAGTCCTGACGCAAAAAGGATAACTTCGTCGTTCATCCCCTTCTCACTTGTCCACCGAGAAAAAGAAACGTCTGCATGGGCGTCATGGGTATGTGGGTGGTTGCGACTACACGTGGGTGTTATATGGCCTGTTGCCGGAGAATGGTGGGGAGGAAATGCGAAAGGGAGGGTATATATACCACTTCCCCTCCGTTTCTACGACGCGCCACGGAAAATGTGGACCCATCGGTGGACCTGAATGCGGAAAGCATACGCACAGTTGCACGTTACCGGTCAGAATTACATCTCGAAGTAATCTTCGTTAAAGCAAGGGTAATCGATAAAATGTAAATTTCCGTGACGATATCTAGCATTTAACACCGTCCCTACCACGACCGGTGAAACGACCGTTTTTCAAATTTCCATTAGAATTTCTCATATACGACATAATCGCAATGCCTTTAAATCTTACGACTTTTCCTCAAACATACGTATAATACACTTCTCAATATTTTAAGAACACTCGTGAAATTTAAAAGCGACGACGATTACCTCGTACATAGGAAATTCTAATCGAAATTTTAATTAAAAACGGTAATTTCACCGTTCATGGTAAGAATATCGTTAAAATAACGATGTAACAATAGACATTAAAAATCCACCCTCCATCGGACCAATATAAAAAAGGCTTTTAAAAAAGGCACCCTAAAAAAGGTCACTATCTCGTAACGAGCCCTTACCTCACCGTGCTTAAAATTCCGCTTATGGCACGTTGCCGAATGAGCTGCGAAAAATCGCAAGGAGAATGGCATTTCGCACGTGCGGCCAACGAGAAAGGCGCTCACCCCTGAGGGGGTACATTCAGGATATGCCTGTGGTATCCGCGTGGGCGGAAAGATGTACAACGTGCCACAATACAATCGTCGTATCTCCGTCGTGGAGGAGAGAGAAATCGAGAGAGACAGACAGAGAGAGAGAGAGAGAGAGAGAGAGAGAGAGAAAGTTGAGATGAAGAAGAGCGAGAGAAGAAGGAGAGCCACGAAGGGTGGCAGTACATATGTACCTGTAGACTCTCCTACCCCTCGGCCCCGTATCGTTCTGTATTTAACTGCCGCTTCGGGGGTGGGGATTGGCCCCACCGCCTTCCAGAGGGGTAGGACAGACACTCGGCGGGGGCGGCATGGTGGCAGGTAGGGGTGGCTCTTTCACGAAGGTGGGAGGTGGAAAGGGGTGGTTGATCGACCGTACTCACCGCCGGTTTTCTAGTCCTCCCGCCGAGCTCCGACATTCATTCCACCCCCGGTCGTCCGACGCAGCACGCAGGACGCAGAGACGGTAGCAGAGCAGCTCTCACCACCGCGCAGGAGAAACACTCGCGAGTTAGTCCGGCAAACAAGAAGGAAGGAGAAGAAGTCGTCTGCGATTGATCGAACGGGAGAGAGTATACAGGTTCACTGAACATCCGCCAACTGTGTAGGCAGAGGTGACTATATCGTTTGATTATTTTCTTTCTTCTTTTCCGTACGAGTTTTAGATGAATATCGGTGATCGAGAAGATGCTTTTCTTACGACGAACAGTGGAGAGAAAATGTACGCGAAGGATAGATACATAGACAGATGCTTTCTCTATTCCAATTCGAAGGATCTCTGCATTTTCTTCCTTCTTTCTCCTTCCTCCAAGGATAACGATGTTCCGAAATTAGGGTCACCTTAGTTGCGGAGTGCAGCTAATCGATAGTAGCGCACGATTCATCGCATGCAACGCGACGAAAGAGTGGTTTTTTTTTTTGTTTTTTTTTATAAAAATCGACAATTTATCCTTCGGCAAGATTAATTGCAATGGAAGTTCGAGTCGGATCTCGATGGACTTGACGCGTCTGTTGAATTTTTTATATATCTTAAGATTGTGATTCTAAGTTATTACTCTTTTCGGCTTTCGTTCAATTGACACCTGTTATCTAAGGGCTCGCTCGCGCGATTCGTCCTGTTCTCTGGGCCTTCGAACAACTTTCTCTTTTTAAGATCGTCTCGAGTATAATTTGCGGAGATGGCAAATCTTTGTCAAGCTCTTGCTACGCTATATGCCATCCCTTATCAATGGATATATGATTAGCGAGATGCATTTTTAATTGCGACACGTACAGTCCGCTCTTGCGTTTACCACGATAAATGACTGTAGTATATCCAGATGCAACAAGTGTGCGGTTTCTAGGTCTACTATATCCAGAGTCGTATGCCAGAGGTACGGTACTTGGCCTGTTTTAATTGGGAGGGGAGGAGAGAGAGAATGATACAGAGCCGATTGTAAATTGATTGTCAATAGGAAACGTAAGGTCTCTTAATTAAGACGTGCTGATTGTCGCATATTGTACGATAAGGTTACGGTGTAACGGACGAACAGGGCGAGTCACGAGTGTAAAAATGATTTGAAACTTATCGAACGACGATCTACGTTAGATCATTTTCCATAAAGGTTAGGAGAGACGCGGTCACGCGAAAATTACGATTGTCTACGAAACAATCCACCGTTCCGTTCGATCGTCGTCCTTTTACGCAGTTTTCGCAACGTTTCACCTTTACCCCCTTTCATCCCTCAGACTCCGAAAGCTTCGCGTACCCGCGCTGCGGGCGTATTCGTTTGAACTGTGGCATTTCCACCCTGGAAAATAGCGCAGTCCCTGTTCCCGGAGCACCACCACCACCACCAACCACGTTCCTCTCCCCTGGTCACCACTTAGAGCACCTCGCGACTCATCGATTCTCCTCGGGCCCCAATTAATTGCACATCCGATTAGTGCGGGGGTAAAAACCACCCTCGTATTTTTTCTCTCTCTTTCTCTCCTTTGAGAGAGGAAGTACTAGGCTCTCGCATAGCGTATACAATAAAATGCATCGACAATACGAGTATTCGTCATAGAACGATCTCTCAAAATTTCGCGTTTTCCTTTTTCTTAGTTTCAAGTTAGATCACGGTATGACTTTTACTTTGTCTTTTGTTCCTTGATTTTCTAGACTTCTTAAGCCTGGACCATGAACAAAGTACTATACTCCATTCTTTTCTATTCTCTTATTTTCTTCTTCTTTCGAAACGAGCCTGCATCGTGACTTCACGAGCAATACCCCCGAGACAATAAACTAATTACGCAGGGGTGGGTATACTCACGAGTGGTAGGCCGCAAAAGACGGCACTCCACTCGTGCGCGGTGACGAAATTATCGATACCGTTTGTACGAGCAACACGGTGGCGGTGCTCGAAGAGGCGCCGCGACGCGAACCCCGGCGTCTTATGCCTTCGTCGTCCCCTTTGCCCTTTATTACGTATTCGGGCTATGTGTGCCGATATAATCTCGGTTATTACGGGCCATTACGGAAGGATGGAGAGAGGCCAGCTGGTCTGGACTGGGCGAGATCAAATTTATTCGGGAATCGGCGCTCGCGTCATCGCTCTTGCCCTTCGATGATACGCTATTTGCCATCGCGACGCGTGAAACTGATTTAAAGTGTTGCGTGGGACCGTCCGATAAATTGGGGAACGGCTCGAAGATGGAGAGGTGTATTTTTAACACTAAACCTACCAAATGCAGGTCAAACGACCGATTAACAAGGCAAATCCCCATAAAAGAATCTTCGGTGCGTTTAGTGTTAAAGAGAATAAAAGCAGTTGGAAATGATTTGCTGTCCGATAGATTCTCTCTCCTTTTTCTTTCTCTCTGGATAATTTCGACGTTGTAACGAGAGCGATGTAACTGACGAGGACGCAATCAAATTAATGGAGATTACCGGGATGGCGTTAATTAATTAGCCTTAATTGACGGATGCGTGCCTGGCAGGCAATTTTCATTACGCTCCACTTCTCGTCGATTTTTTTTCTTTCGATTTAATGCCAACGGTGGAGGATATTCGCGAGTTGTTCAATTTACGCGAAGTTCGTGCACGGAGAAAGGAGAATTCTGGGTACGTGGGATCGAGTACGCTCCAAATCTTCCGAATGGTCACGTACCATTGTCGAAATACGTTACGATCGCGATTTTTCCGCAAGCTCTCGGCCTTAAGAAGTTCTATGTAACGGCATTTTCAATCTCGTGGTTGAGCGAACGGACGTGGTATACACGCACTGGAAATAAACTCCTGACATTTCGCATTATGTGACATTTAAGCTTCTTCCACTGTGACCTGTTATCTTCTATTACCTATACTTGGAGGAAGTGCTTTTAAACTTTGATACAGCTACCGGGCGATGCAAAACTTTACCTTTGGCGCGAGCGCCGTGAGAGAAGAAAATGGGAGAGGGAGAGAACGAGTGAGAGAGGCAAAGATCATAATGTCTATCGCGAGGAGAGAAAGGGAAACGAGTCGAGACGTAGAGAGACGATCGTTCTGAGCAATTTCGTTGCTCATTTGAGGATAAACTTGTCGAAATTATTTTGTTCTAATAGCTCGTATCCCCTCGTTTGCAGATGATGTGTAATTCGATGTGGTTACTGATGCTGTGCTGCCTAGCAGCGATTGGAGATTCGTTATCCGCCAGTTTGATGGAAGATGCGAAGAAAGCGGAACAGCCGATGAGACCGAAACGTAAGAGATTAAGATAAAATTTCGATAGACCGTCCCTCGTTGATGAGCGGTCCAGCAATTAAGAAAACTCTAATTGTCCGATTCCCTCAGCAAAACGGGCGCAAGAGATGCTGATGTTCGGCAATCAACAAAATCGACATGCCGAAAGCACGAATAACGCTTACAACACACCCACCGCCGAGAAACGTAAGCTCACTTCTTCCAATTCGACCTCGCATCTCGATTAAATCCTCCTGGACAATTTCGAATTTACTACGATCCTTATATTCGGCCGGCATTCGAACTTAGATACGAATGCGCGGAACTTCTGAGGCGTGGCTAGGAAAAATTCCAGTAATCCGATCGGAGGTCTCGGAATAATGACGAACAAATAGAACGATATTCGACGAATTAAGGAACTCGACAAACTTTGCTGAACACGTACTTTTCAGGAACGCTGGCTAGTTCGTCCGGTTTGAGCGGGTTGAAAACTGCATTGGGCGACGAGGAGAAGTACAGTCATGCGAAAGCGCCTGTCAATTCTTTATACAACGAGGCAGCATCTCCTTACGAAAGGAGCTACGAGTAAGTGAAAACGAGCCTTCCAAATGAAAAGTAACGCGGGCCCCGAGTCTATTGATCAACTTTGTCTTCCTCCTTCGATTTCCGTCGCGCACCATAGGTACGGCAAAGTCCTCGTGAATGACCTTAACGACGAAGTACCGAGAGTGTGGGACGTTCCACCGTACCCCCGTTACTACATGAGCGAGGACCGACGAAAGAGGTCGGAAAAATCGACTGCGACCGTTCGAACGACCGCTGCGCCGACCTCGTCGACTTCGACGTTCCAAGTGCAAATGCCGACCCAGCAACCGGTGCAGGCGCAGATGAAGAGAAGGTGAGCGAAATGTAACAATCACCACCTTTCTACTAGGCTAAAATCGGTACTTGGTAAAGATCGTTGGCTTCACTTTTATCCACGATCCATCCTCCTCTCTCGTGGCTGCTCTTGGCACAAATGAAGAGAAGATGAACAAAATGTAACAATCACCACCTTTCTACTAGGCTAAAATCGGTACTTGGTAAAGATCGTTGGCTTCAATTTTATCCGCGATCCATCCTCCTCTCTCGTGGTTGCTCTTGGCACAAATGAAGAGAAGATGAACAAAATATAACAATCACCACCTTTCTACTAGGCTAAAATCGGTACTTGGTAAAGATCGTTGGCTTCAATTTTATCCGCGATCCATCCTCCTCTCTCGTGGCTGCTCTTGGCACAAATGAAGAGAAGATGAACAAAATTTAACAATCACGACCTTTTTACTAGGCTAAAGTCGGTACTTGGGAAAGATCGTTCGCTTCACTTATATCCGCGATCCACCCACTTCTCCCATGGCCGGTTAATAATCTTAAAGAGAAAAGTAGCTCTTATCATTGCAAGGTAAATCGGATACTGTGACCAGTCAAAGGGCACAAAGCAAATCTCAATTATTCGACTTCCATCGATTTACTCTCCGAGTTCTCTAATTCAAATGTC
Organism: Tiphia femorata; assembly: GCA_944319695.1. NCBI lineage: Eukaryota > Metazoa > Arthropoda > Insecta > Hymenoptera > Tiphiidae > Tiphia > Tiphia femorata. The sequence continues at coordinate 7,895,858 of OX090904.1, forward strand.
TCTCTTGCCATTGCGCAAAGTAGAATTAGAAGTCGGGCCGGAGGATTGGCCTGCGAAAAAGAGTCTTTCCTTCTGCGCAGTAGACGAGCCGAGGATCCTCGAGATACAGCCCTCCGGCGTGGCATCCTGTGCTTTTTTTTTCCTCTCCCACCCCTTTGCCAAGAGCATCCCCTTTTCTCCACGTAGTTAGCGCCGAGTGGGGATGAAAGGGCTGGCGAGGGCGTTGCCCTCGACAGGAACGGCGGTCGACTTGACGACGAAGTAATATCGAACCACTTGGGGAGGCTGGCGTCATCAAAGTCGATCAGTAGCGTATGCAGAGCGAGAGGCGCCTAGTAGTGGCGCCAAGATGTCGTTCGATTCGTTCCATAGTGAATCGACCTTCTTCGTCGTCTCGACGGAGGGGAAAGAAAACGGATAGAGCGAAACTCCCGGCCTTCTTTTACTTCCTGCTACGGAAAGATGAAAAATAGAGGAACATGCGAGAATAACACCTCTCCTGGCAATCCGTAGATCGTTTTCCAGGAGAACGGATATTGGAGGACGTTAAAATTCGCAGCAGGCATTCGAGCACTTACGGTTATCGCGATTGTTCGAAGTTTATTGCGCAATGCATCGGGCCCAGAGATCGATTCGCCCTCTCATCTCGAATCGCGTTTCACCCACGCATCCGTCGTTTTCTCTTTCTACCTTCCTTCTCTCCCTCTCTCTCTCTCTCTCTCTCTCTCTCTCTCTCTCTTCGAAGATAAAAATCGTGGGCGTTCCATTGGGCGACGATATCAGTGCGCAAAACTTGCGCAAGTGCTCGAGCAAGCGCGCCAACACGATGACACCCTCTCACCGTGCACGTAACGCATCCTTTATCCGCGCATGATAACCTCTATGTGCAAGTGGTATCCTCCATGTTGCACGTAGGAGCTCTTATATACGGAGGACAAGCTCCTGTGTGCGCACGAGTGGCTTCTATGCGCACACACATGACGCAGGCTCTCTTGGAAGGAGCCAAGAGGGGTTGGTAGGAGCGGAGGGCCACAGGAGTGCGGATCGTTCGATAGTTGTGACGCAAGAGGCTCACAGGGGTGGGTGGTGAACGAGATGGAGGGAGAGAAACATAGATAGAGAAAGAGAAAGAGAGGAAGGGGTGGAGTAGCGCTTCCACGAAAAGCTGAATGGATCCACTCACGAGAAACTGGGTCAGAGAGAGAGAGAGAGAGAGAGAGAGAGAGTGGACTCGAAACGGAGCAAGAGAGAAGGACGAAGGTTTGCCACGAGCGTAGCTTCGCATATCGCGAGTCAATCAGCTGATTGCGTTAAGCCATCCTCGTCCTCATCCTTTCCGCAAGGCATTGTCAGCTCCTCGATGCACCCCAGCTCATTTTCATACCCTCGAGAACCCGACGAGCGTCGACGAATTAATTACGGGACGAACGATATCTACGGCGCCTGTTATCCAAACAAAGAATACGATTATCCGCTTCCTTCCACCCCTCGTTCTCTCATCTCCTCTTCGACGTGAATCAGCTGCGAGACTGTGTCGCGCATTGACGAACGTTGTGACGTAAATTTCCGACCTAGATCATCCTTAGTCGGACAAAGTTCGTGGAACAGAAATGTTTCGTAGGAACGTTCGGGGATCTAAGTTTTATGGAGCTTCGGAGCAGTGAGGCATATTTCGAAGTAACTCCGACGAAGAAAAGTCTGTTAGAGTCTCCATAAATCTTGTGTATATTAACTAGACATTTACTGCAGTTTCCGTTGAGAAATTGGGCACGGTAAGATACTTTTCAGCACTTTTCCGTTTTATAGTATCCAGAGATTTGTTTGCGCATGTCTGTTCAAAATGAGATAACTCTATTTTTTATCTCACTCTACTTATGCAGCAGCAGACATGCGCAGAGCATATTTCGGGGTAGTAAAAAGCAGAGAAAAAAAAGTCCGGAAAAGTATGTTTCTCTGTGTAATTTCGCGGCAGAAACGAGAAGTCGTGTTCTCTCGTGTCATTTCCTCCGGACATGCACGACCAGTCTATGTGTGCAAGGTCTATGGTTTATTGCTATTGCTCGTTCGCTTTTGGTTAACAATATGACCAACGTCGAAGGGAAGAACGAGCTGAGGAAATGATCAAGGTGTTCTGTTCTTATGTTAACAAGGGATCATGTTCTTAGACCACCACGAAGCTTCTTTCGTGTCTTCGCTGCTCGGTCTCTTCGCGCACACGTGGACCAGAGATTGGCGCATTGCTCGGTTTCGCGTAACGACTGAATGAAACCACCTGACACACGAACACTGATACGCCACGCGCGCCGCACAGTAGTACAAACAGCACTGAGTTTGGACAAAATTTGCTGGACAGCGTATTTTATAACGGATTTTAATGATTTATTTTTTAATTTGCTCGTTAAGAATTGCTCTACAAACGTATCGTATCGCTTTTTTTAATTAAACCTACGATTCTAAATGGCCGACTGGAAATTGTGAGAAATGAATATTTTTACATCGTACGTAATACATAAGTATATATGGACATTCTGTATATTCCAGGTATCTCTAATAACATATTTAAAATAAAAATTGTGACTTTCAGTTACTCGAACAGATTCGAAACGAGTGAAAATATTTTACGTCATTTAGATACCTTCACCATATATATCAACGTATCAGATCCCCTTTTTGCTTACCTCGTAATACATATTATCTCCGGTCACACAAACATTTTAAAAAGATTAAATTTTCTCAGTCAACTTTAAGTGTCTTATCAATAATGTAATATTTAACGTAACACTTGATAATACAAGTCCACAAGATGTGACGGAGTTTCTTACAATTTCGGATTTGCCATTTTGAGTTGTATCCCTAATTAAAAAAAGTGGCACGATACCTTTGTAGAACAATTTATAACGAAGAATTTAAAAGAAAAAAAAATCATTAAATCCGTTGTAAAATACGCCGTCGAATGATTTTTGTCCAAAAGCAGTGGTGTTTGTAGCACTGCGCGGAACCGCGAGCAGAGAGGAGACTGTTGCTGGCGCTTCCTTTGGCATATACGCGCCCGCGACCAATCAGCTGATGGCATTCGCTCGTAACGTCATATCGATCTCGAAGGTTCCCTTCGTCACCTGGACGATCCGCGACCTACCCCAACATCCTGCGGATTGGCAGAACCGTCACGTTGGCCGCACCCTCGGCCTGCTGCCGCACACGGCCGACAGATCGCGTTTCGTACTTCCTCCCAAATCTCCAATTGATTCGAATACCATCCGGTATTCAGAATTTCCAGATCGATTGGAATTCGCGCCTGAGACTCGATCGTTGAGCACGATAAAGCTAGTCCAACGATCCGGAAGCTTGCAGAATTTTTCATCGAGCGACCAGACCAATTTCTCTAAGTACTTATCGATACCGTATAAGTAATAGAGTTGAGAGGTTGTAAAATGAGAGCGTAGTTTGGATGGATTTCTATGGTCCGCGGGTATATTCGACGAATGAAAATAGCAGAGGCCAACGAGATAAGCATTGTTTCTTGTTTCCTCGGAAACAAGAGTTGTTCTTGACTAAACCGAGGATGGTGTTTCCAAAAATCGAAGCGCGTTTGTTTAAATTGGCTCCAGTTTTCGAGATATCCTGAGTTTTGTTTTTTACTGTGAGTAATGCTTAATAACGTACCTTTTCCGTTTAATATTAATTGCTTTGGTTTTGTCGATTTAGTTATGCGGTAAGAACAACAAATTTATTCACATAACAACCTGGTTAGGTATTAGGGTTAAAATAATATTTAAGAACTGACGACAACGACTAGACAACTAGCCATTTAATGTCAGTATCGCAAATGCGCAAGTGAAAGCACAGCACTACTTTAGGATGTTGGAACAACCCAAGTACACCGAATTGTCGTTACGAGGACAAATATATTGTTCGTAACATATAACTCAATCATAAAAAAGAAAGCAATGAATATTAAACGGAAAAATGACGTTGATACGCGCTACTTACTAGTAAAACACAAAACTGAGGATATCTCGAAAGCTCGAGCCAATTCGATTTTTGGAATCAGCATCTTTGATTCAGTAAAGAACATGTTTCCAGGGAAAGAAAACCATTGTTGACCAGTGTAATTGCTCGGGGATACCTTACGGAGCTTCGTGTATACTCGTAACGATTGAAGTCCACTGCCAACCACGTAATCACTTTTCTCTGTCGAAGCAGTAAAGCCGATTTGCATAAGCTCGGAATAGACACACGAGAGTGCAAAAGGTTAATGACTTTGCGTCGTTAAGGGACGTCGTGTCAAATGTACCGCTTCCATTTACGTCCATTAAGGTTCTTACTGGCTAAACCACGAACACTCTAGGTGTCTTGTAATTTGACATTACAGCGTACCAATCTACACTGAGCCGCGATACAAACGTGAATTGGACATCGATCCGGAGGATGTTCTAACGCTTCTGTCCCTCTGGGAGAACGAGCGTCGCAATCGGTAAATCCACCTTAATTTTATTACACACAATCGTAGAACATCTGTACGTGATTTAATCTCGCGTAGCGCACCTGCTCTCGCTTTCAAGTTCACCCAATGGTGTCTCAAATTTACAGAAACTGGCGCAAATACGCGAACGAGGAGTACGACAACCTGGAAGACGATACCAGCATGATGGAGGACGAGGATCCGCGAAACGGTAAGGACCTTATCCAACGTTCTCAACCCTTTGACCGCTGAATACTCTCGGCCGAAGCACTCCGCCTCGACGGCGATCTTAGCGTAGGAAACGAAATACCTTTCGGCTAATCTGAATTCTGTTGATTAAGTATGCAAAACGTAATTAAGATTTTTTTCACTATTCAGCATTAATATTATTTTATTAGATTGGTAAACACACGCATGTGGGTAACGTTTACCGAAAGCATATGTGCGCCCATAGTCCACACGACTAGCTTTCGCCGGACGCACAAATGCGCCCGTGGTAGTCAAAGTCTAAGATATAGCTATGCCTAATTGTTCGTACCAAGATGCTATGGCAATTACACTTTAGAATACAAAATAAGACTGAACCCGTAAATGACTAAGAAGGTGACATCGCGAACTCGAAAATTCGAAAAAATCTGAATTTTTGCTGAGACGTAGAGTATCTATATCCAAAGCTCGCATTATTTTTTTATCTGCCCAAAATTGGTTTTAAGGGTTGAAATCACTCTTCAAAGATAAAACAACCCTTTCGCTCTTTACGCTATAACTCATAAACTATAGAAAATACGAATAATCAAGTCGTACGAACAATTATACTTGCATTAATTAGGAAAGTTTTATTAATTCTATAGTAACCGCAACAACATTCAATTCTACCTTGGTAAACGAACTTTCGTATCGGTAACTAACGAGTCCAATTCGCGAGATTGCCCGGATAAAACGCGGTCGTTTGACGATCCACTTTCTTGGCCTCTTAGAGATTCCATGGGCGGACGTGCCGGTGTATTCGACCCATCGTTACGGTGCAGACTCGTTGGCGCCTTCTGACATCGGTATTGTTCGCACACATCCGCCCAGTTATTACGAGCAATATGGGAACCAATACGGCCAGCAATACGATAACGGAATACAGTACGGCACTGCTCAATACAGCGCGCCCTATCCCCAGCACGCGTATTATCCTCCGGAGAAGAGATTCATGGTGACCAGAAAGCGTTCGCAGGTGAGCTAAGAAAAAATCGCGAATTTTTCCACGATAATAAATTCGAGCGGGCTTGAGACATCGACGTTCCAGGAGGAGAAACGTTCGAGAGGACTAACCGACTTCGACTACTCCTACTATTGATAAAAATACCGTCTCACGATCGATACTATCGATTTGTCGTTGGTACCCTTCCAGTCAGGAGAACGAGAAACCGACACGATCGAATTGTACCAAAGCAACGAGAGTAATGGCTCCGGCACACTGGACGCGGCAACGCGTCAACGTGTCAACGCAGTGGCCAATCACTGTGTTGCTTTAATACATAACTAATTAGTACTACCAGAAAAGCAAGGCAGTGATTGGCCACCGCGTTGACGCGTTGACGCGTCCAGTGTGCCGGAGCCATAAGGCTGCGGTCCCATGGACCGAATTGTCCGCGTATCGCGTAACCGATCAGAGGCATTCCGTGCTTTCTGTTACGCTGAATTGAATGTCCTTAGTTCACATAGAACATAAAACAGCAGCAGCGTATCGCATACAGCCAATGACATCTTCGTCCATGTGAACGATGACATTTTAATGTCACGTAAAGCCATATACTACGTATACGTGTAAATGGCCTAACCCAGAATGAGTTCTGCAGTGTTACTAAATATTCTTGTTTTGAAACATCGGAGAACAAATAAATAATTCGCTATTTCCTCTTTGGCCCTCGCGGGTTTGAGGATTTTAATGAAGTCTTTATGTGGTTTATTTCAAATTCTGGTTTACAGCTATTTCGAACGGGTTACTTTTATTGATCTTAGACAATACTTCCGAATACTTCCTTTTCCACCTGTACAGTGTGTTCCGAAGTGATACGCGGCAGTTGAACGGGTTGCCTATCCACAGATCTGCAGGCGCTCGCTCTGCTGACCGGCAAGAGAGCGTGGAGGGGGGCAGGCTGCCGGTCTACTGGCGCTAGGTGGCACTGGACAGGGGTGGACGGTTGATGTTCGTGACTCGTGTATCGTCCTTATATTAACCTTACTTCAATTATAACGCATATTACCGACCGGTATTAATCGGCTTTTTGTCCCTACCGCTTATCGGCCGGTAGACTGTTAATCTAACCATATAAAAGTTACTGTTTTGAGCGATATCACAGTTTAAAAAAATATTAAATCGTAGCATTTGAAGAACATTATTATATGAACTGTGCAATCTCATATAAATATTAACCTGAAAACATTGCTAATAGATAAATTAGCGCCCCGCATGCACAAGAATTCTATTTTTAAAGAAGGTTAAGTCAGTTTAATTTTTTCAATTTTTTCAATTTTATTTTTTGCACTTACAATATAAATCTGTGCGGAAAAACGGAAACATTTTGAACAATTGAAACGAAACGCATATATCTAATTAACAATAATTGAATTGAACTTGAACGTAAGAATTTAACACAATTAATAAACAAGAATTTAAACTAAAACAAATAATAGAAAATCATAAAAACAAAAAATAACAAAATTAACAGAATTCTTGTGCATGCGGGGCGCTAATTTATCTATTAGCAATGTTTTCAGATTAATATTTATATGAGATTGCATAGTTCATATAATAATATTCTTCAAATGCTACGATTTAATATTTTTTTAAACTGTGATATCGCTCAAAACAGTTACTTTTATATGGTTAGATTAATAGTCTACCGGCCGATAAGCGGTGGGGACAAAAAGCCGATTAATACCGGTCGGTAACGTGCGTTTAATATAATTGAAGTAAGGTTAATATAAGGACGATGTACGAGTCATGAACATCAACCCTCCATCCCCGTCCAGTGCCACCTCGCGCCAGTAGACCGGCAGCCTGCCCCCTCCATGCTCTCTTGCCGGTCAGCAGAGCGAGCGCCTGCAGATGTATGGATAGGCAACCCGTTCTACTGCCGCGTATCACTTCGGAACACCCTGTACATTCAGTTTAAATGCAAGATCTGTTATATTGCAACGTCAAAATGCTCCCTCTTGAGAACGATGGAAGGCCGGTTCAAGCGCCCCGGAGGGGCACCGACTTTGCACTTCATTGTACCAAAATGCAAGGACTATGTCGTGTCGCTCGTTATGCTATGGTTTAAGCGGAAGTCTGCGAATAAACTCGCGTAATATGCAACTTTCTTGACACAGACATAACAACAAGCGCAAAAGGTCTCTGATTGGTTACACGATACGCTTTACGCGAAAAATATCGGTCCATGGGATCGCAGCCTAAAGATCGCGGCAGATCTCATTGTCAGAAGTTTCGCCATGTGTATAAGGAGCTCGTGTTGCAATTGTCGGTTGTATTGCGTTCACTCGATTCTCACGATCTTCTTTTCGTGTTTTCAACAGGCTTACGAACCCTACATCACTCCTGCTCAACTACAGCTGACACCCCAATCACGATATTCCAATTACCAGCGACGAATGGTCTACTAAGGAGAAATCAGGTGGAAGGAGTCCAAAAGATCGCCACGCGAACGTTGATCGGAGAACGGGAATTTTCTTTCAAGCGAAATAGAAAGTTTGAGAAATAGCGAATCGAAAAAGTAAGAAATGGAAAGAGAACACTGAATTGAGATGGAGGAGAACGACGAACCGACGTTTTCGGACTCACGTATGTACGATTGACGAGGACACTCGAGTTTAGACCGAAGAGACTCCTTGCACGCCGTTTATTCTTCGCAGTTCTACTTACGATTAGACCTTCTCTCCTTACATTCGCCTCACCTATGGAAAGAGATAAGACTGGTAGACCGAGCGAGTGTTTTCAGTTTGCCTGTAACGGAGCGCAAAAGAGGGTGCGATGTGCGACTCGTCTACGAATTACACCTATGCTTATTCTTAGAAGAGGCTCTTCATTTCATTAACCCTTTGAGCGCTGAATTGTACGAAGTTAAGCGTCACCTATGTGTTACCCACTTTGTGTTACCCACAGTGAGCATTCTGGGCTGGCTAACTCTGAAATTTCATTATAAACTATGTTGATTGTAACTGAAATCATTTGAGCAGTGACCGCAAGAATCTTAAGAGAGAACCATTTGTTTCATTAAACAATAATAACACGAACGTCATAAAGAATAATAAATTAGAATTTGAAATTCAAAATTGAATCATTTATTGTGTGTGGTAAATTTCGGAGCAGGATTCAGTACACAGGCCAATGTTACACTTTTTGCATTCACAGCCCAAATTAAATGGTTCGATGAACCATATGTGCGTTCGTAGCCCATGGTGAACGATTTTATCGAACGCATATAAGTGTTCATAGCGTTCAAAGGGTTAAACAGATCCTTTTTGTCCGGTCGTCTCGGTATTTAAAGCGCATCGGACTCGAATTTGATTTGAAAGCGCGCGTAAAATTGGAAAATCGACGAGCTCCAATATATCTAGAAGCTTCGTGTGCAAAAGGGATCTTCAAATGTCGAAGAGTTTGCGCACATCCCACGCTCTTTAAAATATGATAACACGAGTGGAGCGTTTACGTCAATTGCTTATCGATGTTAGACGATAGAACCAAGTGTGGTACTCATCTTGCGCGATGACACGCCACGATACACAAACAGACACCCACACACATACACACACATACACGTGAATCGAGTCTTTGAGAAAATGCGATCTCAAACTTTGCTACGTCTCTCGTTAAACTTTGTCGATTATTTCGATCCATCCATATGCGTTTAACTCTTACAGGCACAGCAAATCCACTTATTTTTTGAGCCAACCTACACGCGAAATGAAACTTGTACAATGTTTATATTTCTTTATTGGTTTACGAGAAACTATAGAAAACATGTTTTTTAAGCACTCATGCAGCATCGGAGAGATATGTTTTTTATGGTACAATTTGAATACCATCGTGCCGAATAAGACAAGAAAGGTGGTGCTTCACTCGTTACCACCAAGCTTGTAAGAGTTAACGGAGACGTCGAAGGGAGCGCTTTTTCCACTACTATTGCGCGTGATTCCGTCTGATACGCGATAACGCGATTATCCAATTAGTGCGATCACGCTAAAGACTGAATTGACGAACAATCGTAATGTCGAATCAATATGTTCTCAGGAGCCGTGCTTAACTCTTCTTCTAAACGAATGTGAAAATGAGGGTGGGCGATATCTTTCCTTACGACGTAGCTCGATACTAGAAGGAGTGAGCACGTCATTCGTCGCACGAGGAACGATTTTTACAGGAGCATTTACTGCAAAGACTATTGCGAGATACGAATTCGCAAAACTTTCTCGTCCTATTTCCAAGGAGTATCTCAATTTGCGCGATCTCTCGATTTCTCGATCGTTTCTTTTCTCCCCGTAACCGATATGGAGTCTTTTACAAACGTGCAAATCAAATAGCGAATTCCTAGGAACGGCACGTGTAATTCTTACTGGTTGTTTCCGACCAGTATCTCAATAGTGCCCACAAAATTAAGGAATAGGTCTGCGCGAGTTGGAAATTAAAAACTATGGCTCGTGTAATTCTTACTGAAAGAAGAAAACGTGTGAAAACAAAATTTGATCGCGCGCTGCGTACTCGAACTCGATTCGAATTTGCAAAACTTTCTCGTTCTATTTCCGACCAGTATATCAATAGCGCCCACAAAATTAAGAAATAGGTCTACACGAGTTGGAAATTAAAAGGAATGGCTCGTGTAATTCTTACCGAATGAAGAAAACGTGTGAAAACAAGACTTGATGACTGCATATTCGAACGAGATACGAATTCGCAAAACTTTCTCATTCTATTTCCAATCAGTATTTCAATAGCGCCCACAAAATTAAGGAACAGGTCTACACGAGTTGGAAATTAAAAGGAATGGCTCGTGTAATTCTTACCGAAAGAGGCAAACGAAAAAAGCAAACTTGATCGCGCGTTGCGTACCTCTCGGAGAAATAGCGACGTCGTATGTTGGAGACTGAAAATAGCGGTTCGAACGTAATGAAAAACCGTTCTCGGGATGAAGCGACAACACATATCTGAAATCGAATTCACAGCTTACATTCGATCGACCTACGCGAATACTATTTCATTTATCCACCATTTTATTTCCCCTTCTTTCGAGTCTCTGTACAAAGATAGGCGCACCTACGATAAATGAGATATTCAAAGTATTCCATTGACTGCAGATCTACAGTAGACCCTGGTACATTTACGTTCTACGCGTGACAGAAATTCATGAATAAACCGAGGAGGATGAGCTTGTCCGATGAAAAACTTCAAGCGAGCTTTCTCCGATAACTTATAACCATATCTTACCGTGTATGATCTTACAGCGTGAATGTAAGACGTGAGACAATATATCCCTCTGTTAATCGTAAGGTTATTGTCTTACCGCTATACTCATTGATCCGTGTAAAAGAGAATCAAATCTAAGATAGTCTTCAAAATGTACTAGACGCGAGCTCGACGACACGTGTGCAGGGGATTGAAAGAAGTGACATACCGTGAGATTTGAGTTGCACTTTTCGATGCTCGTCGTGGCAAGCGAAGAGAATCTTCTTGATCCTTTCCATTTCGAGATTTCAGTCCTTTCCATCTCACGTTCCTAAGTTCGACGGAATAATAATGGTTAAACTTTATACTCGACGTGAATATTTCAAATTAAAAGAGATACCTTGAAAAATCGATGTTTATTTTGTCGAAGTACTCGGAGGATTATTCTTCAATCGTGCACAGGTGGCCGTCGCTTGAGCATCCATTGAATGTAATATTGTACTATGATCGAACCAAACACGGCCTTCCATAGTAAACCTTCGGAGAGGAGACTGAAGCGAATTTTGTTTCGGGTTTCTCGTCGTCGAGGCCAACGGAGTAGTTTGCGCGCGATTCTTGATTGACTTGAATTGTTCCACGAAGGAAGGTAGTACGGTAGGCAACCGTACGCGAACTACTTCTTTCCCCGCGTACGATCGGCGAGAAACTTTTACATTATATTACATAATTACGGGATACGGTGCAGCGATTTCTATCGTTGTTTAATGTAAACTTAAGTTTTACTTACTTAACCATAAGAGACGCGCGACGAGAGATTAAATCATAATTATAACGATAACTCAGTATTGATATGTAATTATTGTTATGAATGGAAGTATTTATTGTAAATTAAAGGAAAATCATCGAATCCGTGAGTTTCCTCTTTCCTAATGAATATGCACGGCGATTTTATTCGCATGTTGCGAATTCTAATGAGAGGCTTCAATCCGAATAAATCGATATGAATCATGATGCGCGATTGCACACCTATTATCAAGCTGTTGTATTCTATGCCACCAATTCCAAAGTATCCCAATATTTCCATTTGCGTAACTCGGTAATTGTACTTTTAAAGAATTCATGCCAAAGATCTATACGAAACTATATTACAGTCTGATATAAAGTCATTTATCGATGACTTCTATCATCGTATACATACATTCACCCTGTTGTTGATATCCTACGTAATAAAGTGTGTCAACAATAGGAGAGTGCGGGCGGTCCACTGGATTCCCAGAGTCGAGTAGACTCGGGCATTACACGGACCGTTTATTTTGAAAGTGTTGTAAGTCCATTTTTAAAAAGAAAATTAACTAGTTATAAATAAAAAGCTTACACTAAATTAATCACAAATTATCTGATGTCTCATTTTTTTTAAAAAATGAACTTACCCACTTTCAAAATAAACGGTCCACACGTAAATGTATACAATGCCCGTTTCTTCATATCGCTTCTCCAAATCTAATGACTCTTCATTCAAGAGGTCAATTAATTGTCCATTTTCATTTTTAAGTAAGTTTTATATATTCTTCATATCTCAATTGAATGTTTAATATACTCTACTTTGACTTTCACGTGATGAATTAGGCGATGATGTTTCAGCTCGTAAATGTGGAATTTCTGCATTTAAAGCCTCAACGACAACTTCCTCTTCTTGAATCACTACTTCTAATTCAGCCACAAGACCTGTGACATCTTCCAAATCTCTAACTGTCTCACCTTCGCTTTTACTTGCATTAGTTTGTATTACATCTTTTGGAGATGGATTTGAAGTTACCAGAGCGCGACGCGCCATCGTTATGTGACGTCACATTAGCTCCCACTACCACCGCTAGAATTGTGACCGACACGAATTCTGCTCATGTGATAACCACTGGAGGAGAAATTATTATACAGTAAAGAGGGAAGATATTTCCATGGTGATGACCAGTAACTATGGATCCATATTAGTGTACTGCATGCTAACAATTTTTGTGTCGAGTGATGTCAAGTGTCCTACCGTATTACTTGAATGGGGTTGAGCAGAGTTGAATCCATTTAAATCTACAGAATGCAATTTACACATTGTTGTAACAATTTTATTATTATTCAAATAATCTTATTTGTGTCGCCTCTGAACTAATCTACCACTGCAAATAAAAATGTAGAAAATAAATTCCATTCGCAATAACTTTTGCGCGTTATTATATTTGTCGTTATAATGTCACACACTCTCTATTCTCCTTGTTCCCCGTATGTTACTAATGTTAATATTGGTCACCGATAATCCCTCTCGCTCGTATGCTTCGTCAAGGACTAGAGTTTGTTCAAGACGTTGTAAAGCCACATCTCGAAAGTATTGAAATAAGTTGGGATAAGCTAAGAAAACTTTCCTAAAATCTGATCGATGCAAAACATACATTTCGCAAGTTTCTATAGCGACAACTGTAGCAATGCGGTGTTCGTTGTCTACCACCAAGGCTATCTCGCCAAAATGCGCTCCATCCTCCAGATGACACACCTGATCAATAGACATAGATATATACTGCCCTAATTTATTATAAAATTATTTCTTTCTCGAAATATCTATATAGCAATAATCTGCTTTACTTCTGTTCCAAGACTAGTATAAACCGCTACAGTGCCTGAGCCAACGAAGTACAGTCTATCTCCTGGAGTGCCAGCTTTAACAATAACATCTCCCATGAGATAAATTTTAGATTGCAAAACTGCAGTAAGTTGTACGATAATTGTTTTGGGCATATATTGAAACATTTCAACGTTCTTGAACATTCGTAAGTAATTATGTAATACAAGTTCCTGAAAAAAAAAAGAATATTAAAATTTACAATAGTGTACTCAATACTACTGTATAATGCCAGATATTCAACCTCTCGTAAATAAGGCGAAACCTGGTCAATGATAGCTTTATTTCGATCAAACCCTTTTTTGAAACGATATTGGTAGTAAGTCATCAGACGTCGTTGTAGCGAAAGTGGTAACTCCTTGTAATGCATGTAGTCTTGTAACTCTTGAATCAACTTCAAATTTTTTTTGTCAGTAGAATGATAAGTAGTCATTATTTGCACAAGTTGAGCTGTCAGGAAATATTTAAATTTTCGATAAGACTTTTTATGTGTATAATAAGTATGTGCCAAAAGATGTAAGTACATGCCTAACATATAAATGAATCCAACTGTACCAAGAGCATTTAGTATTAGGCCTAGGGTAATATCTTCTGTAGTACTCACAGCCAAATATTGAGCAGAACGAGTTAGCGAGGTCATTGCTCTGTGCAAACACAGTATATATTGTTTAATCTTTGTATCTCTCTGTTCCATGAGTTTTGAATGTATCCAAGACCTGCATAGGTTGTTGAGAGAGAACCCTTAAATAGTCAAGACGTTTATGGTTTCAACAAAATTTGCTCTAGATTTGTAAAAAGGCAACTTACTCCTCGTTCTTTCCAATAAAATATTGTGCAAGTAGTGGCACATAAAGTTCCAAACACGCAGCCCAATGAATGATCACAATTATAATTGTAGACATTTTTAATAGCTTGTACTGAACGAAACTAATTTTATAAACCTAAAACAACTAATTCTTTTATGAAATCCATTGGTCACTAAGGTGCAAGTATAACATGTCGTTATGGATTGCTCACATAACGAAGTCTGCGAGCATAAGAAAGCATAACTCTCATTCTCAGCAGCTTTACACAGATCCAAGGCGAAGAATACAATCTTTTGTAAATAATAGGTATAATTTCTAATGGTATCACAGGAAGAACATCGATGATGAAATATTCTTTCAAATATGTTCTATTAGAAAAGAAAAACTGCCTTGAAAGATCAATGCAGAAGGTATATAAAATTTAATACAAAATTTCGCGATTCACATACCGTGCTACTATAATGGGATCTAAAACAATAAGTTTGGTTTGATCGTCGTAATATCCTGTAAAAAACCAAATCGCTATATCACATATAAATATGCAGTCCGCCGTGACACTGAACATATACCACTGTTCACCCTCATAGAAGTAAAATGCTAAAAGAACAGGTAGCACCAAGAAAGTGATAAGGGTGAAAATCATCACACTTATTTCCCAATATATCCTGCAAAATCAGATATACGTATAGGCATAAAATTATTACATAATACGTAGGGGGAATAATGTATTTGAAATATCTAAAAAGATATAAAAAATAACCTGAACGAACTAAATGGATGTATCATGTATGGAAATGTCCTAAGATGCCTTTTGATTTCATAACTTATCGCCATTGAACTTTTGAGAGTCCATTGGGTGAAGGCATGTTTTCTAGAAACTATCCTCTTACGGAGGAACCAGCGATGTAGTTTTGCTGTGCAGGTATTGCTCGTTATTATCTTATTTAATTCATCTTCTTCGGGAGGAACCTCGCATTTGTGTTGAATAACTGGGGTATGCTGGAAAAGACTTAGGTCACTTATTAAACCATAATTTGAGACTCATGTTCATATAAACAGGAAGTCTGGAGGAATTAAATAAAATAACACGATATATTTTAACAGTTGTCATACCGCCAGGTGCGGTACATACGGCAAATTAGGAATGAACATCATTAAATCCATTTCGACTTTGTTGAATTATCGACGTGAAGAATTCTTATCGATAATATTCCATAGTATTTATCATTTCTATCGCAGAGCAATCATACGTGCCAGTTACAATATGTATATCAGGGCTATTATGATACTTTACAGGAGCCCCGATGTAGTAGAAGTGGCGCTAAATATTTTTGAAGTTGAATGAAATCTGAAAACCGCCATTCCATTTCTGTTAATCTAACGTCAGAGCGTTATCGCGCGAATACGTTTATGGGAATTAAATTTCACCCGATAACCGTAACATCTACGATTTTGTAATGGAGCGGACGAGTTAGAGCTAACTTCTGTATTTTTTGAAAATTTTCAAAAATTTGGCCCGGTCAGCGCCATTTTTACACAACTACATAGCAAATCAACATAGTTACATGTTTATCTTACAACTCCATAAGAACAGTTGATTGAATCGGGCACTGTAATTATCCATGGACCCGATAAAACAACCCCTCCATATACATGGGCGCTGACTCTGACAATCGATTTGTTTTTTATTCCTGATTCCTCAGAAAAGTGCAGAAAATGTCTGAATATGGATATGTATACACATATAAATAGGTATTCTGCACTTTTTGTAGAAGGCAAAAATAAAGAACAGACCTCTAATCCGCGTCCTGAGTACTTCCATTTATCCCTACTCTCGACATAATGCCGTACGAATAAAGTAAGAGTACCTCGATTAATTTGAAATTTGAAAAGCTTAGCGTAACACTTTTTATCATTTTATTACTTTTACTGTTATAGTGATTCACCAATGAAGCCAGTTCAATATTAAATCTTAACTAATTTATTCAGAAGTAAACGGTATGAGATCGGATATTACTTAATTATCCTGACGAGGCATAACAAGCAATATAATTGTTTATATCGTAATTGACAGAAATTGCTCCTCATCTCGCCGCTACTGCCGAGCGGAGCTGATATCGTCCTAGGCATTTAATATAATGGCGATCAGCTATGAGAATAAACCTGATGTCAACAGTATGTCAGATATTGATATACCGCAATTACCGATAGATGTAAGTATTCGGTAGGAATACGTTCGTGTTACGGCTATGGAAATAGGTCATAAGAAATAATCTGTAAGTACTAACACTTATCCGCATACGCAAGAATGCGCAGTGTCAAACATAACCAATGGAATGTTATTCACTATTATTCACTTCAAAACAATATTGTGTGGGTAAAAGGTAATTCGTGTATTGCGCATACATTTTCGCTAACATTATATTTATCACTCAAAAGTGCGTGCAAAATATTAAACAACTAATATCACGGTTAAGGTGCATAATAATGTAATATACGTACGTGCCCTCAAGAGAATTGATTTGTTGTTTATTTTTAGGTCATTATACACATAATGTCATATCTATCGGTATCCGACAGAATGTCAGCAAGTCTGGTGAATCAAGCATGGCGCGAGGCATCTCTAGCTATGAAATTCATAGATCAACAGGCAGTTAATTTCAGTCGACCTGGAGTCGATAATTTAGAACAGTTTCTGAGCGTCCTGCAGAACTCGACGAGACCGTTTTATCATTTTATCTTTAGCAAGATCGAATTGAAACGAACTATGACTATTTGGGAACAGCTTGGTCCGCACATGCGAAGTCTCATTCTGGTACACAGTTTTCTTTTTACCCTGTAATATATTACCCTTCTTTACGTTAGGTGTATGTAGGTCCTTATCCGTGCTTATAATGTGTAGCGTACATTTGGTTAAAAAAATGGGGTACTTTGCGTACTAATTGTACTAAGTAACATATCTACCGCTTTAAATAACGGCTTGCAAAGGATATTAAATTCTTTATGCATTATTTGCAGATACGCTGCGACTTAAGCGAGAAGATGCTTGTCGACATACTCAAGTGCTGCGACCATCTTAAGACATTACATATAAATGCATGTAGGGAATGCTTAATGTCAGGGCTACTCTTAGACGATAATAACGATGTAAAGAATTTATCAGAGAAATTGCAATCATTGTACGAACTTAGCCTCGCTAATAATCGATATTTAAGTGATGCTTTATTTAATAGGCTAGTCGCAATCTGTCCTAATTTGGAATCCTTGAGTCTTATGCGTTGTCAAATATCATTTCACTGTGGCCTATACAAAAAATTTTATCCTAACAATGATATAATTCGTTATGCCTCAGAATCAGTGTTAACTTTTTTGAACGTACTGCACTACGTGACTGAACGAGCTAAATATCTAAAACATCTGAATTTTGGTTTCACTCTTATCGATGGAACTGCTTTGGCCACGTTATCTGCATTAAAAAGTCTTAGACTCGAATCATTACGACTGCAAGGTTGTGATCAGCTAACGCTTCTTGGAATTAAAGGATTGACGGAGCATCAGACATTGTTGAAAGTACTTGACATTAGTTTCTGCACACGAGTAACGGATGCCAGTTTGGTTTCTATTTGCCAAAATTTGAAGATGTTGGAAAGTTTAAATATTAGGAGGTGTCGTGCAGTGACAGACTGCGGTATAGGACACATTCGTTTGTTACAACATCTCAAAGAACTAGACATTTCGGAATGTGAACAACTCACTGGAGCCTGCATTACTAGTGGACTTTGTTGTGATACACTTGATAATACGGATAATAATTATAACGAGCAACAAACAAATTCAGATAATGTGAATCCTCACAATACAGAATCTGAAGATTTGGGGAAAAAGAATATGCAATGTAGAAATTTGGAAAAGCTGTCGGCAAATGCTTTAAACCTTGATGAGAATTCTATTGAATGTATAGCTAAAAATTTCCCTAAATTGAAGCAGCTTGATATTGGTTATTGTTTCAGTGCTGTTACAGATAAAACTGTCCAGGTATGAGAAAGACAATTTCACAGTATGACTGACTTTAGTCAGAGATATTTCTGGTCCTTAAAATTGAATATTTATAGAATATATCCTACATTAAAAAAATTAATAAATTTGTTTCAGATGATCTTCAAAGATCTTATATTTTTACGGAAATTAAAGATGAATCGTTGCGATAAAGTCAGTGATGCCGGTTTATCCGGTATGGGTGCTAGTAATCACGAAAGTGCAAAACAATTTCGTCTTGAGAGTGTATTGGTTACTGAGCCCAAACTTAGAATTAGTTTACGCTCACGAGTGGAAGAAGAAATTGTACGTGATGCAGAACGAAAACGCGAAGTTACAAAATTATGCGAAGATGTTTCAGGACCTTTAAACTTTAGGCCATTCTCTGGATTCTCATTGATCAGATTAAAAGGGCTCGTTGAACTTGATTTATCAGGATGTAATAGAATCACGGATGTTAGTTTAAAACACGCATTTGCATTTCCAGAGTTGAAGATATTAGACTTGAGCAAATGTCAACAGGTAACACCATCGACCTTGAAAATTGCACAAATTCCGTTATTATTTTTATGTCTATATGTTATAGATAACTCATGTTGGATTGGACTATTTAACAAGAAATAATACAGCAATTGAAATTTTAAACTTAAGTCAGTGTCACAATATAACGGATATAGGAATATCATACGTTGCTCAACGACTCTACAGACTTAGACAACTTCATCTGCGGGTATATTTATACATACTTTAGTCATAGTATTAGTACTACAAGAATTGCATTAATTGCAATAATCAGTATTAAAACAAATAAATAATATATACAACTTTAAATTGTAGAAACATTCAATAAGTGTATATACGTATATAGCCATGTGAAATTGATTTTAATTCCAGAGTTGTTCCCAATTGACTGACTCCAGTTTGGTCTCTATAAAGCAATACAGTAAAAGTCTTCGGCATATTGATGCGCGTCATTGTCTTGGTATAACATCTGCAAGTGTTGAAAGTCTTTCCCGCTTAGATGTTGAATACGTCAAGCAAACGGAGGAAACTATGTTGCTTCAACATATGATACCTTCACCACCGTCTTTGCTTATGCATGGATACAGAAAGATTAAAATCATATTAAAAGATCTAGTGATGATATTTAGGTGAGGTCAATTCCAATGTATATAAAATATTAAACAAACTTGTGCCATTTTCAGTATTAATTAATAATCTCACATTAGTTATGATATATATTATTTTGTATGTGTGGTTATTTTGGTGCACACTGATACATGCTTAATAACCAACCAGAAAAAAATTTATGTTTATAAAGTTTGGCTTTTACGATAACAAATATATCAATGTCCATTGACAAAATAGTGATGCAAACATATAGGAACATTATATAATGAACATTGACTTATCAAGATAGGCGATATAAATAATCTTATATTTTATTACTCACAAAATTTTGTGGTTTTATGATGATTAATATGGAGAGCTTATAGAAATCCTATTGTTATTTGTGTACAAGTAAATACTATATTTGTACTTATGCAGAGATATGTACAAAACAGTACATCTGTGATTTATACAGTTTATTAAGGAAGCATAACAAAGCTAGTTACATTAATATATGTACGATACATTTTAAAAACTGTTAATATGCTTTTAGGAGTGTATACAAACATAAATGTTTTTATACATATTTTTGTCTATATGTTTGTATTTATAGTACTCTAAATAATAAAATAATTTTAAGCTTGTTCAGTCGATTTATTAAGTTTCAATAAGCTCTTGTTGTGTAATTGTAAATTGGTCTTAAATCTTGAGATTTATGATTTACCAATCTAGAATATTTATCATTGTTGGCCATTTTGAAAGTTTTATTTATTTTGCAAATTATAGTACCAATTGTATATTGGTATATATAAAGTAGTATTGAGGTGGAGCATTAACGAGATCGTGCCTCCCGGCCCCAAAATTTATAACCATTTTAAATTTTCAGATATTAAATGTATATGAAGTCGTAATATCTTTCTGTATAGTGTGCTACAGAAGGCAGTATTAGTTATGAATGTGTATGCAATTTTTGTGGATCATGTGTCTGACATTTCGATAGTAGACTCCTGTTGGCACGGGGTCGTCGGAATCATATTTTCACGGTCTGCACGCTCAAGCTGAGCCCGGGCACGACGCGTCACCGATTTTTTTCATACTTACGGTACGGAAACATGACTATCCCAAGAACAATTTCCCAAAATAATAGGACCCACTTTTCCGAATTTCTCGAGAAAATCGACTTTGAAAATTCTGTGTCGAACTGGGTCCCTCGAGGTACAGAATATTTCAACCGGGTGAGGCAGAAGCGTAGTAAGCGGTAGATCATGTGTTCAGATCCCGCTGCGGATTTTTCTTTTCGTTTAATATTTTAATTTATTTTACTATTAGTTAATTCCGGCTCGCAAAATCAGCTGTTTTTATTTATAAATAACGGATATAATATAAGCGTGAATATTTACAATGTTTATAATAATTTTTACGCAAGAATGAAAAAATTTGTGGAAAATAACAAAGAGTTTTATTCAAATATAAATTATCGAAGTGTATAATCACTGCTGAATGGTACTTTTACAGGAGCCCGCGTGATAATTGTCATAAAAGCAAGTGAAGCAAAACGTTTTCCGGCAATGCGCGCATTGCACGAAAGAACATGTTCCACAAGCGCACTTTGTTTTCAAAATGTCAATAGGAAAGCAAGCTTCGTTGACATTTACGAATATCTCCCTATCCTCGCATAGTTTACACGTGTACCAAGCGTATTGGAGCATGTTTCGAAATATCGGCGCCGACAACTGGTGGTGTACAATTGAATGGATTTTTATGCAATCCTCTCTGGAGTTAATTTCACGCTTGTTTTCGATAAGGTTTGCACAGTTTTCTAGCCGTTTGATAAAATTCTTTACTTGACGATAGAAATATACGTCGCACGGCTGCACCAATGGTGTGCACATTGGTGGAATAATTTTTAATGTGCACGTTGGCACGAGATCGTCCGTGACGAAAATCTCGTCGTATACAACTGGATTGTTTTGCCCTCCCCACGAATCGACAAGTAAAAGAAAGTTTTTGTCTTGAACGTACGGCTTCAAAACGTCCGTTAAATATTTCCTGTACAATTGTGCCGACAACTTCCCGGATTTCGACAATGTGACTGTAACATTTTTGTACTTTGTACAGTATTCATCCACCAATTTTTGCACTTTCGGTCCGAAAGATCCAGTGGTCTCTTGGAGGCATACGTAGACTGTAGGCAGTAAATGTCCTGACAAGGTGAGCGAATATTGTGCCGTATACGAATGCGTAATTTTATGCATATCTTTACGTTGGTCCGGCACAGTTTTGGATCCCTTGGTTGCGAGACATCGGTCAAAAGTCGACTGATATCGACAGCCTGAAAAATGCCTATTTATTCAAAAGTTCTCGCTTTAATCAGTACAAAAGAATGAAAGAAAATGTTAAAATACCTGTTTGATCAGTATTAATGACCAGAGTGCGATCGAAGTTTTTTATTAAATGTTTCGTTTGAACGCGAAACGTTTCGACGGCAGCTAATGTCTCCTCTATCGACACCGTCTCCCGCTCCGTAACATATTTTCTTATTTTTCGCCGACGTATTCGATGCCTTCGCTTAAATTTCTTTTTTATCTATTTTGTTGATCAATATTAAATTATTATTGTGGAAATTCCTCTACCCACGAATGGGAGGCTTTAAAATCAAAATCATCGTATTGACTCGCTGCAGCCAAAGCCCACTCTTGGAGGTTTCGAGTCGTCACTTGTGCATACATTTCTCTGCTTTCCGTGAAACGATCGTACGTCCAAGAATCAATAACTGCGTATTTATCATGCAAAGTTCCTCCTTGCTTTATATGCGCTTTCCACTTTCGCAAGTCCTGTAGGCGTTTTAGTCGGTGGGCCCCTTTTCTCTGCAAAGTCCGTAAGCACCACTTCGGATGAGCTCGCGCTATATTCACAGTTTTGATTTTTACGTCCAGCGGAATGTATTCCATCGCAATTTTAGAATTTTTATTCGTCGGCTCGTATTCATCTGTGTCAAGCGAATCCTCATCTGATCGCGACACTTCTTCGTGCACGTTTTCCTCGTCGATTTCAGTGGACAAGATTAATTCCTCGCACTCCACAAATGTATTATCCGACAGAATTTCCAGTGTCGACGAGTACAATTTTTCAGCGACTATCACCGACTTTTCAGAAATTCTCGCCGGTGATTCAGACGCGACAAGATCATTCTGCTCCAACATTCGGAGGAAATGCGTAACTGCACCTTTCAACAATAGTTTTGCATCCTCGCTCCTAAAACACTCTTCTACACTATGTTCCTCTTCCACTTTACCCATCGACGTGTCAGGCAAATCTGTGCATCCCATGGATGACATAATAATGTTTTTTTTTCTGCCGTAACCGCACGCACTTTCGCACACTACGCCGACTTTCAAAATTACCACTTCACGCTACAAGAGCTACAGATAGAATGAGATTTGAAATAACGATTATGGCGCGCCCTATACCATCGACCGTTTTCATCCTTCCCAGGTAGTCCACGATCTTTTGTCCCATAACAATACCAGTGAAGAAGGAACGGTGTCCGCATGTAGCTTGCCAAACAGTACCGTTTATAACATACAGAAGAAAATGATGTACATTTGAATAAAACTCTTTATTATTTTCCACAAATTTTTCCATTGCGTAAAAATTATTATAAACATTGTAAATATTCACGTTTATATTATTTCCAGTATTTATAAATAAAAACAGCAGATTTTGCGAGCGCGAATTAACTAATAGTAAAATAAATGCAAATTTTAAAAGAAAAAAAAAAAGTCCGCAGCGGGATCCGAACGCGGGACCTACCGCTTACTACGCTTCTGCTATCTCGTTGATGCTCCCTCTTAATATAATTATAGTATTAGAACATTCAAGCAGAAATGACGTTTGATTCATATTTTTCTATAACATCGTGTTATTAGTAATTCAAATATACTTATGTCCTTGTTATCAAAATTGAAGTTACCTCAAGAATGTTCATATTTGATAAAAGTGCATGGTAATATCTGTTATGTTTAGGAAAAGAGACCATTAACATTATTTTCAATGAAAGCAGTACTAATCATAATGAAAGTGAATTAGTCAAAGAAGCGCAGCAGTCCTTTAATAAAGAAAAAATCCTTTGATTATATTGTAAATGTCAGCAATGTAATACTAGTTCTACATAACAGATGTGAATAAGAGTTTAATTGAACGTATGCTCTATGATACAATTCTTACAATTTTATTGACGTTATTACTTGTTTTTATATAAATATTTGTTCAAAGATTTTTATATATCATTGTAAAACTTTAGGGAATATTGATGTCACTTGCTTTTGCATTAGTTTATTGCTAATTTTGAAAATTCTGGTATCTATCTAAACAATGAGTTTAATTTCAACAGCAAAGTAATGTAAATAAGTTGTGTAATTGATTATTTGTAATTATTTTTTTCGCAAATTTGACAGCTTATGCCGTATATGCCCCAAATACATGTACTGATTATTGTATTTAGAAAAGTGCTGTAGTATGATATAATATGTTACCATGTTAAAAATTATATTATGTTAAAATATCAACAAGTGAAGTACTATACTTTGATTCTTGTAGAGTGCAACAAATAATTTTTTTCTCTATTGTCTATCAGACTGCATGCATTAATTGAAACTGATTACTGTCAAGCAACTTGTATCATAATATCATTTGATTTAAGAGGGAAGGAAATAAACATATAACAGCACAGAGAATTACTTAAACCTTCGCTTTGATTATCAACTTTTCCTTTGAAACAGCTAACATTTGTGGAAAATATAATGTACAACACAACTGCATTATTTCTCAAAAATGCTAATATATCGCATTGCCTAATATTTGTATATTAATACTGTGTTTCACATGTGTTGCATTAAAAAAAATAAAATATGTGATGTGAACAACTGTTCTTTATAACATTTCTGTGATACAACACTATATAATTATACAAATATGAGAAAACACAAATATCTCTACTTTAGTAAAGACGTTTTTACTTGATCATGAAAACGTAAATAGTTCCTGTTACCATTACATTTATAATAAACGCAATCTTTTTCATTGTAGTCATTGCGAGCAGTATAATCATTCTAATTCATTGTAGATCATGTAAAATAGTATAAATTACTTTCAACTTATATTCTTGGTTCTTATTCCATGCATATTGTTACTTTCACATTTTTATGCACACGCTGATATTATCATTTTTCGTTAACAGAACATCCAGGAATTTGCTTGCCAATGCTAAAAGAAAGAAACAATTATCATATATACAAGTGTATAAACGTGTACATTATAACAGTTAGATTATATAAATGACTATATAAAGATTTTAAAATCTTGAACGCGGAATAAATATTGAGTGCCAATTATAACATCATTACCTTTACAGCTAATATTATGGAAAGGATATCTGCACATCATGTTAATATCATTTTACATTTACATGTGTGTGTATATTGGTTTGGTTAAACGTATACACAACAAAAAGTAAATACTAATATATTGACAGTGAACTATTAATTTTCCCCAGTGAAGGCAAACAAGCAAGGTAATGCAACACTTGCTATGATAAACAGTTGCCATAGATTATTTCTGACAGAAAACTTTTGTTAAAACATAACATATTGTCTAAGTAATGCAAATAGATAAATGCCAATAAATTTAAGTATTGTTGAATAGTTTGACAACAAACAATTTAAGGAAATATCTGTGGATTACTTTACTCAAGAAAGTAATACAATTACAAAGTATGTATGTCCCAAAATATTAAATCGAAACTCCTTTGTAAACTTCATTCATAAACTGACGTTATTTTAAATAGCAACCATAATTAAATAATTAGCTATCATTGCACTTTCAAGTATACTAATAGTTTTTAAACAGAATATACTCATGAGAAATTTTACCTAGCAATATATTTTTTATTTGTGGTGATTTGTAATAATATAAATATTTATTGTACAAACCTATTAAGTAAGCAATTTTATTAAAAACTATAACAGGTTTTTAACCAAGGTTTACTCAAAATTCTTACTATTAAATTAACTTGGTTAGTAATTTGCAAATTTTTTAACATTATGTAATTATATAAAGATGTTCGATTTTAAACAATTACGGTATAGTATATTATCTACAATGTTAGATTCTATAAAAATTAGATTAACATTAAGAGATTTTAACAACATGAAAGCAAGGTAGTAAAATATCTAAAGGTAAGTGTTATTTTGCATTCTATTAGTCTTGAAATTAACTTCATAATATTTTGTTCAGAGTAGCATGAACTTTTAGTGACTCATAACATAGAATACTGTTCTGCAATACGGAAAAACTATGTAGAAAGTAGGACATACATAAATTTCAGTTACATATCTACTGTTTCGTCATGTTGTTACAAAATGAGATTATTTCCCTTCATTTAGTTGCAATTTCTATTATATACATTACAGTATAAAGTTTACTAATTACACTTATATGAAGATATTTAAATGAAATTAAAAAACTTTGGTATCTTTTTATTTACAATATTGATAAACGGGTTTTTAACACAATCATTTTCATAAACAGAAAGAGCCTTGGTTAATAAATGTGCATTAAGTAAAAAAATGTGAGTTTTGGGGTCACTGAAAAAAATATATTCAAACTTTAACACTTCCATATTTTTAGATATAAATTCTTAACTGTTGACAGTTTCTGCCTTATTGTATTTACTCGTTATTATTATGATACCAGTATTTGTTGTTATTATTACAAAACAGAAATGATGAAACAGTCTACAAGCTAGTTGTATGTGATGTAATGTTTTATCATAATATTCCATACAATCTTCGTAGTTGTCTTCATAAAATAAAATAAGTAAATGTTATGCTGTAATGGTACACAACTTTACATGCCATTATTATTGATAAGACATTAAGGTATTCATGTTTATAGTCAATGTACTTTTTCGTATTCAAATTACACTATGATGCTTCTAGAACTAAATAAATATAAAACTATTTATGTATAAATTTACAATTTGTTATTTTCACTTGAAAAAATAATCTTCTAATAGAAGTAAGCGACCATATGGCGACAAATCCATTGGATTTTAAGCGCAAACTGGAAACAATTATTAAATATTAAGTCCTCTATAACCAGCTTGATCTCTTATTGACCAAATAAATTGATATTATATCTATTGATAAATTAGGTTTTTTTGTTTGTGTTCTACAAGATCGTTTAGAAACTCATTGGAAATATGTGTTGACACCAATGGAATCAAAGATACTAAAACCAAAGCATTGGCTGTGATTATCTAAACAGTTTTGAATCTGTAATGTAATCTAGCTTAAGAGAATTTTTTACACAATAAATATAGCTTCTACTATAATTTTGCTTTGGTGGTTTTAAACAATTTAACAGAATTATCACTAGAACCTCCTGCCCTTGATATCCCATGAGACAGCAAGGTATTTGGAGGCTCACCTTTAACACATTTTGATGTTATGTTTCTCAGAGCAACATCATCTCTTCTCATCGGTAATAGAATAGCGATTATATCCATTCCCTTGTTTTACATAATGGCTGCCTGGCTTGATGAAGATAATCTTAAGAGAAGAAAAGATTATCAAGTACAAAAGTATCAATAGTATTGATTTCTGAATAGGACCCGTTACCAAACTATTCAAATTCCAATGTGATGTTCATGAAGATATAAAGAGTATTATCTGATAAAAGCATGTAGATGTAATATAACGTGCATACATTTAAAAGTTGAGCATAGTGATAAGACTTTACAGTGTGGTAACAAAAATAGTCTAATGTATTTAATAAAAAAATAGTAAAGCACATTTGACGCTCACCTTAAAAACTGTATTCTATGATAAATTAAGGTCGTTTTCTACCAGTGACTCGAGTAGCATTGCTTTATTATCTCCTAACTCAAGAGGATCAGCAGTATAAGAATTTGATGTCATATCAGGTGTTATGTCATTTATTGGTGATGACAATGTGCCACCCAAAAAGATATCATCATCAAAGTCTAGTAAACTCGGTGGTGGGTTGTATGCCATAAGTTCTCCCCCCATGTTGCCATTTGTAGATTCTCCAACTGTTAATAAAATATGCAAGCATGTCTTTAAACAATGTAAAAGACTTTATACTATTTTTCTAAATTTTTTAAAGCTGTTAATGTTCATACCAGAATTGTGATCTTCATCCTCCTTGTCACAATGAGGATTCAATTCTGGATTAACAGGTATTCCAAATGTCATTGGATCATCTGCACCAAAGAGCTATAAAATATTATTGCATTATTATTGCACTATACACAATACCATTTTAGAATAAGTATATAACATTAATACTGGGTCAATCATTTTATAAATTCTGTGCATAAATTTACCCCCAAAAGCGTATTTGCATCAATGCTATAGCCTTCTCCGCGCAAAATATCACGTAAATTCTCTAATTCTGTCTGCATGGTTCCAAGATGACTATCCATTTCTTCCCTGTACAAAATATTAATACGGTATAAAACTACGTAGATTGTTAACGCTTAATATGACGCTACTTAAGAAGTAAAATTGTGATTGGTTTTATACACGTTTAAATCGAATGATAGTGTAAGAACAGTGTTGTAATAAGTTGGCATTTCGAGTTTGCAGCACTCAGTGTCTTGAATCCATTGTCTGTGTGGAACTTACGTCGATCCTAACCTGTAAGTAGCATCAGGAAAGTTGGATGATGAGTTAACACAACTCAATGGTAAATATTTTGATGTACTTGTTCCAGGTGTATGGCATAATTGTTTTTCTTCTTCTGGTGACTGTGGCATATCATTTATACTGTTTGCTTCTTTTCCAGCAGACACAGTATTATCTCCACTTTTATTAAGGTCTACAATATCATTATCATTGTTAATGTCTTCTGAGTAATTGTCTTCATTCTTTCCACTGTTTTCATAGCATTCAATACGGTTCTCATCAATAACTTTTGGAACAATTAGAATCTGTCCATGTTTCACTGGGCCAGGATTACTTTCTTGCGCTTCTTCTTTAATATTGACTAACTCTGAGTCAATGTCGTTTTCAACATCTGGATTTTTATCCATATTAGCTGCCATAGCTGCCAGTTTTGAACTGCGCACTGTTGCTACAGGTACAGCTTTTAAACCAACTGGCTTACTATTCAGCACAGCAATTGTCACAGGTGCTTTATCTGGTATTTCCAGCATATGTGTTTCTTCCCTGCAAATTTAGATAATCTATTATTAATCTTTTTCCATTAATAAAGAGCAATGGGTAAAAAGGGCCGATTTTGGCCTATCATGACAGACGGACAAAATACATCATTTCTAAAGGATTTTGACCCGCTGAACACGATGCCGTAGTTAGTTTTCGTCTAAACCCTGGGGAACATGTTTTTATCCGGGGATTTATCATCCAATAATCCAGGCCCGGGAAGCCTTTGCGTAAACATCTAAGCTATTGGAAACTTGTGCATTCGTCAATAAGTGAGGCTCACGGTGAGAAATGCATTGAGAGTATTATACAACATTATTGCGGATGTAAAGTTGGACGCAGAGTTGTTGGATGCTGTTCACATGTGACAGTGCTCATATGGTACTTCAGTTACGCACGTTATCTCACATCTATACGAGCACCGGCTTCTCATCTTTCACTGTTGTTTCAGAATCCTGACGGGGAAGATATTTCAACAGATGAAGAGTCGAATTGTGAGTAAGTGAAACGTTCGCTGGATGTGAACTAATTATTACGTCATAGATTTAGAATGCTTAGACTTAAGATTCTTGAGCCTTGGACGCTCTCAGAGTTGGAGATGACAACTGATGACTTCCTCGTGTTCACTCTACTAACATTTCTCACCGTGAGCCTCATTTATTGACGAATACACAAGTTTCCAATAGCCTAGATGTTTATGCAAATGCTTCCTGGGCCTGGATTATTGGATGATAAATCCCCGGATAAAAACATGTTCCCCAGGGTTTAGACGAAAACTAACTACGACATCGTATTCAGCGGGTCAAAATCATCTAGAAATGATGTATTTTGTCCGTCTGTCACGATAGGCCAAAATCGGCCCTTTTTACCCATTGCTCTTTGCTGCAGGATCTTAAATTGTAATATTCAATAGTATTGCTTATTTATACTCAACATAATAAGTACGAAATGCTAATAAAGGAAAGTACGATAAATAATTTAATTTATTAACAACCTGCAATATTTTTTGCATCATCAATACTACATCTACAAATATATTATTGGTGTACACTTGTAAAAGTATTGCTTCACATATTGCATATGGTAAGATGTGCATTTTAAGTTAAATTTGGCTATTACAAGAAAAATAAATTAATTGCTTTAAAATACAAGGTAAATTATCTATCAGCTGTGCCTGCAAATAAATATGTATGAGCAATAATATAAATTATATAATTGCAAATGTGGATATTACAAAGCTGTATTTATAAGCAAGAAAGTAATAGAAAAATATCTACAGTAAATTGTTACGCTTTTCTATTTGCCACAGCAGAAGTGTTTAATTATTCTCTATTTGTCACCCTTACTAAACACTAAGAGTTTCAGTAATAGTAATCTACAAAACATTGATACCAAAAATAAAGTCATACAATGATCTCAATTAAAATGTATAATACAAATCAGTACATATGGAGCAATTTTGAAATCAAGTTGATTTTGCCAGAGCAAAAGAAAATTTGTTAATGTCACAATATCATTTGTTTCAAAAAGACCATAAGTAAATTCCTAATATTCTAAGTATTCTTATAGTAAACTAATAGAATATTAAGTGATACTTCCATGTGTTAACATTAACAAATTTCATTTGCATTAAATTTGAGAATAGTATGATTAATCAATGCTTGAATATTCATGCAAAAGAATGTAATATGTATTCAAATACCGTTCAAAAATAATTTCTAAGGGCAAAACAAATTGAAAACACCAACACCAAATGATGGCAAAAGAAAATTATTAACCTTGGTTCTTCTCCATTCTGTGTTGATGGGATCAATATTTTGACAGGCACCTTGTTTTTCCTCCTGGCAATGTCCAAACCACAATAATGTACATAAGCATAATACTGAATAATTATAACGTGCAAATCACATTTGCTAGTTTATAATGATTGCTCCTGTTACTAAGATCACAAGTGCATAAACTTGAAACAGGTGGTAATAAAATGAGAGTTTGGGACAAACCATTTCAGATTTAGAAGCTTCTGTTTAACTATATATATATACATATTATCAGACCTGCACTTTTGTCTAGATAGTGTTAAATAAAACAACCTCATATATTAAGCTTTTGTAAATCACAAATTAATTCATATAACTGTTTAAATTATATGCTAATTTGTAGACTGTAAACTGCATTAATTAGAGACAAAAGCATGAGACATAACATATAAATGGTTTAAAGGATTATATCGCATAAGCAGAGATGAGTTAATGATTATTTTTTAAATGTGATTGTTTATACCATTGTGCTTATACATCTATCTATATATTTGTTTTAACCTTATTCGCAGTGGCAGAAATTTAATA
The DNA here is from genome assembly GCA_944319695.1 of Tiphia femorata. Taxonomy (NCBI): domain Eukaryota; kingdom Metazoa; phylum Arthropoda; class Insecta; order Hymenoptera; family Tiphiidae; genus Tiphia; species Tiphia femorata. Next base: position 7,926,956 of record OX090904.1, read on the forward strand.
TTCTTCTCCATTATGCTTATATTATTTTATATTTGCACCTAGGATGGATTACTTACTTTTTCCTTCCTTTGCAGCAACGCTTCTTTTTTGCATCGGTTTCTTGCGCACTAATTAACTGTAAATTACCATCCAGACTACCAGAATCATCAACTAACTGAATAGTCTCCATATTATCATCATCAATTTCCGAAGCTGCATTGTGTTCAGGACTTTCTATAGCTGGATTCTGCTGAGTATCCAACATTCTAGAAAATAGCAACGCTTATAATAAAACTCATAAAATTGATAGACTTTTTACATTTTACCTTTCGTTTGTATTAAAAAGAAGTAATTGTTAAGTCCGCTAAAATATTACTTACTCTGCAACTATAAAGTCAGAATCGATATCATGTTCGGAAGCGTCAAGTTCATGAATCACAGGTCCAGTAGGAGACGCTTGTGGCTAAAAATTCATATCAAGAATCTGTATAGTATAAACTTTTAATCCCTTCTTTTTTTGTCTTAAGCAACTAATATTCTAAATTTTAAGGTTCTAAAAAAACTAATAACGCATCAAACAATCATATTTATATTATGAATTGCCGATTGTGTGGATGTAATATTTGACAAATATTTTATTAAATATTTTTAGGTTTTATATTATTCCCTTTACTAACTCTTTATCATAATATACTTTAAATCGAATAAAAGGAAATATATAAAGATATATCCTTTTGAAATAATACCTTTGATAATTTAGCTTGTTTGCTGCGTTGGCGATTCGAATCATCGATCATTAATGGGTATCGCCTTTTAACCGACAGGCCACCCCTTGATGGCTGGTCTGTTCCTTGAACTAATGTCACAAGGAAATGAATAAGTTTATTAACAATTTGTTGTTGTTTCAAATGTTTTTGCCTGAGCATAGCGAGTTCTCGCCATAGGGCCTCATTTTCACGTTTCATAGCGCCGAGTCGAGAATCCAAATGTTCTTGTCGTCCTCTCATGCTTCTTACTTCGGTTAAGACCTTACTCATTAATTCCGGTTTTATAGGTGTAACTGTTGGATCTTGTCCTTTGTTCGATGCAATCTGCATGCAAATATATTCATTTACGAACGAAAGAAATTTCTTGTGCTGTTTTGTCCAAAAAATTAAAAAATATGCCAATATAAAAGTCTGTTAACCTTTCGCTTAATGTGATCCACAAGGTACGAATGGCCTTTACAGAAAAACTGGTGCGCAAACTCCATTTCATCTCGATCACATTTTAACCCACCTAATTCGACTGAAACTTTTTTGTGAAAGCCATCTACAAACATAGGCAATGAATTTATTATTGTTTCAATCTTATGTGTATTAATGTACAATAGGTACAATTTAAATGCATTCTTACACATATTTAATTGTCGCACGAAGCTGGCCATGTTATTGTGTTTGTAATAATGAGGTAACAACTCCCTTGCGAATTGCGCCTGGTTTCTAATGAAAAAACTTCTGCCATTCTGAAAATCACGTATAATCTGTAAATTGCAATATTCTCTACATCGACTTAAGTTTTTCTTCATCTTTGTACTTCAAAATTGCTTATTCAATATCAGTTATCTTAGTTAACGGCTAAAAAGTTTAAGTGTATTTATCGCTTCAAGTATCACAATATCGTCAAATATTCGTGAAATACAACGACAAAAGATTACCATTGATTTATTAAGGTGTTACCAAAAGGAAGATATATCGTGTAACAGCATTTCCAGTTTCTGCGCAATTGATGCTTTCAATCGATTTACGCATAATACTCCTTCGTTTAGGATATACAACGTACGCACGAGATCAACATACAAATTTAATATAAAACGCGAATAATTATGTTACGCGAGTTAGGTAAAATACAGGTTGTATATGGAAAAATTGTGCATCGCCGAGATCGACGTTTCATGTCAATCCAAAGATTATTACATCAGAAATTAGCAATTAGACAATTTCATCCAACACGTCGGAGCATGCAATCGAGTAATTGTAAAAGATTTTTGAATTAGAAAGATGTATATATGTGTGTGTGTAGGAGTGATAAATAAATCCACTTACAGGCGACCAACAAATAAGGTCGTCGGTTTCGGGATCCTCCACTAGTTTCCACAGTTTTGCCAGGAAGGCCGGTACACTTGTACCTAATTCTGATATCGTATGCATCTCGACAGCGAGATTTACGCAGAAAACACAAATTGTCTGCACTCTCCTTATACCGTAAGTACGGAAAAACCTTCACATCTCACGACAATGGCCGATCGCTGACGATGTTATTCTGCTACAAGCACCTTCCGTGGGGCAAAGGTAAGGTGGCCATTTTAATGAACGATACCACGCTTATTTCGCTCGACCCGGTTACAGCTTTCGATTGGACCGTTCCATTAGTGCTGACGAGACTACCAATAGGCTCTGATCATTAAACGGAATTGTATTGGTCGAAATCGGCAGTTCAACCGAGATGAAAAGTGTGGCACTGAAACTTTGGGCGAGTGCACGCTAGCTCGATTAATGAGCTTCGTGTAGATTTCTACATTATCTACCAATGTATTGCGTAATTTTAGCCATCGAGGAGAGATTTTAACCCTTTGCATAAATAGAACGACAAAAGTCAGTAAGAATCAAAATTCCTATATTGAAATTAGACTGGCATGTTTTGAAACATTACAAAAACGTTTCTTGTAAAAAAAAACTATTTTACCGGCCATGCCAACGCCTCGTTAGTAGGCGGAAAACTTGACATTCACATATTTCATTTCTTACCGCTGTCCTATCACTGTGCCTTCTTATTTCGCATTTGTTTTTTAACTTTTTCTAAATTATAAGAGCCACTCATTTTACTAAAGTAAGTAATATATTTGACTTATAAAATATTTCTGAACAAATCCCTTGTACATCTTGAATACTATGATCTAATTTTTTATATATACTGTTTAATTTCATTAAGGTAGACTCAGCTCATTATACACGATAATTATAAATACCATTATTCAAAAAATTTACGCGCGAAAGGATTAACGCGTGCCAGCGTTTGGCGGGAACTGAGCAAAATTTTGAAAAATCCTGAGCGTCAACGCCACATTTGTATAATTATAATACAAATCACCCCAAATTTACATGCTCCTAGTTTACATTAGAACTCTGTAAGTACCATTTATCAAAATAAGGCACTGCAATTATCTCTGGGACGCGGCAAAACTGTCCCTTGAAACACATAATAGGCGCTGACTCCCTTTGACAATCTTTTCTCGGTGCTTCCGATCACTTCTGTTCAGGCGTTCTTATGATTAATAAAAGATTCTTCGAATCGTTGCGAGCAGTTTAAATTTATCTGATGAAATACCTAATATCTACCGTCTAATTCCAATACGACAAACAAAACAACGGTAGCCAACGTGCAATAATTGGGCGGCTAGAAACGTGAAACAATTGACCCTGCTTCGTGTGTATGAATCATATGCACCCCTTTCGAATAACGCGACTGGGTAGGCGCAATTACGACTTAGAGATAGGCTCGAGCATTAGAAGAATTTGTCGGTATAACAGAACAGTGTCATGGCGCGACAATAATGACGGACCGTGCTTTGCTCTCCGAAGAAGTTAGTACAAAAGCGAGTATGTGGGGCGGCTTTCGGTGTAACAGGGGTCTTCTGGTATTGTTCCTGATAAACGTGATAGCATTCCAATGTATTGTCTGTGAGTGATTAGCTAAACGTTGTCTACTTTCACGCACACTTTCCCTCCTGCGATAGTACCACGCGTGCAAACACTTTTCGGTACACGCGCGTGGCAGGTCACTTGTCCGACATCACACTCGTAAATGCGCGCCAAATTTAAAACGCCTTCGCAACGATAAACTCCGCGAATGATTTAACTCCTTGCGTTCGAGGCCTTTTTCGGAAGTTCCTTTCGATTTCAAAATGTACTTACAAGGGAAATATATCTTATTACAGTGTTTTGGAAAGCTCTCGAGATAAGCTACAAGAATATGTTATAAAAAATAGGGAGTTCTGTTTAAAAAATTAACGGTGACCTTCGTGTGACCTTTACATGATGCTTCAAGGTCAGATCATTAGCCACCAGTTAATAGACCATTTCAAGCCATGTAATTTTTGTTTGAAACATTTTTTTATTTAACGCACCGTTTCGATGATGTTTGAATGTATTCGAGGGTATTGCAAAGATGTATATGAAATATATAAAATATATCATTTTGCACTTCGTATGAGAGAACATAAACTGCTAAGGAACCTATTCACGAACTAATATTGCGTTTCGATCAATTGGAGATAACGAAATCTAGCATAAACAAAAACTGTCGTCCCTCACTCGTCACTCGAGGTGCCACGTGAAACGTCGTGGTGAGTGAGAGTCGTCGTTCGAGCCCAAAGTGTTAACACTATTCCCACCGACCGGTCAAATGACTATTTTTAACATTTCGATTAGAATTTCCTATATACAACGTAATTGCATCGGCTTTAAATTTCACGACTTTTTCTAAAATCTACGTATAATACATTTTTCAATATTTTAGTAAAAGTCGAGAAAATTTAAGTGAGCAATCACGTTGTATGTAGGAAATTCCAAAACGATATTTTAAAAACGGTTATTTGACCGGTCGCGGTAGGAATAGTGTTAAATAATAATTTACTTATGACAAGCGTATCTCGCGCCTCCATAAACATTTCCCATCGTCTTAAGAATGCAAATTACAAAATGAATTGTTTATCCGCAGATTATCAGGATCACTATAAATGGCAGAAGGTGAGAGATAAAATAGAGCAGATAATGGCGGAGCAACAAGACGTGCAAGGATTGATGGACAGTGTGATAAAGAAATTGGAGAAGAATGGTTTGTTCGTGGATCTCACGAAGAGTAGTAACAACGAGAGGCCAACTATTTATGCTATAACGCCTACATTCGCAAGGCCAGTACAGAAGGCCGAGCTGACACGGCTTTCCCAGACTTTTCTTCACATACCAAATTTCCACTGGATCGTCATCGAGGACGCAACAGCGAAGACCAAACTGGTCACGAGATTTTTAGAGAGCAGTGGACTAATTTATACTCACATCGCGGTATCTACGCCGCCCAATTATAAATTAGGAAACAACGATCCAAACTGGAAGAAGCCACGGGGAGTAGAGCAACGCAATGCCGCCTTGAAATGGCTGAGGGACAATTTAGATTTGTCCCATAACGGAATAGTGTATTTCGCGGACGACGACAATACTTATTCCATCAAACTTTTCAAAGAGGTGACACTCTGCCACGAAGGTCTTTTGCCTTTCATTGCTTTCCTGCAAATTCAATAATAGAGATTTGTTTTCCGTTCAGATGGAGAGAATACAGAAAGTGGGCGTGTGGCCGGTGGGCCTCGTAGGAGGCTTAATGGTTGAGAAGCCAATTTGTGATAACGCTACCAATAAAGTACTCGGTTTTAATGCGGCCTGGAAACCGGACAGGCCATTTCCCGTGGACATGGCGGGTTTTGCGGTAAATCTGAAGCTACTGTTGAAAAACAAAGACGCGGTATTTTCCTACGAAGTACAGAGCGGTTACCAAGAGACCGAAATACTCAGGCAGATAGTGACGAGGGACGAGTTGGAGCCCCTGGCAGATTACTGCACAAAGGTACAATTTATCTTTGTAAATAATATTTCTTGATAGGATCGGAGCCTAAGAATTAAATGATTTCTGTTTACAGGTGTACGTTTGGCACACTCGAACGGAGCCACCGCAACTCAACGTAGAGCAAATGTTAATTAAGAAAGGGAAACATTCGAATGTAGGCATTGAAGTATGATAAAGGATGCTACGCAGCCTCCAAACTGAAGTTGATGAAGCATTCTCAGAATATAACCCTTTGTCGTGAATGTTCCGTGCATTAGAATAGATAGACTTCAATACGCTTGCTATCATCTCCATTAGGCCATATTAATATTATAGATAAGTGTCCAGTACTAGGATAAACGGCATATACAATTTAAAAAATAGGTAGGAATATCGCGGGTTGATTGCAATAAAAGCATATGTAAAAGCGGTGTACGCGATATGGAGTTTTGTTAACGCGCTCAACGGGATTAAGAAATTATTCCCAACGTGCTTCTCGTCCGATAGATAAGTATTGTTAATTTTTTATTATACATGGTAAGGCAAGAACGATTTATTTCTCTGTATTGCGACCACATAGCTTTTGGTACTACATTTACAACATGCTCAAAGCAAAAAAAAAAAAAAAAACCAGGAAGAGGAAGGGGAATCCAATGTGAATGTACAATGAGAATTAAAGCTTTGCGATGTTGACTTTGAAAATCGTTTTAATTTTTATTCGAGTACGTTACCTTGTCGCGTACAGAAAAAGCATACATAAAAAATATGCCTTACACCTACGAACTTTAATAATATTCATATTTGTTTTTTTGTTGGGTTTTTCTTCGACGTTTTTTCTTTTTTTAAGTGGAAGATGCGCAGTAATACTTTTTCATGGGAAGCTACTTGAGTTAATGGTGTTTGGCAACGGATATGAAATAGCTAAAAACAGACACGACTCATGTCTTCTCTCTTTTCTCTTACCGAATTTTTCTGTAAATTCGGCGAGGGGATTCGAAATACTGCGTGACAAATACACGCGTGGCATCATCCTTTCGCCCTTGATACATAATAACTTTTGTGTATAATGCGTACTCGTCGTTCGACTTACAAGCTAATAAGTACTATATATTTGGCAAAACTCTGTTTTCACATGACGTAAAAAAGCTACTCGTACGGAAAGCACGTTCGCACGACAAAAACGAAGAGGTATTAATATAATCGAGTTTCACACGTGGTCAATACACCTTCCTATTTTCGTGTATACAGATAATATACGCCCAATTCTCGTCAATGGATTGCGACATTATTTTATTCTTATGCGAACGGTCCTTCCGTACTTGCGCGTAACATTCTAAACTTACCAAGACTCTCTTAAACTTATCCTCGATTATTCTTAAAGTTAGGGAAAACGTTTACAAGCATTTACAAAAACTTATCACACTTTGATTCCGGCTTTGCAAAAGCTATTTTATACATTTGAACAGAAGTTGTACTTCATACTATAGAATATTAACATATGGCACAGCTCCGGTTAATATTCTACAGCATAAACAATTACGTCTGTCCTAACGCATAAAGTTTCCTTTGCAAAACCGCAGTTAAAAGGTGACAAATTTTTAAAACTCCACACAAACATAGTATTTCACAAGCTGCCTGAATATGGCGACGTCGTTTAATTTCCGTCGGTTCCACGATTTAATAAAAAAAAAAAAAAATCTCACGAGGGATACAAAAATCGAAAGACAATAATTGGGGTTGCTTCTCCGTTCGACGCTTGCAATTGTCATGCCTTAAAAAAATAATCAATACGCAACATAAACGAGAACGTAACATAAGAGAGAAATTGAAATACCTCGACACACGCAAATGTACAACACAGTGTCATGTGGGTGGGGATCGATTATCCCAAGGGTTAATCAAGAAACAAATCACATTGGGAGGTCGAAAGAGAGACTTCCTTCAAAAAAAAAAAGAGAGAGGGGGAAAAATATCGACCTTACATTAACGATGATCACAGTACACGTGACTGAACGCCTACGAAAACGAAATGAACTGAAAGTGGAGGTGCAGCTGCATCGTTTCACCTTGTCAAAATCAGAACAATTACAATATCATGGGGAGGGGGCTCTCACTCTATTTACACCTGAATCCACGAAGGAGAATAATTGGCGAGTGATTGTAAGCGGTGGGTCCAGGCGGGTGTGGCGTGTGTAAAATTTTTCTCTCGTGCGGGTGGGTGTCATGCTTAAAGGAGAGTCAGTCTTTGAAAGAGAAGTGGGTATAACCGCAAGGATATATCATACATACAATATTACGACGGCGTACGACCGCGTCCAATATATCATATACGTTGCCTAACTAATCGCGATTCGATTAACAACGCTCTTATGGTGGACAACGGGAGAATTGCATTGTGCATAGAGAAGGGTAGAAGAAAGTTTGCGAAGAAGTGCGAATGGAAGATGGGTATGAGATGCTCGAAGGTATATAATATATACACGTAATTGGAGATTGCTTCGCTTGCCAATCTCGCGCGTCGCTTCTCACAAAACATTTTTTTTTTATCAGGTAAACCACGAGGAGAAGAGGACGGAGTTCAATCTCTCCTCCTCCTATCTCCTCTCATCTTCTCTCACTTTTCATCTCTTCGTTCGTGACGTACGAATCGGTGAGACGAGGCAAAAACTCGACGAAAGTTTTCTCTTTCTTTTTTTTTTTTTTGCGCCACGCAAACAACGAAGGGCGCGCTTAATAAACTATCCAGCGTACTAGACTGTGATTATTCTAAAAGGGGAGGAGTGGTGTGGTGCCTCGAAGCGTTTCATCGATCTAAAATTATGTCGATTGCAATTCTACCGAATTCGCGATAAATTTTGTACATACATTTCGTCCTCGGTGTAAGCGATCGCGCCTAATTTTAATTCTTCTCTCGTTCTTAATAATACGGTGCTACGTTTAACGCGAAGGAACCTCCCCCTTCCGCGTCGATCCTCGAATCAAATGAGATTTTGAGAATCGATTAAAGAAGGTGAGACGCGTTTAAGGTTTCCTGTACAATGTGTGTATGTGTATGTGTGTGTACGTGTCCTAGAGAAATGCTAAGTTCCTACACCTTACACGCAAAACGAAAAATACTGAGATCTTTGTACCGGAATCGTGGATTGGTGAAGAACGAAGAACACACCGGACATTCGACCAGTAATTTTCTTTCTCGTCTAGCTATAAGCTCCTTTCTTTTTTCTCTTGAAAGAGAGCTTGAGAGCTACCTCGATCTTTCTAAAACAATCGTCCTTCGTTCACACCTAAAACGCGCGGAGTGCTCGCATTCGCGAATCAACGATTCCTTTTCCCTTTTTTTTTTTTGCCTTTATCGACTATTATTCGAGAACACATGGTTTGTTTGCTTATTCATTCTTCCCTTTTGCTTTCGGAAACTAACGAGGAGAAGCTTCTCTCCTTAAAATCCACCGTCTCGTGGAAATTTTTCGTATGCTTTTTACAATCTAGTACGCCGGAAGAATATCTAGACGGCCGAATCCTTGCCGACGAATCCAGTCTTGGAAACTGATCTCTTGCCGTCGAACGTGATCGATGTCTCGCGACGAAGTCCAGAATCGATTATCGGCGTGATCTTCTTCTCCTCTTTCAGGGGCTCCTTCTCGTCTCTGAAAAATTGGGAAAAATTGTCAGACGGGCACACAATGAAAAATGAAATAAACAATAGCAAGCACCCTTTTTCCACTCGCACGCGTCACTCTCCCACACATACACACACACGCACATACGCGCGCACACAACACTTTTTCTCCACTACTCATTGAGAAAAGAAAAGATCACAGTCGAGATATACACTGCGTGAGGGGTGCAAGACACATTTATTCGTCAAGCATGCGACGTGGACATATAATATTGACGAAAAGGATAATCACGTGAGAGGAAGAGACGTCGCAACGTGTGCGAGAAACAAAGAGTGATGCGTTCGGTTAATATATAACTATGATTATTTTATTTACAATATCGCTCTAATATCGCGCGCGTCGGTTCAGTGTAAAGATTTCTGTGGTGTTCTCAGATTTTAGAGAACGGGGAAAGAAAAGGAAAAAAAAACAACAGAAGACAGGGTTTTCGAGTGTAATATTCATGCAGCATGGCCAAAGCACGAGCGAGTACGACGAGCCGTGCGATGCAACGCGGCAATGAAGAAAGAAAAAGGAGAAAGATTAATGAACTAATTGAAAGAAGGAGATTGAACGAGTGTGAGAAGTGTTCGTATGACAGAAGATCGACGCGGAATAAATCCGCGGTGGTTGGCGGCACGTGGGATGCAAAATGAAAATCAAATCATAAAAGAAGCGAAGTGAAAATAAAGGCCTCCATGCTCGAGATTGCTCTTTCGCCTTAAGCGCTTTTATTTGATAAGGCGCCAAGGTCGTCTCGATCGAGGAGCGAAATTCCAAAAAGAACCAGAGGTGAAAAGAAAATACCAAAGTGGAAGGTCGAAGAGCCTCGCGTGAAGAAGAGTAAACGATAAAAAGAGGGGGGGGGGGGAGAGAGACAGAGAGAAAGAGAGAGAAAGATAAATGAAAATAATAATCATGCCAAATAGAAAAAAAGCCGTGTCCAGCGTCACCTCCCAAGGGGAGGATGATTATTTTGTTTTCCATGCTTCTTACTGATTATTTTACTCGCTTAATATTGCATATCCTCTCTCTTACATGGCAGTGTGTTTGACCAATCTAATGGTATTTTTTCCACTACCCGAGTCTTGAATAGCCGTGACCCCGGCGACATTGGCCATTTTTTGGTCGCAATACGGCAATGGAAACCGCCAACCGTAAAGACTACCGGTAAAGAAAAAAAAAGAGAAAAATGCGAGAGATGATGAGATGAAAGAGTGATGGATTCGATTGGCCCCGCACCCTTTTTCCCAATAGTTTATCTCCGAGCGAGCCTCGAATTAACGGGTGGGCACAGAATGGAAAGAGAAAACTTTGCTCTCTCGCTACAGCTTAATGGCGAACAATATATTTCTTCTTCTTTTCTTGTTTGTTTGTTTTTTCTTTATTTTTTTTATTTTTTTTTGAGGGGTGGGGCGATGGGGCTTGGGGTGAAGAGAGAAATCGTCGTGAGTGTAAATTGTGCACAAAAGGTTTCCAATAATGTGACAATATGATAAATGTAGTAGCGCCAGACTTGCCAAAGCACAATATAGAGTACGTGTATGATATGTATATAACGAGTGTCCGAATACAAGTGTCCGGATAAATGTGATCCGATGTCGAGTGTACATATACATAATAATAATGATCCCTTTAAAATTACGTAAATGCGTGGTACACCGGTCACCGCGGAGAGAAACTAACCTGCCCAATTTTGAGTCGTCCTCGTCCACGGGTTTCCTTCGCGACCGCTCGCAAACGTAGTAGATTATACCTGCAAAATAAATAGGAAACAAATTAGAAATTAAATTCGAGGATTGAAAGAAAATATTCTCGAGAGTCAAGAAGGAACCTCTGAGGTTTGTTTTGAGAATTTTTCTGCTGGGTGCTGGACTTCGTTGACGACATTTTTCATTTTATTTCTCAAGAGATGATTCTCTGTCGGGGCAGAGGTCGGTTTGCCGGAGGAAGAGGGTGAGAGACGATATCGTATCAATCACCGTGGAGGCTTACCTGTCTTATGGGCGCAGCAGCAGATGACGTCGATGATAATAATGATGATGAATAGAATCGCTATGACAATGCCGATTATCGCGGCGCTCGATATCAGTGGGCCCTGATGCACCAAGGGTGTGTCAGCACCTTGAAGTGGAATAAACGAGAGAATTATTAATAAGGGCCCTCTTGCGGTAGGCATTGAGGAAATTGATTGCGAATTTCGTTAGTGCAAAAGCGAAGTTATCGAGAAACGTGGCTTTGGTGATGGTGAGGAGGTGATGCGAGCGAAAATAAGAACGAAGGAGGAGGAGAAACGAAGCGAGAATAAGGTTCGAAAAACGTACTGGTATCATCATTTTGTCGTTGCCACTTTAAAATAATACACTCGATCGTTATTCCAAGGATCGATGATCGTCGCTCGAAGTGAATTGCTTTAACATCGAGATGGCACCTATTCATCACCAAACGCACGTTCCACGAGCACGATCATTCTATATGAATATATCTTTTTTTTTAGTCTCTCCTGAAAAGAAACAAGATCGGCGGGGAGTATAATAGTACTGGGGATGTGCCAAAGATCCTTTTTTTTTTTTTTTGGTTGATCCAAAAAGCGTATTACACCGATGGAAATGAAAGAAAGAAAGAAAGAAAGAAAGTAGTGAAAAAGAAGAGACGAGAAAGAACGGAAAATTGAAAAACAAGGGAACGTAAGAGAGATTAAAGGGCGGACGAAGAAAACGAGAAGAAGAACGCAAGAGGTGTAAGAGCAAAAACGACACACATTACAACAATCTGAGTTTTGTTAATTGTCTTCATCCAAGGGACGCACACACCCGGTTAATTAATTTTTTTCGAGCACAGCAGGAGGCGCAATGAAGAGAAAGAAGCGACGCAGAGAGACTCGTGGGGCCAAAAAGAACTCTCGTCCTTTCACGATCGTTATTTTTTATATGATCGGGGTAAGAGTGCCAAAGAAGCCCAAGGATAATTCATAGAAAGGATAAAAAAAAAGCCTTCATTCGCCTTTGCAAACACGCACACGTTCAAACCGACACACGCGCATATTCTCACGCACCCACTCTCTATGTGTCTGGTATTTACTGGTGTTAGTAATCTACGCGTGACTAATATCTAATAAAAGTGCTACCTCCACACAAAAAGCCTTCTTCCATTAAATCGTTAAAAAAGTGCCTTCACTTTATCTGTCTTTCTACGACTCAACAAAAGTAACAGTACTACGAATACTGAGCAGTATACACAAGGTGATCCGCCTAATCAGCGCCGTAATTCTTTAAAGAACGTCCCTTGGTCCCTTACTGTTTTTATTTTCTTTTTTTTTATATTTCTCATTGGCCGAAGGAGCAGGTCCCTCAAAAATTTCGACTACCATTAGACGATGCACCTTGAATAAATTTAATATATATATATATGTATGTATAACAGTCTTTGATTGTCTTGTGTTATGTATGCATATTTACCGTTTTTCGTTTCGGCGCGTGTCGCTTCCCGCCGGATTACAAAAAAAGAAAAAACAGGCATAATGTGACAAGCGAAAAAGAAATTCGTGATCGGCCGTGAAAGAAACCACCTCAAAAAGAAAAGTAATGCTCTTGCTGGAATCTTTTTCTCTTTCTCTTGCAAAAATTTAAGATCTCTTTTATTTTCTGTCTCTCTTCTGGGCAAAATCTTCCGTGTGAAGAGGGGCTTCGACGAAATTGACGATGGCTTCTCCCAGCTGGCGGATTCCGTCCACATCAAATATTCCTTGGACACTCACATATATTTTTCCGTCGTTGTGTTATATTATTTACAATGGATCGTTCCACAGGAGAACTACACGTACTCTCTTTTTCTCTCTCACTCTCTCTTTCTCTCTCTTTTCCACTCTAAAGATCCTCCTCTCTCTCATAAATACGAACATATTCTTTAGGCACTATGCTAGTAACATATCGTTACGCGTATGTAAACGTTTCTTTTCTCACTTATAAGCTGTTCTTCGTGTTTTCGTTTTTTTTTTGTTCTTTATCGTGGGTGTATATAGATATAATATATATATCTATAACATATTTATGTATAGCTATATATTTATATATACCTAACTTTGTACATATACGCGAGTGTATTATTTTTTTCTTTTACTTATACATATAAGTATAATGCGTGTATGTATGTCTCACGGGGATAGGACGAGAATATTTTGGTAGAAAGGGCGCGGAGTGGTTGTGTAGAGGAGGATGAGAAAGCTGGATTGTAATGATTAAAAATCGTAGAGCGAAAAAGAAATCGTGTCTCACCATTGTCGCTGCTTTCATGAGAATCTTTAGCTTCTTAATTGAAGAGAATTTTAAGTTCTCGTTCTCTCTAGCGCGCCAGCCGCTCTACTTCTTTTTTTTTTTACTCTAACTTTAGTGTTTACTTTTGAACCGCGTCAAATTATAATAACGTTTAAATCCAAGAGTGAAAAAGAAATCGTGCCTCACCATTATCGCCGTTTTTGTAGACAGCTAGAATTTTTAGTTTCTTAATTAAGGAGAATTTTTAGTTCTCGTTCGGTCGTCCTATTTGTCTCTAACTTTAGTCACTTTAGGTGTGTACTTTTCAACTACCCTCTCCCTTTCTCTCTCTCCCTCCCTTGATTTCCAACTCAAATTTGCCGGTCCTCTCTCCACCTCTCTTTTACTTGGCCACATCGCGTCTATCCGTGGCCAACTATTCGAAAGCTCACCCACCACCGCGAGCAACTAAATATTTTCCGCTTCTAAACTCAAATCGAAATACTCGCGCTTGTCCCTAAATAATTCCCTTTTCACTGCTCTCTGCTCTATTTTAAAATTTACCATGCCCAAGCTTACGAGCCTCTGACGTGTAACACATCGTTTATTTAACACTATTTTCGATCGTCTCATCTATCATTTTTTCTCGAAATTGATGAAATAAACTCTGTACTCCGTCTGTCTTTCTCTGGTTTATTTCTCTTCGCGGTGCTTCTTTCCACTTATCTCTCTCTCTCTCTCTCTCTCTCTCTCTTTTCAAAATAGACAGGATGACTCTCAACATTCGACCACGAAGCAAAATACTCCGTTGACTCACGCGTCTCGCCTTGCAACGGAGAATTCCAATGCACTCGACATTGCTTACTCTCTTGCCTTTTCTATTTATACCTAACTGTTTTCAAAGAAGAGAAAAGAGAGAGACAGCGCATTCTCTTGCTTCCTTATTTCCCTCGCATTTGTTCTGCTACCGTTTCTGCTCCACCCACGTGGCCCAAAAACTATTGGAAGAAGGTTCGCAGTGGTACGCGCGTTCATCCTTTACCTCGAGAGAAGCAAGCAGATCAACTTCTTCCTCTCTCCGAGTATCACGAGTGGGCTCTCACAGGCATTCGCTGTTTCTCCAACTGCGTTCCATTTATATGCTCTTCCACTAGCTCGGCCGTTCGCTCAAACGCGCGCGTAAACGGCAAATCGAATCCTCGAGAGGGTCTGGAAGGATTCGCGAAAGTAAACCCAGCGCGAATTCCTTTCCGAGATTCCTCGGCTCCCGCTTCGCGAGATAAATCGAGATGGCACGAGGGGAACGAAATAATCCGCGAAAGAAGATCCAAGCGCGGAGAGGATATCACGATCGAGAGAATCGTGGAAATAATCTCGCAGGTTTATCCGAGAAAGCCAAATGACCAAATATATGCATCAAATATATTTAATACATATATTTTACGTACGAATGGAATGAGAAGATAGTTCGCAGAACGATTAATAACCGATTGGCTCAATTTAAAAGCATTACGAGTTTAACATCTAGAATTATAGCTGAAACATTTAACGAGGGCTCGACGATTCTTTCGAACGAATTCTAATTATGTTCCGTCCTCTTCTTCTCTTTTAACCCGCCACACATTTTTCCACGGACAGCACGAGAGGAAAATTCGCGGCACGACTTTCTCCAGCGTTGAAAAACTCGCGCGAAAAGCTCTGAAAGAAATCGATTAGAACGAGAGCTGATCCCGGTGGATCTTCCTTCGGTCTTCTCGTCTCCGTTGCAATTTCTGGCAAAGAGAGAGAAATGCTGGAACGTTTCACTCGTGGAAGCAGAAATTAAAGACCCTTTGTCCGATTGGTGACGAGTTCTCTCTCCGTCACTTTCTTGCTCCAGGCACGTGTGAAGCTCGCGACACGAGGAAATTTCACGTCTTCCTCCTGAAAGAGGTTTCACGAAGGCACAGACGGGGGTGTGGAGAAGAGAAGACATTCAAGCTCGGTTAGTCGTCCTCGCCGAATCTGTTTCCTTCTGTCGATTTTCCTTCTCCTTCCGTTCTCCTTCCGTCAATTTTCCTCATTCGCCCTCCTTCCGTAAATTTTCCACCTTCGCTCTTCCTTTGGTCTCCTTCACGGTCTCATCATCTCTCATCTCGGTTCTCCACCGTTCGATTCTCCTCATCTCTCCCTCGTCAAACTTTTCCACCTTCACTCCTCCTCTCATCCTCCCTCCATCATTACCCGTGCCATTGTCTATTCGGCAGGGCTGTTCCTGCGAAACGTTTCTCACGAGCTCGTGGAGACCTCCTCCTTTTCCTCCTTCTTCCTCCACCTTCGAAATGCTGCCACCGCTTAAATGCAATCTCGAGGAAAGCTCTTCTCCCATTTTGAAGCAGCGCGCACACACCTTCGCACAGAGTTCTCCTCTTTACCTTCCCGCGTTTCTCTCGTTCTCTCTCGCTAACCGTTCTCTCCTTTGGCTATTCTCTTCTTTTATTTTTTCACTCTTCCTTTTTTTCTCTACCAGTTTTACTAGACTCAATGGCCGCATAACGCCCCGACACTATTCTCCGTTCCATTCTCCTGGCCTCGCGCGTCACTTTTCATCCCCCTGCGACTCTTTACTCGCGTGCGTTTCGTTGCCGAGTCTCGCGCGAGACGATTCTTCGAGAGGAATTAAATTTATATGTCGCGACGGTACCGGTCCTCGAGCTGCAGAAACTGCGAGAAATAGAATATTTCTTTGTTTCCACGGGGGGTGCGTCCCCCTTGTGTTTTCGTTCGAATATTAAATGCGGAGAGGGTGAGCTACGGAGAGCTGGCTAGTTTTTTTAATTACTCTCACGTGGTTATGATCTAACTGCTGCATAGCGAACAATGGGAGACGTCGTTCTTTTCTTGTTTTTTTTTTTTTCCCCCGTTTTTATTTTAGTGGAAGTGCGAGAATAGGAGGGAGAAGGAGAATGAAGGAAGTGGCCGGTATCGAGAAGAGAGAATAAAAAAAAAAGGAAACAAAAAGAAAAAAAAACAAATAAAGTATGTGGGTGAAGAAACGGTAACGAAGCGCATGCCATGCGATCATTTTCGTAATTACTAAATGCGTCGGTGACGGGTCGATCTAGAGGATTCTCGTCATTCGAAAGGATTTTCGTGGCGTGAGAATTGCTCACGTGCGCGTAAGGGAAGCAAAAAAAAAAAAAAATATGAAAATACTTGAAAGTTCGTGACAATGAGAAAAATGTTTGTTTTCTAGTGACGAGTGCCTCTCTCTCTCTCCCGAAAGTTGAGGCGCGCTCAGTCCTATGGAGCACCTCGTTTCACCTTACGAAAATTAACAATAAATCATAATTAACATTCACGTTTAACGTTTAATGGTAATGGTAATGCTGTAAACGGCAAATGACAATAATTACGCTGCGCAGTAGTCCGACAGTAATCAACTACGGCGACGGTTAATAGCTAAGGTGTAACTATAATTATTGACATTAATAATAATAATAAGAGTAAAACTAAGAGTAATAGTAATAAACGCTAATAACAATAATAATAATAATGACGATAATCGCAAGGAATCATAACACACAGATCATGCGCACTCTAAAATGTGTACGTTCGAAAAGAAGAAAGTATGGATGAAAAAAAAAAAAGGAAAAAAAAATTCTAGAAAAACAAAGAGTGAAGAAACTAATCAAGCCAAAAACTAATAATAAAAAAGATCGAAAAGGAGATGCTGCAAGTAAACTCTAAGATCTTAATAAGAAGAGCGAACGGCGACGATCGCTAATTGCGTGGTAGAAGAAAGAAGATCTGAAACGAAAGATCTAAAACTAAAAGAAGCTCGTCTAATCGTGAAGAGGTTTAAAAACAAAAAAAAGAGAAGGGCGAATTATTCTCGTGCGTGCCGGATCTTTCGTTTTCTTTCTCAGATCTACGATCCCGAGATTCGGTAGTAATCGACGTTACATGATTTACGAGCGATTTACAATAAGATCCACTTCGGAGATTCTTTGGCTGTTGAACACGAACATGAGAATTGAGATACCCTGGGGGGGGATGGAGACGAAAAAAAAGAAGAAAAAAAAAACCGCGTTCCTCGTTTCGATCGATATATCGACTTTTGCATCGTGGAAAGAGCGGAGGAGAAGAGATTAAAGGCGCACGCGCGTTTATTATTTATCGGCAGACTTTCTCTCTTAAAACTTTTTCTCCTCTTTCCTTTTCACCTTTCCTTCGCAAATTGTCAGCGCCTGCGACCCGCGTTTCCTCATTCGTTGCAAACCTCCCTTTTTCCTTTATACCTCGAGACTACAACGACAATCTAAATCGTAGAAAAGCTCGCGTAAGAAAAATCAGTGGAAAAACACATGCGCGCCGAGGCGATCGAAGAAGGCAGTCAATTATTAAATCGAGACTACTCTCAACAATTGTATATTATCGCGCACGTGACGTTATTATCACTATTAATTATTATTGTTAACATTATCGTTAATACGTTTACGACTATCGGCGTCATCGTTTCTCGCCGAATAAAAAAAAAAAAGTTCTTCGTCTGGATGGGAAGCACTCGTTTCTCCTTCTCTCTCTCTCTCTCTCACTCTCTCATTCTCTTCTCGTTGTAATCAATTTTACATTCTACTCCGTTAGGGACAATATAGCTATTGGAAAATTTGTGCTCCCGCCGCATTCGATTCACCCGACGATCACCGATTTTTTCTCTCGTCGAACGACGACAAACACACGTCGATTAAATCGTTAAGTTAATTTACGATTACCTAACACTTCGTTATCCATCGCTGTTTATGCGTGTATATATTTACGTATACATATATCTATGAACATCCATATATGTATATCACTAATCGTTGGAACGAGAATTTGCATAGTTGCGGCACACGTTCGACGAACTTATTACAAAGGTCTTCGCGTACAAGCGTAGCCATGGGCGGGCTTCGACCGAGGAAAGGAAACAAATTAAGAGAAAAAAAAAGTGAAAAAACGAAGAAAGAAAGTAGAACGAGATTAAATGAAAATTCGAAGGGGAAAAGAAGAGAGTTAAAAAAAAAAGAATTAGAGGAGATAAGAAACATACCAGTGCGTTTATCAGCGAACGCCATTATTAAATAATTACACGCTCGTTGTTAAAAACCCTTCTCACGCGTTTTTTTTTTCTCTCCTCCTCCTCCTCATCCTCATCCCTCTCACCTCTCACGGAGAACTTAAGATCACTTAAATCCTAATAAATATCCCTCCACATACTCTAGGAATGTACCGTCCTTTTTTTTCTCTCATCGAAAATCTTTCTCTCCTCTTTTTTTTTCAAGGACCACGATCTGCCGCAGCACGCATGTCGATTAACAATCAATAAGACCTTCGTGTCTTCGTGTAAAAAAAGAGGAAAATCCTATCTAACGTGTTTGTTTCTTTCTTTTTTTTCGGCGACTGAGTATCATATATATGTATACATGTGTATATTCGACGATCCGCGAACAAAAAAAAAAGGAGAAGTCCAGAAACGGAGGAAACAAACAAAAAAAAAAAACAGGTCGACGAGAAAGAAAAAAAATTCCAAAAAAAAGTAGAAAGAAAGAAACGAAAGAAAACTCGAAAAAGTTCGCTTCCCCTTCTTTTCTGGCGCAGTAGCCACCGCCTCTGGCGGGAAATTCGAAATTTGCCTCTTTCTTTTATTCAATCTCGATCGCGACAAACATAAGTACGGGAAGAACTCTCTGTCGTCCATCGTGGTCTCCCTTTCTCTCTCTTTCTTGTACTTAGGCAAATTACTCTCTCCCTCTCTCTCTCTCTCTCTTTCTCTCTCTCTCTCTCTTCGTGTCTACTGCGTACGTTCGAACGGCAAATATCCCTGACGCTGATTCTAAATGGCTATTGATAGGATCATTATCGATGCGGCAATGGCGGCCACGGCGAGCCTGCTAGTATCTCCAGATGATACGAATGTGTAGTCCACATAGACGCCCGTAGATTCTGAATGATAATAAAAATTGTCTCTTGTAGAGAAAATCCTCGCCACGTACGGAAGGGATGTTCTTATTTTTTATATTTTTTTTCTCACGAGTTCAAAGTCTTTCGATACCAGTCGTGGGGGGGAAGAGAGTACCGCGACCCTTTCGATCATTCTTTTCTCGTCGCTTGCAACGCGCGTGGACAAACCCAACCCCCTTACCCCTAATTTTTCCGAACGCCGAATGTTCTCGCGGTATCAATCATCCAAACACAGAAAAAAAAAAGGAAAAAAAATTATATACAGGAAGAAGCCTCGAGGTTCCCTTCCCCTCCCGACGGACACGGCACGAAAGGATAACGAAAGAGAATCCATAATGAAAAAGGAACCGAATCGATCGAGACAAAAAAAAAGTCAATAAATAAAATAAAAAAAATCGAACACTGGGTACGTAGTAGTAGTAATAGTAGACGTGGGGGCGGAAACGGCGGGGAAGAATCCATACCGCACAGAGAATAAAAAAAAAAACAAGAGTTTTGTTAATCGGTGCACTGGTCTCGACATAGTACATCTAAGAAGAGCTACGTTAAAAATAAAACAAAAGACATTAGTCAAAAATCGAGCATCCGAAACCGGGCGGTGAGAAACTTTAGCTCTAGAAAAAAAAACACGATTGAAGAAACGAAGTGCATGAGAAATTTGAAATCGATGCTGAGGAAAACTTACCCTTTGGTGTCTTGAACTTGGCCAGTCCCGGGGTACTGAAGCCCATTCTGTTGTGGGCCTTGAGCTCCACGGAGTAAAACGTGTCGGACTTGAGGTCCTTCAGCCAGTGGCTCGGTCTTCCTTGATTCTTTACGGTCTCCGTGGTGCAGCCGTTGGGTACGCGTTCCCAGCTGCCTGAAATTCGCTTTATCTGACAGAACACGATCTCGTAGAAGTCTATGGGCTCGCCGTTGTCCGGTGGTGTGACCCAACTCAGTTCGTACTGAGTGCTGTACAAGGATACGTCGTACTCGCCAGTAGGCTTCGTCAGGATCTTAGGTTCGTTGGGGAAGGTCCTACCAGGAGTTGATTCGCGGAACTGGGCGCCCCAGTTACCCATGCCAACCTCATTCTTGGCAGCGAATCGAACCACGTAGTACGTCTGGGGTTTGAGACCCTCCAGAACGTAGGGTGAGCCTGAAACGAAGAATTTGTTTAAGAGAATAATAAGAAAGTTCCCTTCGCCGAGGACAATGGAAAATTATTCGTGTAGAAAACCAGCCGCAATAGTGTCTCCTCACCGATAGACCAGACTCTCTCCTTCCCATGTATCCACTGATCCTGATCCTCTTTATACTGCGCCACAACGTTCCTAATAGGAAGATCCGGATGAGTAGGTGGAAGTTCTATTTCGAATCTAATCGTGGTCGCGGTGATCTCAACCATTTTAGCTTGTCGAATCTCTTGAGGCCTGGTGGCTTCTCTCAGGTGAATGGTGTATTCTCGGGTGCCGTGGCGATTCGCAGCTATGCACTTGTAATTCGTGTAGAACCTCGTGTCCGTTGGGATGACATTGAGAGTGGACACGGGTCCGGTACCGTACTGAGTGATCGTCACGAAGTTCTCGATCTTCTGGTCACCTGGCAAGAGCCACCTGATCGTAGCGTTTGGAATGCTTTCGGCTATGCAGGTCAGGTTCACCGGTCTCTGCTCCCACGACCATTTGGTAGTGTTGGGCATCTGGGCAAACGAGGGCGGAAATTCGACGATCAGATGTCCATTCTTATGAGCCACACCTCCGCTATTGTCGGCCACGCACTCGTACAGTCCATCGTCCGACCTCGAGACCTCGTGGATCGTCAAGGTAGCCAGAGTCTCGCCTCGAACGTCGTCCTTCTGATTGGTCAAGACTATCTTGTCACCGTTCTGTGCGCCCATCGCGAATGCCTTCTCGGCCGTGTGCTTTCTGAAGGTGACGTGCGGTGGTGGCCTACCAAAGGCCTTGCACACCATCGTGGCCTTGTTGCCCTGCACAGTCGTCTGGTTCTCGAAGTCCATGATCTTGGGCTTCACGATCACGTTCACCATTAAGTTCGTGTTGGCTGAGCCAGCGGCATTGCTCGCGAAGCACTGGTACTCCCCGGAATCGTCGCGGTTCACGTTGGTGATCGTTAGTACACCGGTGTCCGCGTCCACTCGAAAACGATCGGCCATCGAGAGGTTCTGTTGGGTCAAGGACTTTACCCAACTGTATCTCGGTGGTGGCTTGCCACTGGCCTTGCAGTCGATATTCGTAGTCTCACCTTCGACGATCTCGATCGGACTAGTGAGCTCCTCGATTACTGGACGTCTGTGTACCTTGTAGGAGAAAAACAATGGTGAGATCGAAACAACCAACGGGTACTGTGTTCCATTGTCGAAGAAGAATGAGAAGATCAATGTGTCCTACCTCCACCCTAATCAGTCTCTCTTTCAGCTCACCGGTCACCGGCACGGATGCTCGACACGTGTACACCCCGTCGTCAGATTCCTGTACATTGTTTATTCTCAGAACGTGAGTGTCTATGATGTAATGATTGTCGGTTTTTATCAACTCGCCGTTGAACAGCCAGTCGACCGAGGGCGAGGGCCTCGCTCGTACTTTGCACACTATCGAGAAGTTGTCGTTCAGAATTGGATACTGATTCAACGGTGCGTCCTCCCAGGTGATCGCCTCTGAATGGTGAAAGAAAATTAGTAATCTTTCGAAGTGGAAGAGGACTTACTTCAATTATTCTAGAATCTTGTAAAAAGAACTCACCTATCGTCTCGATCGTAACCGACTTGTTGAGAGGCACCGATTTCGCGTAGGTCGCCCTGCAGGTGTACCTACCCTCTTGTTCTTCTTGAAGAGAATTGAAGTAGAGATACAATCCGTTACCCTCGTGCATCTCGGTGTACATGGCAGGCTTGGAGGAACCCGGTGACGTGCTGCAGACAACAATGTTAAATTAACAAACGCACTCGGTCGATTATTAAACAATTCTACGAACGTTCAACGAGCCGCGGTGATCCGAACGAGGATGAGGGTGAATTTATTGACGGTGGTGGGGTGTACTGAGTGAGTGTGAGGGTGACCAAAATGTGGTGGAGGAAGACTCGAGATTGACAACATTGTTTCGAGGGGTAACATAAAGTTCCATCAACATCAGGCACACATCGTCAAGGAGAAAGTGGAGATCGACGGCGAAGTCCAAAAATGAGATTTCGCAAGGGATGCTGTCTTACTTCTATCCAGGGGATTCGAAGGAGGCGCTGCTAGTAAGACGCGAAAATTTACAGCATCGACAATTCAAAAGGTGAGCGAGCACAGATCATTCGGGTGGCGAGCCTGTGGAAGGGTGCGTGTCCGAGAAAAGCATCAGCAGGCAAAACGAGAAAGAACGAAACAAAAAGAATATCAAAAAAGAACTGGGGGTAGACAAAAGAGAAAAAGAGAGAGAGAATTTTTATAAACACCCTCGGCGCGCGAGCGCTTACAACCCCTCAAAAAAATAACCAACCTCCAATTTTATCCCGAGACGGACAATTCTACCGTATCTCGCGGTGTAAAGGGGAGTAAAAAAGCGCACGAGGAAATAACTTAGCGCGTGGCGCGAAATTCAAATCCGCCACCCTCCTAGTAACGCTCGCGCAAAAATTTCGTCTCGTTCGCTAATGAAGCTCCAGGGGCTCAAGAATGCGCTCGGTTGCGAGGAAGAATTTGCATTGGCGCGATAAAACGTCGAGCGCCACTACAACCCCCTTTTACTCTCGGCACACCCTTTCTCTCTCGCGCGCGCGCCGACGAGCAATTTTAATACACGAGGATAACGCGCACGAATCCAGTAGCAGGACGATGAATGTACATAACTATGCAAATCCAAAGGGGTGGGGGGTTCGAGGGGGTTGTTGGATCGTCCCAACGTAATCGAGCAAACACGCGCGCGGTGCCCGTGCGGCGAATCAGTTACCGAGGTTAATGCTCGTTAGATCATTTGATAATTGGATTAAACGCTGTGGAAGACAGACGGCTCTCACCACTGCGACCACCAGAGAGAGAGAGGAGGCCGATCGATAGGATGATGGACTTAAACGCGAGAGCAGGGGGTGAAACTGCGTGGACGCAGGGGCTAATTGTAAGATCAACAGGATAGCCTCGAAATCCAATCGATCTACATCTCTGGCTCGGTTAAACGTTTTCTCGCTTCGACTACTCACGAGAAGGCATTTGGCTTCGTAAAGAAAGAGAGAGAGAGAGAAAAATCCAATCGATCTTCAAGGGTAGTTCTTTTTTCTCTCATTCGACATTATCGACTCCAACTTCCGCTCTCGATTATCGTCGAACGTCGATTATACTGGCGAAAGGCACCACTTCGAACTGGTGCGCGCGGCAACTACGAGCGATATCCATAAGCTCGCGAAATCACCACCCCTCTCCTTCGATTCGCCACGCGATTTAACCCCCTTCTCTGGCCCTGAAACAACGGAAACTCCTCGAGCCAAGTACCTCGATGGGCGATACCCACAGTTTGCGGAACAATCGTCTCGAGTTTCAGCAATTAAGTGCTCCGTCGCGACCGAGGAGGTTACCGTGGGCGAGAGAGTGGAGAGGAGGGACTCCTCTCGTTAAGGGTGAAACAACGGCATTCCGGTCAGTCTGGACGTAAGAGAGAAGGAATAAAAAAAAAAGAAGAAGAGAAAAAGGCAAGTGCAGTTTTCTCGGGGTTGGTTTGGCGCGAGAAGCTGACGTGAAAAAGTTGAAGGGTCCTAGTTGAAGGGGTTTGGGGTAGGGTAAATGAAGATGTGCGGTTAAAAAAGGGGTCGCGAAAAAGAATCAGGGTAGCCGAGTGTGTAAGGGAGGGAGAGAGAGAGAGAGAGAGAGAGTAGAGAAATAAAAAGAATTGTGAGATGGAGAACGACTACTACTCTTGAGGGGGCGTGATGTCTCAATGAATCCTGTCACGTGTAATGTATATACACATGTGTGTAGGTGGATGGTAAATGCATATAATACGTATATAGATATTTTTTTATATACTCGCCTCTCGATCGGCAAGACGGCGTATCTGTATGCAAAACAAGCCAGAGAGAAATTGGTTAAATTAGTGCTTCTGGTAAATGTATTGGTGTGGGGGTGGGTACGCGATCGTGTTTCATTATTCATTTTGTGTGCACGGTTAAAGGGAGACGTAGAAGAGTGAGAGAGATCGTTCACGGTTATCGCGATTTAATTATCTCTCGTCCGCCGACCACAGGGCTGTGGAAGGGCGGGCGGACCCAAGTACCTTCATAAACTGTAGGACGAAACGCGCGTATGACTCGAGCGAGAAAGAGAGAGATAGAGAGATAGAAAGAGATAGGGAGAAAGGAGAGCGTAAGATTTCGACGATGGGGCATTTGCAAGTTAAATTCAATTTAATTGCATTCGCCGCTTTAATAGCTGCCAATTAAAGCGCGACGGTAGCAGCCTGAAACCTTGCGCCCCGATATAATCTCGCGAGCTACCAATTCTCTTTTTGTCGCGGATCTCTAAAAGAAATGTAAGAGCCACCAGTCACGATCTCTCGTCCCCGAGAATCCTAGAGAACGCGCGTTGTAGTTGTAAAGAGAAGAGATGAAAATTCGCAGAGAGGCTGTTAATGGAAAATTAGTAAAGGCGAAGCTTCGTACGAAGTGATCGACGATGATGAATTTCTAATGTACTATTCGTCGGCTTACTTGAGGGGCTCGATCACGCGGTTCAGAGGATCCCGCCATTCCATGCCCTCTACAATATTGACATCGTCCACCGCTGGCTTGCACGTGAGCATCGTGCTCGTGCCGATCGTCTTGGTCTGAGTTTCTCCAGGTGGAAGAATCTGCAGGGTCGGTTCACCACCTTGCGCCAAAGCTGAAACAAGAAAACACCACAAATTACCTTCCGTTCTAACGCGCTCTACGTACACGCTTAAATTTCTATTGGAACTTAAAACACGACAGTCTGGCTCTCGTATACTTTCATCGTCGTATCAATTTTATTCTCCATCGTCCCGTAAGAAAAATCCTATCGAAGAAAAGTCTCAATCTCTCTACGAGAAAATCCCTCGATAACAACTTCCCTCCTCCGCTTGTTCCGGAGCAAATCTCGCGGAGCCCGCAAATTGTCGATGCTCCACGAGCTTTTCTCGAATATACTTCGAAAGCTGCTCTTGTGTCGCCAACAAGTAAATCTTTCAGACTTCCGTGGACCCCTAAATTTGCTCTGAGAAAGCAACAGGGCTTCGTGGAATCCTCTTCTTTTTTAAAGGAGCACGAACGAGCCATTCGTGGAAGAAGAAGTTGGCGGTGGTGGTGGTGGAATTGAAAAAAAAGATTTCCTTACGGCCACCAGCGGCACCGTGACGATGCTGAACGACCTCAGGCTCCCTCAGCACGTAGACGCAAAGCAGCGAGAGGCAGATGGACGTCGCGACGCTGCCACTCATGGTGGCGACGTGCTGCTCTGGCAGCTGCCATAGAAGCGTCTTCGAGGCACACGCGTCAACTATTACCACGGAATGTGTGGATGGCATGCGTGCGTGACACGCAGGCACAGTGGACCACCCCTTTGCCTCTCCGGCATACGCGCTCAGTGGCACCCACGAGCCAACAGGAAGCTCGAAATTAAGCTAATTAATTGCGACGAGCGAAAGTGCGGAATTGACCTAACGACTGGGAAACGCCCGTAACCCTATTCTCCCTTTTGTTGACATCACACTTTATAGAGAGACCACGTGGACTTCCGGTGCCTCATCTTCTTTTAACCCCTAAATGCATAAAGCGTCAATTTTTATATCAATCGTATTAACCCATTTGCAGCATTACGTCTTACAAGTTAGCGGAACGGAATTCTAATTAATGGTTTTATTTGTTGCTCATTTCTTGCTCCAGCGATGTGTCTTGGCGAAAGAAATGTTTCAGCTTTAAGATTTATCAGTGTCCATACGTGTACTTCAGAATTGTTTTTTCTGTATACCTTAGTTGGAAAAAGAATTTATTCTCTCTCGTTCCACTTGTTTCTGTTCGCGCGTTCGAGGAGCGCTCGAAACTATGTGAAAAGTCTTCCATCTCTACTACTAATTTATTTATTTTATGTAAAATAAATTACTTTTTCTTACGTAAGTTTTATTATTACTTATTTACATTTTTTTTTCTATTTTTAATTGCAAAATGCTGAAATACGAAGTTCTTTTACTTGTAATTTTTGTATTTAAATATAATACAAAATTTTGTGGTACGGGCCTTTTTTCTCATGCTTCCTTATTAAGTAAATGATTTTTTTTGTTTTCATTTTCAAATAGAAATTCACTCATTTAAGGGTTAACATAAGCCCTATTCTATTTTTCTTTATGCCGGTGAGTTTGCATTGTGTATTTAAAGTGCGACGACTCGAGCTCAATAGAAAATCCATTAACAGAAAACTACCCTTGGAATATTTTCAGAAGGATGATTCATAGAGGAAATCCCCGTGTTCGTTAATCACCGTGCTAGGAATAATTCTCGCTAGTCACGCCTGCAAAGAGGCTCGAGAGAGAGCAACGCAATATCAATGGAGGAATTTTTCCTCGTCATGCATACTCTCACCCCCAGAATTTACGATCTGCACGATGCGTTTCTATCGATTCGACTTTTCCACCCGGCGTATTCTTCGCTCGTGACAAATTTCCATGCGACGAGTGCACCGCACGCGCTCCATTTTTCCTCTCACGCGGAATTACGTAATCGACGCCGGGGTGCCGGCATATTAACGAAGATGAAAAGAAAAACCAATGGAACAAAAGAGTCACTCGCGTGAAAAAGAGAAACGCCTGCGAAATATCCGACGTACAGTGAAAACTGAGAGTGTCCTTGAAACAGAGAGAACTTGAAATTCCGCGAAACCTCCGAGAGAATAATCCTGCTAGAGTCTCTCACCGAAAACTTTCTTAATTGGCCAGGCGGGTAAGGAGGATCCTCTCGTTGCGGTGTGCGGTTAATTAAGGTATTACGAGCTTTACAGATTTACAAGCCCTCGAGAATTTTACTCAACGGGGAGCTAGAGCAGGACGGGGAGGTATTGCATTCGTAATAAATGCGCGAGGCGTATTGTAAAAGGAGATTAAATCTCGAAGTGGAACAGGGGTTGGATCCTCCCCCTGGAAATCGCCGAACTTGTTGGCGAGGAAACTCGTTTGGCGAGTGACGCTCTAATTTCTGTCCTTTCCGGCCACGTTCCGTCCGCGACGAGAGGTCCGCGAAAAGATCGACAATGAGAAAGGAGAAGCGGAAGATTACGAGGAGAGGCTAAGAAATATATCAGAGGGTTGAAGTGAAGGGTAGCTACTCTGCTCTCTCGGTTGTCGTTCTCCTTCGACGTCGATAAGACGTCGCAAATTCATCATTTCCGGCTCGCTTAGTCCCCGAGCCGCCGGAGGGTGCGTGTACGACAAGAGGGTGAATTAAGGATTTTCCTGAAGTCGTAGGAGGATGGCACGTGATGCCCTGCGGGGATGATGCGTAAGGTAATAGCGCGAGAGCTGGGGTAGGGCCACTCAGTTTCGCTTTCTCCCTTCTTCCAAATTCTCTCTCGGTAAAGTACACGGGGTCCCGAAGTGGTTAAGAGTGCGGTGACGTAACGTAAATGTAAATTACAATCGCGCGCGCTCTTAACCGCCGATCGATCGGCGCCTGGGGTCGCAACAATGTTTTTGGGAGGGTTGTCTCTTGTTCCTCCACTCCTGTTCAGTTTCGTTTGGCACTTCTCGAGGCTTCTTTGGCGTCGTGAAACATTAGGTGCTCTCGAACAGCTTCGTTGCTTCGACGCAAGAGCAAGTCGCGAGGAATTTCGATGGAGAGTCACAAAAAGTAGGGAGCATCTTTAATATTTATCGGTGGAGACGCGTGCGTTGGAAATGTTTGGCAATATTTATACGATCCCTTGCAATCCACTCGCGCGGCCCTTTGTCTACGGAACCAATGAAAAATGTAATTCTACACGGCCATTGCGAGGCTCGTACAATAATCCAGGCTCATGTTTAATTCAGAATCCCACGAGCTTTTCAACCACGCGTCGTGGAAAAAGAGAAGGAATTCCTAAAAAATTGCAAACGGGTTCCCGCGCATCAAGTAGATTGACCTTTCGACTTATCTCGTCGACAATTTCTGTCTCCGAAGGGAGCACAAGCCGGAGGATGTTTCGTGTACCCACCCTCTTAAAAGCCGCAGATGCTTTGCATCGCAAATACGCGTGGGATTGGGGGACTGGAGGTGGAGGAGAAGCTTTTCTCAACCAGCTTTCACAACGCGTAACACAATATTCGTTAAGGGTATCCACCACCTCGTTCATCCAGGACAATAGACCGTATTACCGTTGAGCCGAGAAATGCGAATTCATCGTTGCGCCATGCCGAAAACCTTCTCCGTTCTCCTTTTTCGAGGAAAAAGCGAAATTGGGAAAAGCCATGGGGGTTGAAAAGCAAAGGGAGATAAAGCAGTGGATGTAGATGGAAGGGGTAGCTGGCACGAGAGGATCCTTCTCGAGCGCACACGCAAGCCGATTCTATAATCGTTTTACAAATTCAGCGCAGTCACCGCCCGCGGCGAGCTTTCAAACCACCCCCGTTGTTCTCGGTGTACCGCACGCGGGGGGTGCATTATCCAATCCTACCACCCTTTGCGAAGATTCGCAAATTCATCGTTTCCGGCGTCCTATATACAAGGTTTGCAAGGGGGCTGGAACACGAATGGGCACGAGCAGCGACGCAAGAAGAGGGTGTGCACGGTGAGGGGTGAGATGACCCGAGGAGAAGAAATCCGGTAATTGGCCTGGGGCATCATCGTCCTCGGAACTACCCTTACGTGGGTATTCTTTCCAAGACGGACGAAATAAGATAGTCGAAGGATTGGAAGGAGAGACAGAGAGGAAGAGAAAAAGCTTTGCAAGGCGTGGTCTGTTTTAGAAGTGGCACAACTAGGATCGTCTCTTTCACTCACCCCCTTTGTGTTCTCGGTGCTGTAATTTTAACGGCTTTTTTTAGAGGAGGAAATAAGAAAATCGAAGAACTAGAGGGAGGGAGAAAGAGAACGGTTCGCAAGGTGTGGGCTGTTTTAGAAGTGGCACAGCTAGAATCGTCTCTTTCACTCACCCTTTAGCTGATCTTGGTGCGGCCCCTCCAAGGGCTTTTTCAGAAGACGAAATAAGAAAATCGAAGAACTAGAAAGAGAGAGAGAGAGAGAGAAAGCTTCGCAAGGTGTAGGCTGTTTTAGAAGTGGCACAGCTAGAATCGTCTCTCTCGCTCACCCTCCTGCTGTTCTCGATGCTGCACTACCAAGGGCTTTTTTAGAAGGCGAAATAAGAAGATCGAAGAACCAGAGAGAGAGAAAAAGCTTCGCAAGGCGTTGGCTGTTTTAGAAGTGGCACAGCTAGAATCGTCTCTCTCGCTCACCCTCCTGCTGTTCTCGATGCTGCAGTTCCAAGGGCTTTTTTAGAAGGCGAAATAAGAAGATCGACGAACTAGAGAGAGAGGAAAAGCTTCGCAAGAGGTGGGGTTGTTTCAACCCATGGGGTGGCACAGCTAGGATCCACCCTCTCTCATCCTCTCGCCCGCCTAGGACATCTTATTTACGTTAGTTAGGCTTTGTTGGCACAGCCACCCCAGGGGCCATTCAATGGCCCTAACATTCTCTCACCCCTCGCTCACGAGCCACCCCCTTAGCCATCGTCACCACCACCCCTTGGCTCGTCTGTACACGAAGACACCCCCTAGATCCACACAAACTTCCACTTTCTCCAGTGGACTCGTGTGTATTTCGCGAATGCCCTGGGTGTATCACGCACTAAGCCAACCACCCCCTCTCGCCACCACCCCTTCTCGCTTCTCCAACGATCACCAAACCTGCGCCCAGCGAGCAAAGTGTACACTGGGGTTGCCGAGCGGCTTCTACACGCTCTCCTCAAAGCGAGCCACATGCACGGGCCCTAGATTCTCTATGTAGATGAAAGGTAGTGGGGGAGGTAGTTTCTCGGGAAGCAAGTAAACTCGGCGACATGTCACTCGAGCTGGAAGAATTCGATCTAGGAGGGTCGAGAGAGAAACAGAGGGTCGAGATGGTAAGAGAAAGAGAGAGACAGAGATGAAGGGCGAGGGATTTGATCAAATTCCGATATCGAATTGGCTGGGTGGTGGTGCAAGGGTGGAAAGAGGGATGCGTGTCGCCTGACGATGGGGTTTCCGAAATTTTTCGACGCCACTCGAGGAACTTCGCCTTGCCAATGAGATCTCGATAGAATCAAGACGCGGGGGGTTCTCGTCATGGTTCTTCCGAGAGGGTCGTCCTCGAGGGTGCAAGGACAAGTGGAAGAGTGTGGAAAGTTTCGAGACGTCGGTCTGTATCGAGTGAAATAAATTTCCTTGGAATACCCTGGAACTATCATAATCTCCTTCACGCTCACTCATCATTCGCGAGACAATGCTAAAGCTTTCTCTAAGTGGGCCGAAATGCGCAAAGTGCTTCTTCTCGAAGTGGCCAACCAATCGAGGCCCAGTTGAACGCGCACGTTCCCTCAGTTTCCTCGGCGAGGTACCGAAGACGGATAATATTCATTCCGGTTCGTTGAATGGGGGAGAGCTAAGGAAAAAAAAGGGCGACGAGGAAGGGAAAAATAGTTGGAGAAACCTCGAGAGGGTTGTCCTCTCTCTCTGCTTGATCGTGGATTGGAGAAGATGCAGGAGAAACAAAGGAATTGGATGGAAGTGAGATTGGATCAGCGGTCAATATGGCAGATTCGCGTCGGAGAAGAATATTCAAGGATGAGAGAGAACAAGTGGACCATCCCCTTCCGAGGTGGACCCTTTCGAATATTATTCCGAAAGTTTCGCGATTAGGATGTCGTCCGGGGCCACGTTGCGGGATCCTTCCGTTGTAATCTTGTCGACAAACTCTCGCGATTAAGTAGCCCGATATAACACCCGGGGATAATGAAGTGGTCGTGAGGCTCGGGCCACTCTCCCCATGGACTCGTTACGCGCGCCAAAATTATACGCGCGTCGCCCTGCCCATCGTCGAATCCCATTGGTGGGCCTCTGCAGGGTTCACGGTGTCTCGGAAGATACTATGGAAAAAGGTCACTGACCTCACGTTGCATTGGAATTCTTGCAGAATCGGTTTCTTAAAAAACGAAACGAGACGAAGTAGGGCGCTGATCTAGGTGAGTCTAATTGGCCGCGAATGATCCTCGTGCCCCCAATTTGTCGAAATTCGCGAAATGAGAGGGACGACTTGAGATTAATCGGAAAAAAGAAGGAACAAATTCACGAAACTCCTGAATTCTTTCACTTGACGATGCACGACCGCGAAAGGTTGAACGTTTATTGAAAAAAAGGAAAGATTGTAAATTAGTGGGGAGAATAACGAGAGCGCACGAAGCTGGTGAAGGATTATTCGCATTAGAGAAATATGAGAGAACATCGAGGTTCTTCCAGGCTCTAGCCCACGAGCGCAGCAAGCCGAAAGATAAGCTCGCCGCAATTAACCGTCCTTTAAACGTTTTTACAAGCTAGCGTCGCGCTGCTACCATTTTCCTCTTGCCGTTCTCTCACGGCGAGAGGGAACTCAAGGTAAAAGCTCGATGTACGCGCCATTTCGCGGTAATCTTTTAAGCTTTTTGCCACACCTTTTTACTCCGACTCTCTCTCCTCCCGGCAAACGAATGGGCGACACTTTGCGCGCGAGGTGGTGGGTGGTAGTAGCGAGGAGCGACGATTTCGCGCGGAATCTTGAAGCTCTAAAAAATTCGAACGTATTCGAAACGCACCTTTGGGAAATATCTGTAGAAAGAATCACTCTCCTTGAAATTCTCCATCAATTTTACGATCCGCGTGCGGGCTGACTTCCGAGTGGAAGTTTTAAATTCTCTCAAAAATTCGTGCTACGTTGAGAGCTTCTGCTTCTTGTTCCCTCGGTTGGAGGGGGGTAAAAAGGAGAGAGGAGTGCGGAGTACTTGGAGTGGAACTCGTAAATCAGAAGGGACACGTAGAGGCGCGCACCGCACAGTTCTCTCTACGCTTGTGGTACAAAAGAAGCGCACTGTGAAAAGCGCGCGATAAAAACTTCCTCTTGCCACCGCGCGAGAGAAAGAGGAGCGCCTCCACTCCTCTTGCGTACCCGACGAGATAAACCGTCTCTAATTAAATGCTCCGAGGTACCCTTAACTGCCGTCCACCCACAGTTTCTCTCTCTTTCCAGCTTCTACTCGCGCGCCAATTTTTCTCTCGTCCTACCCTTCTTCTACGTCCGCGTGTCCCACGTAACAACAAGTGCTCGGAGAGAAAGCAAAAGGGACGACACGTTGCAAATAAACTCTGCTGGACAGAAGAGAAGAGGGTGAGAAGGAAGGAGAATGGTGAGAAGGTAGTATCGAGAAACAACGAAGACAGAGAGTGAAGGAGGTGTGTGTGCTAGGAGTGTGAGAACGGTTTCGAATTTTGCGCGCCTGAGTAACGGTCGACCGAGAAAATCGAAGAAGCTGTTTTGTTTGGTACCCTCGAGGCGAAATACGACGCTCTGAGAATGTTTGGGGAGGTGTGAGGCGAGAAGAGCAGCGCCGAGGCAATCGTCCACGAGATAAGGGTGGAATTTTATCCCGTAGCGATTATAAGAACGTCGAGCGATAAAACAGCGGAGGTGGTGAGGACTGAGTAATTAGAGGCGTCTCGAGATAAAAGGCAAAAAGAAATTTTAATGAGAGATAAGACGAGGATGGGGAGAGCCAGGCCCGGCAGAGTACCGAGAGGAAGGTGAGGACTTCTGGGCGAAGGGATTTTTAACTCGAGATAAACATCGAAATAGCTGCGCCGAGGAAAAAGGAAAAATTCGAGGAAAATTCCTCGCCCATACCTAGTGGGGCAGCAGTGCTCCTCCGTAAATTTAGAACGTAAATTTCTTCGGAGAAGATTTCCGCGATTTTTTAAAAGGCCAGATTCAACGCGAGAAAATCTCAGTTACGCGAAGCGTTCCAGCACGAGGAATAATAGTCTCGAAATCGTTTCGGTAAGAGGATCCACTGAATTTTTCTACTTTTGTTTCCTTTCTATTAGATACTCTAGCTAGCATCCAACAGACGATAAAAAATTTCATCTATGAACAGTTCACGAGAATCGCTCTAAATAAAAGAATAAACTAAATAAACTAAGGAACTTTCGACAAGTTCACAGCTCGTGTAAAATGCACACTCCAAATGGAGTCAAAAAGCTTTCTCAGTTTCACGTCACGTTCATACAGCGGAAAAATGATTTCCGGTCACAATCCGGAAAGAGAGACAGAGAGGAGTTTGTAAGCACTCGTGACATAACAAGTACAATTGCCGAAACGGTCCTGGAAACAAAGAGAAATTTCAATGAAACTGTCCCATTAAAAACAAAAGTAGAATACTTGGGGAGAATATAATGGAACATAGGGAGAGGCGAGAGGAAATAAAAAGAACGTGGCCATCGAAACGTGTTCAAACTAAATTTTCCCATCGAAAGAGACCACCGACGCACGATATCGTGGACGACACGCTCTCCACCTGCTCCCTCTCTCTCTCTCTCTCTCTTTCTCTCTCTCTCTCTCTCCCTCTTTCTAGGCACTTCCGCGTGCTAGTGGAGTTCCGGTCGTAGACTGAAATTCAAGACCGTTCCTCAACGACGCGCACTTCCGGTGGTCGAGCGCTCTATCCTCGTTGCCGGTAACCTCGTCCTGGAAAGCGAAGAAGGGGAGAGGACACAGGACACGATCGAATCGCATTTGCATAGTTTCGTGATCGATACTCTATCTCTCTCTCCATCTCTCTCACACCTTCACCCCATCCTCATTCTCCACCCTTTGGCCGCAAATTCTCCGAGCAGGCAGGCACACGGAGGCAGCAACAGCAGCACGGCTTGGTGTGTCTCGGCAACGGGTCCTCACTTAACTAATTACCGAAACACCCAGCCAGGAAGGTGAGAGAGGTGGAGAGAAGGTGGAATGGCATTGGAACCGCCTAAGAACAAGTCAAACTGAATTAACTTGGATGTTCTGCTTCCTCGTGCTCGCGGGCAAGGCCCACGTGTGCCGTACTACCATCGCCTTCGAACTATCCTTCGTCTCTCTCTCTCCTTTGCTGTCCGTAACCGACGATATTCTCTCGCTGGGTGCAATTAATAGACGAGGAGAGATCGTCACCCATTCCGCCTCCGCGCGACGCCTCTACGCGATAATCAAGCGTGAAAGGCGGCGCGTGAAGAGCGCCCTTGGTTGCTGTTTTGCTGGTGGTGATGGCTGGTGCGCTTCGGCGAGAGAAGAGGAAGAGGTCGACAAGTGCGACAGAGGAAGAAACGAGTGGAACGATGGTAAAGATGAAGGTTCTTCAGATATGAATAGTCATTTTTTCTTAATTCGATCATTTAATTGTACTTTTCTCCTTGCACATTTTACCAATTTTTCAATATCCCTTAAGAACGATGAAGATGCTCGGGATAATGATATTCAATAATTTTATGAATTCAAGTGCCCGATAAAGAAATCCAGAAGAATTCATTTTCTGCAAGTATTAATTATGCCCTTCTCTCTTACTTCTCTTTAGTAATTTTTTCTCATCTTCTTATAA
Organism: Tiphia femorata; assembly: GCA_944319695.1. NCBI lineage: Eukaryota > Metazoa > Arthropoda > Insecta > Hymenoptera > Tiphiidae > Tiphia > Tiphia femorata. Next base: position 7,962,053 of record OX090904.1, read on the forward strand.
AAAACATTGAACATTCCCAAGAAAATGATACCGAACAATTTTACGAGCACAAGGTACCAAGAAAGAAATCCAAAAAGAATCAATTTTCCGCAAACATCAATTATGCTTTTCTCTCTTACATCCCCTCGCTGATTTCTCATCCTTCTTTAAAAACGTTAAAATTCTCAAGAGAATGATATCGAACACAAGGTACCAAGAAGCAACAAATCCAAAACGAATCAATTTTCCGCAAACATCAATTACTCTTTTCTCTCTCACTCCTTCCTCACTGAGATTTCTCCTCCTCCTTCCTTTCTAAAAGAGAGACGCGCGGCGTCTTCAAAGCTTCGAGAGAGCCTCGTTAAAAGTGAGCCGCGCGGGACTCGTAGTTACATCGGTTGCGCGTGCTTAACGATGTGTACGTGATGCGGATGGAAACGCGCACGCACACGACACACGCTGGCGATTCGATCGCGACGATGCTCGTGTATTGTGGGTCATGCAGGTTGTGCAGGGAGTAAATATTCATGTGTGCGTCGCAAGCGCACCCCTGAATGCATACGAATGCACATTGCACACCCCATGCATTGTGTAAAAGCAGAGCTCTACTGGCGCACTCGTAGCGAGAGGGTTAACGCGCGCGTGCGATTTTCCTCTACCGCGGAATTCCAGGAGGATACTCTCTTTTTTTCCTCCACGAGCTCCCCTGCTCCCGAGCGTGTTCATCGAGCCCTAATTTATTAACGGACCCGACTGGATAAAAACGCGAGCGAACAAAATGAAGCAAGAGAGGGATACGTGATGCCCCAACACGCTTTCTTCCATACCAGCATACCGTTCTACTAATTGTTCCGCTCGCAATTTCCGATCGAGCACGAGAAGATCTATACGGCCTGGCTTTTTCCGCGATCCTCGTCCTTCCGCTCATTAATCAACCACAGGGACACGTAATTGTTCAGTAACACTATTTACTTACAAGTCTCTTTTCTATCCAACCCGGTCTAACCTAAGCTATCCAACGACTCTGTGAAAGGGGAATTCCGTCGAGAGGAATAAAAGGATAGAGAAATGATATGCACGATGGGACACGATTACGGAATATCAGCGCGCGTTTTATCGACACCACGTTCAGCACACGTGCAAGCGCGGGTAAAGGCGTTTCTCGTACGTGCGCTCGCTTCACACGCGCACGTGAGCTCCACGCGCGCGCGCTCCGCGGCACCCGAGGCGTATTTTGCCTTCCGCCACCGACCGACTGCTACACGCTTCTCAGTTCTCGGCAAGTAGAGCGAGACAGGCTTCTCCTCTGCGTGACGCAACCGCCCACGCTCGTAAACCCCGCCACGACGTTTTAAAGCTTTTAAAGACGTTGAGCAACGCGGAACTCGAGTCGGTCTCGCTTTAAACTCGACTGGCACAATAAATCGCGGTAATAAAGCGATCGCCTTGGGCCCGCTGGAAACTAAGAGGAGAAGAAGAAGACGAGTCGGAAGAAGGGTTGGAAAGGTGAATCGAAGGGGAGAAAAAATGAAGAAGTGCTTAAACCCGATGCAGGCCTAAAGAGAGCAAGAGAACTGAAAGAGACGCAGGAAAAGAAGGGAGAAAAGAATCTAACGAATATCTTTTCGTGGTAGAGGAACAAGGCGCTTCCTTCTTCTTTTTATGGAAAGATTAAGTGGGCAAACATTAGTTTTCTAATTTACCCGCGCGAGCGAAGATTTCCGCGCGCAATAAAGTTGCTCCATAAAGTGCGATATTCAGAAGCAATATCGCTGCTTACCGAAGGACGGGCCAAGTATCCGAGGGTAGCCGATAAACTCCGTGTCCATAATGAATGCCGTTTAGCCACAGAACCGCCAAAGAGGCCGCACGGAAGTTTCTTCATAATGCAGCAACATAATCCCTTCGAGGCATCCTTCCACGTGGCAAGTTCACACCCAGTCTACTCTACCACCCTAGGGTCTCGTGTATAATTTAAACTGAGGGACCAACAATTCGTTTTCCTGCCCGCGTCGATTATTACCAGAAAGATTTCTCAATGACGCGTACCAACTTTCATTTCCATCGCTCTGAAACCGCTAATTCTCGAACACAAGATGTTGCTCATCGCAAATTCTTTTCACGTCTGACGAAAGGACCAGAAAAGAGCGTAAGAAAATAAATTCGTAAACTTAGATGAGTCTGTCCATTGGCCAATATCTTCCATCGCGATTGTCTTTATGTGTGGCGCGCGGTTCATAAATTACGCGAGTGCTGTTTCACGTTAGAAGCTTCTCAAGAAGGAGAACGGGAGGCTCGAAGGGTGTCTATAGAAGAAGAGAGGGCTGCTGCGAGGGTGGGCTTGAAAGATTTCGCACTTTATAACGGCAAGTCTCGAGAAAGCACTTTGTCGAACTTTCCGAAAGTTTTCGCGTATAATGCATAAAGAATTTCTTCCCTCCTCGTTCGCCAAGACCTCGTGTGTGTCTCTTTACTCGCCGTCACGGATCCTCATCCTCTTCACTTTCGTGTCTCGGCTAGAGGGCAAAGCGAAGTTTATGCGCCGTCGTTTAAGCGACGTGTGTGTGCCAGCGAAAAAGAAAAACAGAAGAATAAAAAAAAAATCCAGAAAAAAAAGAGAAGATAAAAAAAAAGACACGTCTCCTTGGCCAAGATTCATCGGCCGACTTTGCGCGAAGAAGTTAACGTTCGTGGAGAAGAGTATCGAGGTCGAACGACTTTCTAAACGAATTGGGGTGTTATACTCGAGGAGACAGTTTTACGAGATCAGGTGAGCCCCGCTTTATCCCGATGAACTCTGTTTTCCATAATTTTCCTCTTCCCTTGGACTAAGCATCGAGGAGATCATCGTGGTGGGTGGTTTGGGATACGCGCAGGACCCGACACATGCCATTAGGAAAGCGTCGTGCAGGTGTAATGCGAGTGGCAGGGCCCTAAGTACCGATGGGACTCTCGGCTCTACCTGGGAGAGATACTCTTGCGATAATGCAAATGGATAGAGAGGCGGTGCGCACGGCAGATGCCTCGAATTAGTTTCCACGAGGCATATGAGTTACGTAACTGGCATGGAAATTAGACGGCCTGTCGCCTGTTCCACGATACACTCGCGCGTCTTCAGGGGAGGCCCGAGCAAAATTTCATCCAAAATCTTCACGAGGTCCTCGAGAAACCCATTTCTCTGGAATAAAGCAGAAACTAAGCGCGCCTCTTATTCTTCACTGCGAACAATTTTCTCGTGAGGGTGATACGATCGTAAAACAACCGTTCTTCTCGAGTACCGGTGTTGCTGTTCTTCTCGTCCACTTCTCGTCGAGTCAACTTTCGTCGTATGAAGTGTCGAAATTGCAAGGACACACACGAGAGAGAGAGAGAGAAAGAGAGAGATGTATGGCGAAGCTGTGACTTTCCCAGAGAATTTTCGCCAATGCACTTTGCACCACCTGCTACTTACAACCCTCTCATCCTTCTCTACACGAGCGCGCCCAGTTCCACGAGAGACGGAGTGTGCCGACTGAAACTGCTCGCGAGATGGAAGAGGTATCGTTTGGTGACGAGAGGGGAAGATACAAAGGGCTGACGGAAGGAGAGAGTGAGAGAGGAGTGGGGAACGCAGTTATACGCGTTTCGCATGGGGGACGAAGGACGTGAGAGGGGGTGGCACGAACGCGATATCCGGCAATTTCGGTAAAAGGGTTCAGCCGTATAACGGCGCAACCCCAGAGTCGGTGGTGCACCTGGTGACGGTGCGTTGCCTCAACTAAAAGCTATTTTCTCCCTAATTCACGAGCCTGTCTCTCTTGCCCACCCTCTGTCCACCCTCCTGGAGGCGGCAGCCCGTTCGTTCAGGTGTCGCGAAGGACTTCCATCAATTTCTCCAGATGCCAGAAGAAGGAGAAGAGTCTCGTGTACCTGCTGTGCACTTCTCACCCTCAAATTCTGTCTTATTTTTCTTCGTCGCGCTTGCTAGCTTCTTCTTCGTCTTCTTCGTATTCTCTTGGCCACCCTCGAAATTTCACCACCGTTTGGCGACGCGCACTTAGGCGACTCGTAACTCACGAGGGCCCGCATGAATTCTACCTGGCAACATTTTCGAGAGAGGAATGGGCGGGAAGGAATAGGGTGAGAATTTCTCCGTGATTCGGTAGATTTTCGCGAAATAACCACCTCTCCCCCACCCTTCTCGTTCCTCGTGGAACTCGTAATTCACGCGACGAAAGAGGGCGTGAAATTTTATTGGCCCTTCTCTCGACGAATTTTTCCACGCGTTGGAAAGATTCAGGGAGGTGGTGGAAGAGGAATATTGGTGGGGTGCTTCCTTCGTTTTTTTCCTCACTGGACGACAGAGGACACAGTGGAGTAGAGAAAATTCTCTAGGGTACCTCCGTGAAGTTTACTTGAAAACAGGCATTTGCTTGTCCTCGTGAAGTTTGTAATTCACGCGTGAAATTTTATTGATCCTCTCTCGACGATTTTTTCCACGCGCTGAAAAAATTCAGGAAGAGAATAGTAACGAATAGAATTAGTGGGATGCTTCTGCGTTTTTATCCCACTGCTCGACAGAGAATATAGTGGAGTAGAGAAAATTCTCTAGGGTACCATCGTGAAGTTTACTCGAAAACAGGCATTTGCCTGTCCTCGTGAAGTTTGTAATTCACGCGTGAAATTTTATTGATCCCCTCTCGACGAATTTTTCCACGCGCTGAAAAAATTCAGGAAGAGAATAGTAACGAACAGAATTAGTGGGATGCTTCTGCGTTTTTTTCCCACTAGTCGACAGAGAACACAGTGGAGTAGAGAAAATTCTCTAGGGTACCACCACCGTGAAGTTTATTCGAAAACAAGCACTGTGCAGGAGAGCATTCGTCGGTCTCTTTTAGCGGAACAGAGCGGAGAAACCAGTGAAATTTTCAATGCGATTTCTCGCAGCCTTTTCGCCCAAGGGGCAAGCGCGACCTCTTCCGGTCCCTCGGCTTCCGGTTGGGACCTTCAGTTTTCGAGACTTCGAGTGTTGCACGGACGGCAAACTTTCCCCCTGTGTTTCACCGGAGAGTTGAGTGAGAAAGAGGATGTGCTGCTCCTCTGATCTGACGTCACTTCCATTCAACCTCTCTCTCTCTCTCTCTCTCTCTCTCTCTCTCTCTCTCTCTCTCTCTCTCTCTCTCTGTCGTTTCTTCATGGAACAGAACACGTCTGGGAATAACGCGGAGACAAGAGGAGTTTCGGAAAGCCCGAGAACGCACACGGCGGAAGGCAAATCCGATTTGAGCATGGTCCGACTCCTCGTGATTTTCCACGCACGTGGTGGAATTAAATTTTGACGAACACCGGATGATGGGTCGAAGCAGAGAGATGGAAGCTGTTTGCTCTGAACTTGTTGAAAATCGTTTGGTTTGACGGTGAAATAATGAAAACCAAGATGGCAGGAGAAGAAGAAGGAAAATTCACGAACTCGATTTTCCACTCGAATTATCCACAGGATTTTCTCTATCCTCATGCGGGCTGATAAGAAACTCTTTTCGAAAATGTCGAAGCGGGCTGCTGGAGTTCGTGAAAAGATCAGGAGCAGAAGTGCCGCAAAGTTTTCAATTCGCGATTTTCGCATTAGCGCGTATATTAATTCGCGATGCGGAGGTGGAGAGTCTCGGTGGAGTTAGCGAGCGAATCGCAGCACGCGTGAGGTCGACTGCAAAAGGGTGAGGTGAAAAGTGAGAAACAAAATGTACGAGGAGGGTAGGAAGTAAGCGGAGCGCAAAACGGTCCGATGATCTCGCGAGAGCGTAGCAGAGCTTCCTGGCGCATTTAGCGAAATTATTCTACCGTTTTTCCTACACGGAAAATTTGCAGTTTTCCCCAGAGAAGAGAGTTCGGACTTTTACTAACAAAGCTCAAAACCATCGGCGCTCCACCGGTTGACCGCCCTATGGGGACGATTTAAAAAAGGCAAAAATATCAACTCTGCTCGCGGCTACTCGGCCTGCAAAATTTCGCACGCAAGTCACAAGTTTTTTTTAAATATAATTGCGAATTATTTACAAATGTCTAACAAATATTGACAAGTCGCGCGTAGTTATTATTATTACTTAATAATGTGGAAAGAATTAACACTTTCAATCACAACACTAATGATTGTTCTCATGCTTCAAGTCTACTGTACCGCGCACAGAAACAAAATCAATCTCGCGTACTCGTAGTCGTGTCTTGTAGTCGAGAACATCGTATTGAGAAAAATTATTTCCCCGTTCTTTGTCCTCCCCGCACCGAATATCTTCTATTTTTCCTCAAAACCCTAGAGAACCTTCAAACGGACGAATTACGATCGTCGATACTGCGCAGGGATTTTTTGTTCGTTTCAAGTTTTAAAAATTAAAAACGCGAAATTCCTCTTTCTCTGTCTCGATGCAGTCTATAATATCTCAGTGTAAAATTTAAGAGGTAAAGAGAATCGAATATGTCACGCGGGGCAAAATGAAACTGGCAAAATTCCAGGCCACCCCCTATTTTATTCCGTCTCTCGACTGATCTCTCCCACCCTCGCTCTCGCGGGCACCCCTTTTTTCCACCCCCATAAACTCGTGCTCACGTCCATTGTAAAATTCGATACGATATGACGCACTTTTTTAATGCCTCCGGCGTGCGACTTTTTTTCGCGGGACTGACGGGTGAAGGCTCGGTCTCCCTCGCGCACACAAAGTTTCACCGAGTGTGTGATCAGGTGCATAGGTGTATTTCAGTATTTGGCGCATGTGCTCGTCTCTCTCTCTCTCTCTCTCTCACTCGATTTTCCTCCTCTCCTCAATCACGAGTACGCGAAATTAATTCGCCATTTCCACTACCTCCGTGTACGATAAACACACTCAAACTAGAACGACAACGAGCAACGGTGCAGTACTCTTTGTCTCTCAGCACGCCGATATCCAATTTATTAAGCGATTGTTCGGTGAACCTTCTCCCGCGTCCCGACGAGAAGACTACGCCCCTTCTAGTTTCGGTGGGCCATAGGCAGGCCTCAAAGGACTGCAATACTGCTGAACTGCAGGCCCCAGGGTCATTTCGTTTAACTGCGTTCGACAGTAAATGTTTGCCAGGCGAACGTTCAGAGGAGGTTGGTTGCGGTCTGCAAATCGAGTGTAGAGATGAAGAAGAGCCAAGAGAAGGAGAGAATGGAGTTAACGAAAAAAAGTTAACGAAACCGAAATTATGAAAATCGTTCCGATTGTACATTAATTCCATTCTCGGTGGCGTTTGAAATTGACAAAAGGCGAATCTAGTACCGGTGCTATTGAATTGGAACGATTGTTCTTACCGATGAATGCGCGGTACGGTATTAGCTCGCGGCGCAAATACGTGAAAGCGTGCGATTTGATTTGCAACATCGATGTAATTTGCACGCGTAATTTAACGCTCGATTCGAATTTGTACTTGTATGTGCGTGCGTGAGTCTAATTTGGAGAGCGGAGTGAATATCTCCCTACCCAACCAATCTTTTCTCTCTCTCTTTCACGGATCAATGGGTAATTTCAATTTGATTTTCCGATCGAATTTTAGTTAAACGATGGGCCAATTAGATCCGGAGAGTTATTGCTGTGTAAACACACGTGTGTAACGAGGATTAATTGATGTGCCACCCCTGGACGATTTGATTTGCATCGGACGATGTAATTTACGTGCGCGTATCACCGTTTCTAATTCACGGAAAGTAAAGGCATCGACTTCACTCGTCGAACGCACGGGGTTCTCTTTTACGATAAAATTCACCGGAAATTCCATTGGTTCGATAAAAATTGCAATTATATTGCAACGATATTGCAAACTCTCGGACGTACTGCGATTGGAGTTCTCTCTGGCGCTAGGCGTAATTTCGCAATGGAAAGCAAAAAGAAATAATCGAATGGGACAATGAGACGAAGAGGGAGAGAAAAAATGAAATAAAATCAAATATCTGTGAAGCAGAGGACGCGACGCTCGGCTAATTACGTCCTCAATTGGCACTCTACTGTCATTTAATTTCGTTCTATTCGATGTCTGTTAATACGTTTCGTGGAGCAGCTAGAGATTCTCCCGCGCGGTGTATTCATTTGTAAATTATAATTACGCTTCATCGGTTTGATGGGATTAAATGGATCGTGACGTGCTCTTGTGGAGTGTGTCGAAATGACGGACGGTTTACCTGTCCTCGTGGTGTGGACGCCACGCGAAATCGCATCGGTTACCCACTTCGTCAAATCGTGCACGACCACTCTTGCGGTTTTTCCGATGAAGGACTCGTCCCGGCGGGGATAAATGTCCTTGTTAATTAGCGGAGGCAGATTTAATTGCCGGAGACAATATCTCGAAGGAGAAAAGAAAGAAAATAAAAAGAAATGAAAGAATGGAGGAAAGAATGAGTGGAAAACAACGAGATTCGTAGCTGCCTCGCGCTTTTCGATTCATTCTCTACTTGGCCGCATAATTTTTAATACTCCTTTACTGCATTCGTCTTCTTCTCCTTCAATTTCTTGCTCTCCTATTTTTTTCTTTTCTTCATTTAGCTGTGTAATTTTTATTACTCCTCCATTGCATTCCGTTATATTTTTCTTCTAATTCTAGTTTCGTTATTTGCCAGATCGTTTTCTCTGTGTGAAAAGGATCCCCCTTTGAAACTCCCGCACAATTTGAAACGCGCATTTGCACGTCGGGCGATTAAATCGCGGGTGCCGTAGGTGACGCACAAACGCGTGCGTGTGACCGATACGGTCTCTACGGTGGCTCGTAGAAATTGGAAGATTAATTCGTCGCCGTGTTATTTCCTTCTCTCTTTACCCGTGCGCGACTGACGTCTCTTTGGTAGCGCCGACAGGAGTGCTCAATTTTTCCCCAGTCGACCAAGGCGCTGAATTTTTTTCGCGGCAAATCAAAGCGTCCAATTTCTAGGACACAGGTTTTTCATCGAGTTGGCTGCGTGAGAAAGAAGCACGACTGTGAATTTATTTTATTATACGAACGGTGTATTTACTGGTCAATAACATTAATAAGCATGAGTCGATATATTTGAAAAAATTGCATGGAGAGAGAGCGAGAACGGAGAGAATTTCTGGTGATCAAATTCCCGGTACAATGGTCACACGAGGTATTCCGATAAATTTTCCGGTGAACGAATATTACATTAAGCGACATTTCGACAAACGGTTTCGTATCCGGATCAATTTCGAATATTGCGAGACTTAAAATCGTGGAGGAAAATACAATTTATCGTGTCGGCGTAAATAATAAATCTGCTGCGCAAACGGCGTCTCCATTAAGAACAATACGTTAGGAAGAATAAATTCTAGGACCAGACATCAGAAGCTGGAGCACACCGCGAGAAAGTGAGAAAAGCTCGTGGACGGCCGATTATCAAAATTACTCGAATTTCAGGGAAAAAATGTATCCTCACAATTGTTAACGTGTCCCGTAAATAATAAAATAGTCGTGCAAACTGCATCTCCATTAAGAACAATACCTCAGAAAGAATAAATTCTAGGACCAAAGATCACAACCTCGAGCAGACCACGAGAAAGTGAGAAAAGCTCGTGGAGTACTAACGACGGCCGATTATCGAGATTACGTGAAATTCAGGGATGGACTCTCACCGCGGTACCATCGTCCCCATTTTCTCCTCTCGCTCGTCATCCTTCTTCAGGGTGCGAAGAGTAAAAGCGGAAAGAGGAGAGAGAGAGAGAGAGAGAGAGGCGGAGAGTTCCTCTAACGACCTCAGTACGGCCAATTAAAAACATTTCCACGGCCGGCGGAGGTAGCAGAAGGTTCTCTAACCGCGCGCGAGAGCAAGAAGAGGAAAGGAGAGTGGGCCTCTGCTTTACCTCCACTTCTTCACGAGGCAGGGTGAAATTAAATTTCCTCCGTGGCGTCGGAGGATGCCGAGGGTAGGTTAGGCGGTGGAGGAGAGAAAAAGGAGAAGGAGGGAATGGTCGGTTAAGATGGGCCACGGTTTAAATAATTCAGTCGCGGAGAGTCCTCGCGCGAGAGGCCTCCGACAACTTTCCACCCCTCTCCACCCTCAACCTCCTCCACCACCTCCAGCCCACTTTCTTCTTCCGCTTTGTCCTTCTCCACCACCACCACCACCTCCAACATCTCCAGCCCACTTTCTTCTCTCTGCTTTGTCCTCCTCACCCTTCTCCACAGCTGCCATTTCGCATTCCACCCGTTCTCCACACTTTCCACCTCCCACTCTCCACCCTCCTGCGAAGGGTGCGCGGGGCCAAATCGTGGAAAGGGTGCCAGATAAGAAATCCTCGTTTCCAGTCTCGCCCCAACACGAAGAGGGTGGATTTCCGAAGGAAAGGAAAAAGGAGGAGGTAGGCGGTGAGAAGGAAAAAGATGGAGGTGGTGGTTGGAGGTGGCGCGATATTTTCACGCGCGCACGTGCCGTCGATGAGAAGGCGCGCGGCCTACGGAAATATCAAATTTGATTTTACACCCCTCGGGGTGGTGCAGACGTCGCGCGGACCCTTCCGTTCACCTCCACCTCCTCCTCATCCCCTTCTTCTCGCATCTTCCTGGAACTTACTACGAACACGCGGATCTCGTTAATACGATCCGGTACGGGAAGAAGAAGGGCTGGAATAAAGCTTGCGCGTGACCTACGTGCTTCGATGGTATCTTGAAACGAGGGTGAAGGAGGAAGAGGAGATAAAACTAGGGGCACTTACTATTCCTAGTAGTAGCTAGAAATATTTAGGAGGGGGCTCGTAATTCGATTTGGAAAGCGCTTCACCAATCAAAAAGTTCACTCGCGTTTTTGTCGTAGAACGTCAGCTATTACATTTCACGTTTATTCTACTCTCGATACTACCATCCACGTGGATGGAGTGTGGCGCGAAATTCGAAACGATCCATGCATACAATTCGATACACTTCCTACTGCCGACTCTCTCCTCTCTTTGTCTCTCTCCTCGCGCAAATGCACTAGTAATGCGATTCGATTTAATTGCATCTCGAAGCGTCATCGTTCTCTTTGTCGGCTGAATGTGCGTTGTGCTTCCGCCGAAGTTCCATCCCGCCGCTTCGATTCCGGCGAACGAAATAATCTCGTTACGACCTGGAAGGTCACGTCTCGTCGATGACGGTCGACGAGGAATAATTAAAAGCGAGTAATTCAATCCCGCTTGACTCGATTCGCCGACGGCCTTTCATCCTCTCCATTTCTCTCACATTCTCTCTCTCTCTCTCTCTCTCACTCTCTCGATAATTTCTCTGGACTCGCGTGAGCACATTGCTCGCGCGTAATCCACCGGCACACACTCGTCGCCATTACCACCCCTCTCACCGCGTTTGCATGTCGACTTATCGTCGAATTCGATTCCACGTACGATATAATAAAGCGGACACGCGCGAGCGGACTGCTGGATAGAGTGGTGGAGTCGGATAAACAAGAGAATGGACGTATAGACAGACGGATGGCTTCGACGAGAGAAATTTGTGCTTCGACGAGCATTAATTTCGCAGAGAGAGGGAGAGAGAGAGAGAGAGAGAGAAACTGAATTTAGATTCGATTTAGAGCGAATCTGTAAATTCATCCGGTCTCTGTAACACGCGCTTACGCTCATCGACGTTCTCTCGTGCGCTTTTAACACACTTTCCTAACCAGTAGCGATTAAACATCCTATGCGCTTCTCACTCTTGGCCACAGATACAGAAAAATCGAAAAATTACTGATTCGTTCATGGACCACAGTTTTCAACATTACGTATCAATGTCAGAGTTTACGGTACAATCTAATAATTCTATCTCCTTAATGGATAATGAAGTTTGGTCCCCATGGCAAAGGATTAATAAACTATCGGTCAATGACGAAGAGTCGATTAATCGACTACCGGACCGGTAAGCGCGAAGGGACAAAAAGTCGATTAATCGATTACCGGCCGGTAAAGTGTTAAATCTGCGAGGCAGAAATAGCGCGGAAGGAAGTGTCTCTCTTCGAGACAATTTTCCACCGTGAGAGAATTTTCGTAAGTGGTTTAATCTCGAAACTGTTCCCCCGCGGCAGTTACAGCATCGCCCGCAAAAGCTGCGCGAGGGGTGTCGTGTGTCTCTACCGAGCGAAATGGGGTAAGAAGGCATATAGGAAACGACGCAAATTGAGTGCCGCGGCAAACTCGATTTCTCCCGGTAATACGTCGCTTCCGCTTTTAAAGGGTGCTCCACAATGGGCGTGACGCGTACGAGGGGCGAGAGAGCGCGTCGCGGCGTCGTCGTGGACAGTCGTGATTAGAGCGTCCTCCGACTGCGACGTGTGAGAATAATTTTGCAGGCCGGTCGACGCGAGCGAGCGGACCGGAAGATTAATAATTCGCAGTTTAGACCAGACAGCTTAATCCGTTCGAACTTACCGAACATTCTTTCTTTCCGTATGGCATTTTCACGGATTTAGAAAGTTCGTTAATTCCAGTAATAGTACTGTTCGGTCGCCAGCTCGCGACTCTTTCCACTCGTCTCCTGATATTTCGGGAAGGAAAAATAACTGGTCCGGAATTAACAGGATCAGTTTGGTTTATTATGGACTCACAATTGAGCCGTTCAGTGCACGAATCGATTAACTCCATAAATTATGTGCAAAGTTATGTTACAAACATAAAAAGTAAGGACTTAATCAAATGCTTCGATGTTTAAATTTATGAAAATGCAAAAAGTGGAGTTAATCGATTTGTCAAGTGAGCGGCTCAATTATTTCTCCAGACAAGGATCGCACGCACTTGTGAACTCGCCAGGGGCATAATTACGACTAATACCTATCGACTCTCTTTTGTCATCAAACGGACAATGAGGAGAGCCAAGAGGGGGGAATCAATTTCGCATCGGTCAAGGGCCACACTGCCTTATCCGCTGTATTCTTTATCATCGCTGTGACCGACTGTTTTTAAGTCGGAACAAGTACACTTGTCATTTCGTGGTACGTTTTGGCTGTAAACCTGCTATGATTTTAATTTTATTAACCCTTTGGTGCTCGAGAGGTGACTCTCGGTCACCACTCACTTTGTTGCGGCAAACTGGAACGGTGACGCCGGTCACCATTTGGGTTGACGCGATACGTCGAGCGGTATTTACCTGCGTTTGATTTCTTTTGAAACTGGAAGCGTTGTACAATGTATATAAACCTTCCGAAGTGTAGAATGATACATTTTATATATCTTCTATACAAGGTATCCAATTTTAAATGATACACTCGAGTATCGTCGAAACGGTGTGTTAAATAAAGAAATGTTTCAAAGAAAAGTTATATGGCTCGTGGCAATGACTTGGCTTTGGAAAGTCGTTTGAAGATCACGCGAAAGTCACCGTTTATTTCGTAAATAGAACTCCCCATTTTTCATAGCATTTTCTTGTAGCTTATCTCGAGAGTTTTCCAAACCACTATAATAACATATTATTCCCACGCATGTACATTTTGGAATCGAAAGGAATTTCCGAGAAAAACCTCGAAGACAAAGGATTAACGATCAATAATTAACTTTCTTATCCAATAAAAATTTGATCCTCTGCACTTTATCTTAACTTTTTCGTAAAATTTATTATGGAACTCTGGAGGACTTTCAAAACAAAATTCCACAGTCAACTGGTTAAAAAAGATTTTCTCAACAGATCGTAATAAATTTCCAGCGGAAAATTTTCAGTTTCGCTATTTGCATTTGGAATAAAAACACTTCGTCAAAAATGTCCCACGTCCGCACGGGCGCGCAGAAAGAAAGAACACATGGTACGAAGTAAAATCCTCCTCATCCTCATTCTCCATCGGTAAACAGAGGAATACTTCTGCTTCCTACTCCTCTTTACTCTCATTGCACATACATACGGAATCATCGGCAGAACTCGAGTGACTGAAGGAGGAAGGGTGCCAGGCAAACGAGTTTCTCCAGAGAGCGCGTCTCGACGCTCGGCGTCGTCCGGGCTTTTCCAGTCGGGCGGAAGGTCAATCTCGACGCTTCGAAATTTCGGTCCACCACTACCTCACCCTTCCGCGCTCGTGCGTGCGCACCACGCGCACCAACAGCAGCACGCGGGATGACGAAATTAACTGTCAATCTCAATTTCTCCACCCTCACCCCCATCATTTTCACCAGCAACACACCGTGGCCGACCAGCAACCCATACGTTCCGAGGTCACCGTCCCTCTTACCCTTCTCTCTCCCCTAGAAATGTCAATTATAAAGCAGTAGCCCTGCCAGAAACGTCAGGCAAGCGTCACGCCCGTCTTGTAATTTCTCTCTCTCTCTCTCTCTCTCTCTCTCTCTCTCTCTCTTATTCTCTTTCACGAGTCACCACTACCACAAGCTTCACGTTCATCCTCGCTTCCGACTATCGCTCCCCCTATCGTCGCCCCCGGGCTGTTACATTTAATGAAAAGAACCTAATCCGCGATCAGTCATAATACCCGACTTGCTCTCTCTCTCCCTGTCGTCGTCGTCGTAGCAATGGATTGTGATTGGCGTAGGGTGCACGAAAGTGCACGCGCGTGCACTCTCCTCTTCCTGCTTCTATCCTCTTTAAGCTTTTTCCAGGCAGTTGAATCGAATACCGTTGGCTAAATCGGTAAATCTGGCGTACGAGTTTAATTTAGGTTTGAGAGAAATGATTTTCTTTCATCGACGAAAACTGAAATATACCAGTGGAGTTTTTTTTCCAAGGGATTTTTAGTATCACGAGAGCTGACATCAAATTCTAGAATACTTTTAAGCTCCACGGAGCTTACTTGTTCGAAGGTCCTTCGAAAATATGAACCGAGAAAGATCCTTCGAGCTCAACAGGTGATCGCAGCCAACAGACACCGTCGTGTCTTTTTACTCGAACCGTAAGATGCACGGGGACACATTTCTCTCTCGTCTCTCGTGGAAACGATCGTTTCCACGAATCGTTTCTCCCGGACCACGTGGGGCCCATTTTCCAGAATATCACCTCTTCGGAGCGTGCCGTCCGCGTTAAAAGATCGATGTAAGATCAACAGGTGCCACCGAGCACCTGGAAACACATTCTCAGGCTCGCAAAATTCGATCGCACTCGAAGCGACGACGAGCTCGAAACGCGCAACGGGAGGGATAATGCGAACGGTGATTACGAGAGGCCACCACCAGGCTTGGTAGTAAGTTAATTCACGATTAGTCGCGCGAGCGATATACCTCGACAGCCTCTTCGCCGTCGTCGGGCCAATCTCTGGCTCCATTTAGAACGAGGCTTAAGGGTAGTTATCTCGAATTAGCGAGCGCAGCGTGCAACGATCACCCGCGCCTACGCTCTTCCTTCTGAGGCAGCAGGCGGAGGTGAAATGCAAATGTAAGTCGAGGGTTCGGACATAACGAGAGCGAGAGCGAAAGCGAGAGAGAGAGAGAGAGAGAGAGAACATTACTACACCAAGAGAAATGAAGTGAAGGAAAGATACAAATGGCAGGCCATTGTCATTAATTCGGCACATCCTTTAAACTCACCCTTCTCTCTCCCATTGTTAGAAGCATCATTGGGCTCTTACGTTCAGCGACGTCCGTTGCGTCTCGAACACGCTTGCCAATTACTTCTCACTGATTCTCTTTCCAACGATTTAGTCCGCCCGAAGGAAAGATGAAAAAACGGTTAAAAGAATATTTCCTCTTTCACGTGGGTGTAATAAAGTCTAAACGTTCGTTGCTCGCATTTAAGAGCGCACGAGCTGCGAGAGCTGCAGGAAAAGATTTAAAGCGCCACTGACGTCGTCTTCCTACGCAATCTCCTTACGTGAACTTCCTCCCGCACGCAGTTCACGTTCCTTATTACGCGTGGTCCTGTGGTTTACGAGCGACTTGGAAAATTTCTCGCCGGATAGTTGAAAATTCACAGTGCGAAACTTATCAAGATTTCCTTTTTAACACTATTCCTACCGACCAGTCAAATGACCATTTTCAACATTTCGATTAGAATTTCCTATATACAACGTAATTGCTTGACTTTTTCTCAAATATACGTATAATACATTTTTCAATATTTTAGAAAAAGTGGAATTTGAAAGCGATGCAATTACGTTGTATATAGGAAATTATAAACGAAATTTTAAAAACGGTCATAGAAATAGTGTTAAGAGCGCGAAATGCGAATGTGAAAAAGATTACCAAGAATTCTCGATCGCGGTAAGAAATAAGCGAGGAGGGTTGTTTAATCTCCCCAAGTGCTCGCGACGAGCCGCACGATTTTTCATCCGTCCCGACAGAGGAAAAAAAAAATTGTCAACCCCTCCCCAAAATCGTCAACGACGCGAAAGAAATAAACACGCTGCATCCAGGGGTCCTACTAAACTAAACCGTAGGAGGAACAGGAGCGATTATTCTCTTGGCCGCACCCTGAGACCTTCCATACGTCCGCATCGCAATTTGGCCTGCCCGGAAGTACCGAGGGGCTTGATTTATTCGAACGCGAACCGACGAACGAAATGGAACGTCGGCGTTAAACTGCATTAGGCCCTGCATGCCGAGTACAGCCCCTTTTTTCACGAAGAAGGGCGGACACGCTTGGCGCGAAATATGAAAAATCGGCGCCGAGCCCTCCTCGGTCTCTCTCTCTCTCTCTCTCTCTCTCTCTCTTTTCTGCTGCAAGTCAGAGTCACAGAGTTCCGAGAGGGTGAATTCGGAGGGTGGCTCTTCTGGCGAGGGGACGATAAGCAGAAAAATCCAGATGAATTGGCCAATCGACGCGCGTGCGCGTTCTCCAGAATTTCATACACGTCATAAAGTTTCCGGCGCACCCCTCCAACGATTTTCCTCCACTCGCTCTTTCGCTCGAGCAGAATGACGTGGACAGTTCTTCTCTTCGATGGATGTAACCTTCCTGATATTCTTCCCTTTTCAGACACTACTAGGGCGAGTGACGAGTATTGCAATATTGCGCGAGCGAGCATCAGGACCCAGATCGTGACGAATCGGTTGACCTTAGGGGTGAAAGTCAATTTTTATGGGAAACTCCTCGACGCGGAGGGAGAAAATGCAAGTTCTATTTTGACGAATTAACGCGACGCACTGCCGCCCTTATCGAGGCCCTTAATCGTGGAGGGTGGAAAAATTCCGCGTGTACACCCCATTCGTGGGCCTAGAAATATTCATTCGAATTATTTCCAGATACTTTCACGTACGCACGATAATAGAAACAAGGGTGGGGCCCTCTCTAATGGACAATCGTGACGAATTCGAAGATTCCAGATAATAAAGATGTCCTGGTGATTTTTCGAGAATAAATGTAAATGTCGAGGAAGGGAGGGTTGGTTGGTACAACAAAATGTAGGCAGATCGAAAATCCAATGGCGATTTTCTTTTCCTACCAGTTAATTCTCCTGATTCCGTAATACAGTTTCGGATGCGCCCGCCAGTCTGGGGCACTCACCCTCTAGCGAACCATCGGTCTTCTCTCTCAACGACCCACCCCAACCCATCTTCCTGAAACATTTTGCAAACCCGTTCCACCCGAGTGCACGTAGACGCGGCCGAGTTCGCAGTCGATTTCCAGTCAGAAGAGTTCGCATTATCTCGAGGTCTGGAAACTCCACGGAGAATGAGAGACGAATGGAGAAAGAGATAGAGAGAGAGAGAGAATTCAGTGTGTATCCCGACGGAGCAATATTATCGGGAAAACAGTTTCATCCATTCACCCACCCCCTTTTGGAGAGCGACGCAGTGGCCGACCACCCCTCGTAGAGGCCGAGGACTCTCCACCCCCGCTGCCTGCGGCCCAGTCGATATATCAAAATTACTCGAGCCTGCTCTACGATAGATCTCACCATCCCCTGTCCCTCTTGTTTCACGAGTTCGTTGGGAGGGTGCGGTGGTCGCCGTTCGACGGAGCCTTTGCTCGCATTAAATCTGTCCCTGGAATTAGCAGGGAGGAAGAAGGGTGCCGACGTAGGAATTAGTAGCGAATGGAAGGAAAAATCTGTTGCACTCCCGTTTTCTTTTTCCCACCCTCTCTCTCTCTAGATATATAAACGCGTCACCCTCGGATTGAGACGTTCGTGGGGTATGCGATGACGTCATTATTCTCAGGGAGTGTCTCTTCGATGCCCTAACGACCTTTCATATCTGTGATATATGGAGTCGAACCGAAGGGAAGATATTTCTCGAGCGAAGCGCGACACGTCGCTGTTTCTTCCAGGAACTGATAAACTTTTGCTTGCGAATGTTTCATTTTCATTATCTTGCTGCATTGTTTTTTCAAAACATGAAATGTCTTTTCGTTACTACGAATGAGGATGTCCTATCTTTCTGTCGTCAGCCCACGCGTCATTGTTTACGCAAGATTCGTTTCTGCTCAACCAGACCCTCGTGTGTCGTCAAAGCACATCAAACGCTCTCACCAGTACTACACCCCCAGCCACACTTACGCACAATGGAGCGTAGACCGAGGATCGATTGCAGTGCTGCTGCCTCCTCTGTTTGCCTCGGCGATCAAATGTCGCTTCGGCGAATTGTTCCGCGCCATACCGACGCGATATGAATTTTCTCGCGACCCCATGGGCTCACCCTGTCTCACTCACTCAACGACTCTCTCACCACCATCGTAAAACATTCATTCTCGCAAGCCGACCCCCACCGTTCGCCGTTTCTCTCTTTGTCTTTCTTCTCACCGCTTGGTTGCCACTCATTTCGGGGTTCGCCATATACTTTTTCATCGACGTTACCGAATTCATCGTCCACCGGCTCCCTTCTCCTTTCATTCTCTTCCTTTTCCGTCACTGCTCAGTTTCATTCATCTTCCTCACTTATTCTCGGATTTTTTTTTTGATTTTCCTATACATATATGCACTTTTTTCTGTACGATTTTTCATGTTTCCTTGTTCACTATTAGCGCAAATACACACCATTATTATTCGTTATCAGTCTTTTTTCTAACAACCACTCAGTTTCATTCACCTCTCCTGCTTGCTCTCGGATTCTTTTTGATTTTCCCATATACACTTTTCTCTCTACGATATTTTCACGTTTCCTCGTTCACCATTAGCGCAACTACACACCATTCTTGCTCGTTCTCAGTCTTTCTTCTAACAACCACTCAGTTTCATTCACCTTTCTCGCTCACTCTCGAATTTCCTTTCTTCGATTTTCCCATATATACTTTTCTCTCTCTTCGACATTTCCACGTTTCCTTACTCACTTCCACCAGCACACACTTTCTCTCTTTCTACTTTTTTTCCACTACCCGCGTACGCGCGATCCATCCGTCCATGAAACCCATGCCGCTACTTTTTTTCGTTTTCATGCGTAACAGCAAACCACCCTCCTCCTCTTTTTCCCTTCTGCTCTCGAGAAGGGAGCGCGCGCGCGCGCGTGCGCTTTGGAATTCGACACGGTGCAACGGGGATGCGCCGATAAACTTTTAACGAGATACACGCGTGTCTCCTCCTCCGCCTTTCTCCCCCTTCGTCCATTTTGTTTTTCTGGTCATCCTCCACCCCTGCGTGTAACCTTTCTCTACTTTTTATTTTTCATGGACGGACACAGTCACAGTGGAGAATTATCGGCACAGTCGAGCTGCTCGTCGATGGGATTAAAATCGCGCGAGAAGGACGAGTCTCTCTCTCTCTCTCTTTCTCTCTCGATATCATTCGATATCGATTCTGAGAACACGCAGCACCCACCACGCGAATTACAATGCGCGCGCGCGCGCGTGAGAGAGGGTTAAGTGTACTCGAAAGGGCGAGTGTTGCTCGTAGACGGAGAAGAAAATTAATAACAGCCGTGGCAGAAATTACGAAGTGGATGGGAAGAGGAGAAGGAGAAACCCGTGAGGAGGAGAGGCTCGTGAAATTTCGTTCCGCCGCAGCCGCCGAGAGATTCAATTAGAGAGAAATTAATAATGCAAATTCGCGAATTATGTTACCGCGACGCTTCTGCGCCAGTCCGTTGGACGAACGATGGACGATGGTCGAGAGAAAAAGAGAGAGGAAAAAAAGTTCCCCTTCTAGCCGTCGCTGAAAAATGAGAGTCGACAGATTGACGGTTAAATAGAAAATGAGGATCCTCAGTGTTGAATTTCGTCGCGCGAAATGAAAACCGAGTACAGAGAGATCGAACGAAATTACATCGAACCGATTAAACGAAGAGAGACACGCACGTTCGCTTGTTCCATTGAAATTATTATTTCTTTAGTAAGGTAGGCCAGTGAACGGAGTAACTGGACGTACTTTCGAAACTAGGAAACTGTGATAATTATCGATGGTAGTCACTTCCCGGAGACGTGTTTCCAGAGTATTCGCAATTAATATTAGCCACGCGCTCTATTCTCATAATGAGAAAGAGGATTTCGCGGAACTCTGCAACAGCGGGCGAGAGAACACACGTGGAACTCTCTTCGAGTGCTCACCTACCGCCATTGCCATCGTGGGCTTACGGAGAGAAGGAGCTTGCAAGTTCGTCTCGAGTTGAAACGCTGAAGCGCCTTCGTTAGAATGCATATGCGTTACCGGCATATCGAATATCGTGCAAGTACCTCCTCTCCTCCTCCTCCTTCTCCTCGCATTTTCCGGAGAACGTCCGCATGAAATTTCGCGTGCCATTTCTATGTGAAGTGGAAAACCCTCTCCTCGAACGTTATCGAGTATCAGCGATAGCCTTTACAATTGCATTTACATGACCAAGGGGGCTTGGAGTGGGAGGAATTTTTATCCTTCCTCCTAGATATCCCGACGCGCTCGTGCCTCGCTGCGTATGCGAAAATTTCTCTCTCCTTCCTCTTCTCCAATCGTCTTCGAAATCGATATCCGTTCAATCTCGAATTCTCGATATTACCCCGCGCAGGGGCTTCTTCCTCCTCGGCTTTATCATTCTTCCTCGACAAGACAGCCTTCCTTCTACCCACACGTCGATAATCTAGTTTACATAGATCAGTTATTTCGCGAAAGATTTTCTCTTTCGGAAAATCTTCGATTTTCATAGTAACCGCGTTCTCAGCGTAACCGAATTAGAGTTTATTCGGTTACACCTGGATTCTCAAGATCCTTCAGACCCCCAAGTGATGCAAGGAAAAAAAAAAGGTGCAAAGGAAGAAAATAAAAATCAGAACGAAAGCAAGAAGAATACCTGACTCACACAAACACCTAAAAATCATTGCTGTAATTTTCTAATGCTATAAAAAATAATACTTGTAACAATAATTCCGATATCTTGACCATTACTTAACGAGAGATAATAAAATTTAAATATAAGAACACAAATTTGCATAATATCAGAAGCACAAGAGTAGTCTCACGTGTATCAGCAAGATATTTAACACTATTTCTACCGAGAATTTGTATATACCTATTTCGACCAAGAGGCGTCTTTTTGTGTCCAGGATGAGCTGCAGGAAAATGATACCCCTAAATTAATTTGACAACTAATATACGAATAGTGAAAGAAGTGATTGAGGAAATACGATTTAACTTGGAAAATAAATTTAAAATACAATTTGAGAAAGTGTCTTGACATCATTGGTAGAAATAGTGTTAAACAAACTGGATTAAGCTAGCAATTGTAATCGATTCTCGAAAAATAGCTGGAGGATGCTAAACGAATAATATTCATTTATTTATTCATCCGATGTTTGCGTTCGTCATCTTGAAAACCGAAAAATAATTACAGTCCGACGAATAAACGAGCGGAAGAATATTCTCGGGCGATTTTACCCTATACGAGGGTAATGTCGCGAACCCTTCGGAAAATCGTTCACCTATGAAGCGCCGGTAATCAAGCGAGGACATTATCTCGGTCCCCGAATCTTGCCACCCTCGTGGCTCGCTCTAACGCACCCACTGCGCCATTCCGACAATCTCGTCTCTCTATACATCGTCACCCGCCGGCTGACACAATTAATATCCATCCTCGATGACGCGCGTCGTCATAAACGCTCGCCGATTTCATGGAGCAGCTCAAACTCGCGAGACGACGAAGTCACTGAGCAACACTGCGGAGCTCAGCTTTATTTTCTCGTTCTCTCTCTTTAGGGATGGTGATATATATGCTGATGGTTGACGACACGATAATAACAGTGGAGTCAATCATCGTTAGGTCCCTCTTCCTCCTCTTTCACCGACACACCGAAGGGAGCGAGTTTCGAATTTCCGCACCGACACGCCTCGCGCGATGCATTTTATATTACCTCGATGTTATTCAAGATGTTAATATTTTATTCGCGAGGAAATCTGATTGTTTTTCTAATTGGAGAAAAGCAGCATATTTCTACGCGGAAGGGATGTTAAGAAAGAGGGAAAGCAGTATATTTTTCTGCAATCGAATTTCGTGAAAGCGTGCGTGGAATAAATACGGATTATTTATTTTTTTTGCTTTGCGCTTTTTTTTGAAGATATTACACTTAAATATAAATATAAATATACATAAGGTGAGTTGGGGTAAGTGCACCGACGAGACGAAATTTTCTAAAGCCTGGTTTTTTCTATTATCTATTTTTTATTTTCTTTTAAACGACCTTATGCATCTATAAAGTACAGTTGAAATGTCGCGTTGCCAAAGTTTCTATTATACAGAAAAATTTGGAAGCTTCTGGAAGGAGAGTAAACACAAACTTCGAATTTCCGTGTATGCACTTGCCCCAACTCACCTTGTAGCGCAAGTTACACCCGATAAGCAAGACAAAACGCCTTCGCATAAATCGACCACGCGTCAGTTTCGCGATGGAACGGGAGAAGGTGGTGGACTCAAATCCTAGAAATTCCACGTAACAAGAGAGAATCGTGAAAGAGAAGAGAATCGATCACGCGCACACCCCTTACGCCGCTGCCAATCTTCCCGTCGAGCAATAAAGCTGGACCTTCGTTTATGGATTCTCCTGTGTACACGGAGGGGATGAAAACGAGTGAAATCGAAAGCACGAGGATAAGAGCAAAGGAGACAAAAGGAGGGAGAGGAATTATTGCGAAGAAAACACAACGGCCTCGAATTAGATCCGAGGAAAACCACCGCCCTTACATAAACAGAGTAATTGCGGGGGCGAGCTCGGCTCCGGCACGGCCGACGGCGTCGTCATCGAGGGCGGTATGCTCTGCCTGCCCTCGTCCTCCTTCTCCTCGTCGGACTGCGTCCCACTCTTATCGGCATTGTGACAAAACGACTTCTAGAAAGGGATGAGCGAGTGGAGAAGAGAGGGGAAGAGAAAATGTACTGTTCCATGGAACATTCTCTCGTTCTCTTCTTCCTCCTCTCTCGTCCAGTTCGAGAACGATGGAAGTCCAACGAAGTTGTGTTGGTTACTCGCGAGGCACTCTTGAGGATCGAAGCGAATGAGGTTGTGGAAGGAGAATGGTCGGATTGGTGTTGGTGACGCGACGCACTGTGCGTGCGCGTTCGAAGGGTCGGGTGGTGGCTGCGTGCGTCACGCCCATGGGCGACGATCCATGAATTTCTCAAGGGAAGCTGAGCACGACGGTGCTCTTCTCTTGGCCAGAGCAGAAGAGACATTTGCGTATGCAAAAGCTTATGGTCAATAAACGGTGGAAAGGTGACGGCATTAAGGCGCATTTGTAGTCGAGGGGGTGAATTGGTGACGCGACAGTGGCACCCGCTTTTGGATTTTACCTTTTTAGTTCGTGCGGTTTCTCTTGGTGGTCGGTAAGGGGAGAGAGAGATAGAGAAAGAGAGAAAATGGAGAGAGAAAAATCGTGCCTCTGGTACAAAGTAACGAGAGACGACGGCATCGATTCCACAAGCGAATTTGGTTTGGAAATTGCTAAATCTGGAAACTAGCGGAGGGTTCTTCCCACTTTGTCGGCAGTTTTACTCTGACGTGCTTTTGCCATTCGTACAAAGGCTGCTTTTTTTAATTGAATTCTCGCTGCATCGTGAGCTTTCGACGATTGAACTAGAAGACTCGAGGATTAAAGAATCCGCTTGAATCTTCTGGACTTTGGTGAATTTACCTGCGTGAACCCGGCACCCGACTTTAAGATATCGAATTATTTTTTTTGCAATCGAAAGAGCATCGTTTGTACCTCAAAGGGTTCGGAGATAGACAATTTTGACAAATTTACAAGAGGTAACCTTTTTGTTTTTTGAGATATCTCAAATCGGCCTACGCCATTCGAAAGAGCGTCGTTTGTACCCCTTTTCTTTTCGTTTCTACTTTAAACGGTTCGGAGATAGAGATACTTCAAAATTTGAAAAGAGGCTCAGTCTGCCTATGGAGATTGATCTATCTAGAAAGCTTCACTACATCCTCACATTTAGATTATTGGTTTATTTCCTTTATTTGCTTCGTAAACCAAATAAACCAATAATCGAAACTTGAGGGCGTGTTGAGGCTTTCTAGATAGATCAATCTCCACTTGTAAATTTTTGAAGGATCTCTATCTCCGAACGCTTTGAGGTACAAACGAAAACAAGGTAGGTACACACGGATACTGTGACTCTAACCCTAACCATAACCCTAAGCCCAACCCTTTCTCCCGAAATTATCGTTATATTACAAACGATGCTCTCTCGAATTCAAACAAAAAATTTGGATATCTTAAAACCGGGTGCCAGGTTCGCACAGGTGGTGAAATTTCTCTTTTCCGCGTTTTCTTTACCTCGCCCTCTCTCCACAGCAGCGACGCGCACCTCGCGCAAAGAAAAATTCTCCTAATTCACTTTGACCTTTGTAAGACCGGACGACGAAGGGCCGCCCCTTCCCTGTAATTGTCGCTCGCGGTTAACGCGGAGTTTGCTGCGTGCAGAGGACGCGCGGCACAACGGCGAGAACATCTCGTCGGTGCGAGCGACGTTTACCTCCACGATGTTCTCCTCACCGCGACGCAATATCCTCTCCAACCCCTCCTCCTCGCTCTCTCTCCCCGAGGAAACGCGAAGTCGCACGTCCGTTGGCAAAGGTCGACACGCGCGAGTCGCCCTGGGATTTGGGAAGCACAACCTCGAAATTTTCTAACCGTGAAATATTTCAACGTCAAATGCAAACTCCGATAAAAATAAGAAAAAAGAAAAACATCAAACGATGCATGGGGAAATTTCTGTCAAATTCCGTCCCCTCGTATCTTTCAAGAAAGAAAGAGAAATAGAAGAAAAAGATTCTGAAAAAGGTTTGACCCTTGGGTGCAGGAACATTCTATTCGAAAATAAAAGAAAGAAAAGAAACTATAGAGTCGAAGCAAACGGAAAGATAATTTTCAGAAGATCGTTTGTAGCGACTTTAAGTACGATTGGTATCGAAAGTGATACTTTATGAATTGGAGGGTTAAACGCCATGCAGATGGTGCCGCAGTCTCACGTCCACCACAGCTCCCGCATCTTTGAAAAAGGAAAGAAAGAAAGAAACAGAACGGAGAAAAGGGAAGGAAAATCTTCGTGAGAAGGTAAAAACGCAAAGAAGGCGTTAATAAAACGCAACGCAGAAGGCACCACAGCACAACCGGTACCGGCACAGCAACCACCCTAATAATTTCTCAACGCCTTCTACGACTTTCTCAATATCAACTTTCCCTCTAAACCACTTTTCCTTCGTCTTCTCCCGCCCCGTGGAACACGCACCGCGCGCGAGAACAGCACGAGACGCGACCCCTGCTGACGCAAGCTTTCTTTCCTCTCGTGTCGCTCGATCGACGTTTTCCCTCCCTCGTACTCAAGCGCGTCCCACCCTTGTGCACCCCGTCCTCCCACGTCAGCTTCTCTCGCTTCTCGGACGAAAATATCATTTTCATCTTTCCAAGGCGAGACGACTCTCCTCCTCTTGTTCTTTTAAGCGAGTCACGCGGTTTTCCATTCTCCAGGTGTTCCTTCTCTCGTCACTTTATTTCTCACTTTCTCTCGTCTTTTTTCACGAGGAGCCTCGAGGGCTTCGAAGAAGATGTGTTCAAGGTGTGAAAGCACGCGCGCGCGAGCTTCTTGTTTCGTCACGACGTCGTCATTGTGGTCGTCGTCATTGTGGTCGTCGCCTCGCGCGAAAGCTAGCGAATCCTACAGGTTGCAAAAGCTCCACTCACTCTCTCTATATCTCGCTCCAGTTCTCTCTTCTCTCTTTTTCATTCTTGTGAGATAGATAGATAGATGGATGGATAGATAGAGATAGAGGTAGATAGAGAGAGAGAGAGAGAGAGAGAGAGAGAGAGAGAGAGAGAGAGAGAGCGAGCTTAAAGGCTGCAAGGCCGTAACAAAGTCACCCTCGAGACTTTCGAAGGTCAATTTTCTCGCGCTTCACCCAACCCTCTTCCTCCTCTTCTCTCGGGATGCACCCTACACGCGCGTTGCACAGCATTAAAAAAAGGCTCCATCGTGGAATTTTTATTGCGCCCTGATCATCGAGTGGAAGTGAATTGCAGGTGCGACCTTCTCGCCATTCGACAAACCTTTTATTCGACTATCGAATTAATTTACTCCAGTGTCCAATTGATGTTCTTAAGTCAACGATTTAAATCTCTATCTCTCCCTTCGCCGCTTAAATCTTCTCGTCGATTAAATTACTTCCGCCCACTCGATGAACTTTGCAGAACAACGCGTGGAGAACGAAGACACGCGGGGTCACTACGGTGAAACATTTAACAATCCAACGGTCAAAGGACGATAATTTAATGAAAACATACCGAGCGTAAGGAGAGTGGATGTTCCATTAAAACGGAGAAGAGGTGGAGAATGAAAGCGGCGCGCGCAATATTTCACGAAGTGAAACGAATCTCTACGAATACCCTGGAGAAATTCTGCGAGAACGCATCGCAGCTGCTCTCCCCGATGAATTTGCAAAAACCTATTCGTTCGAATAATAATTGACGTTGACTCTGACTTACTAGTTCTCTCACGAGACCTGCGGCAGGTCCTCGCAGAGTTTTAAACAAATAAACAAACGGAAATGGAAAAGGAACAATGGCACTACCTTCGATGGTTATTAGAGCGTACGCAGCAGTCCGAGAATGTGAAACGTACAGGAAAATTTCCAATCGTCTCCGACTGATACGGACGTGCGTAATCTCCGACGACTGTTTGCAAAATAATCTCGTCACCGACGAGGTATTATATATCGTCACTGGGGTGGTGGAGGATGGGAGACACGAGTGGAACGAGGTGGAGCCTGCGAGCCATGCATCAGGATTAATAAGTCGAAGCGTGGGACGGAAGAGGGAGAGAGAGTAAATGGAGACGAGAACGAGAAAGGTACACAAAGTCCAACGGGACACTGTTTTCGTCCCAGGTAATCGTGATTCATGTATCCGAGAGAGCCCCGACGTAAATCCGATCGTCGTCGTGCTCGAGAGAAAAAAAGGATTCAGGACGAATCGACGCGAAAACTTCGGTCCATTTGCCGAGAGAATTGTCGAATTTTCTCGTGGCCGGCCAAGCGCGTGAAAAGATTCGAAAAAACTACACGTGCTTCGTTCTGCTACGCGCGTATAAAAGTTAAAAGTAGAGAAATTGAAATATCGTCAAACTGGATCGTGTAAGTGCAAATAACGAAAGGTGATAAAAGGAATCGGAGCACTGATTACAATCGATAGTTACAAATCTCTGGATTGAAATCGCGCGGATATGCGGCTCTCTCGTTCTCTCCACTCCGTGGTCGATTATTTTCATGGTAAAGGGAATTAACGTCATTCCGAGAAGCATCGGCATAAATTGAATCGCGCGAGACCGCAGGTGCAAAAGCGCGTGCTCGAAAACACGGCGAGAGTTAGAGTCGCGGCTTTCGAGTCCACAGTTATTTGGCGAAATGCGTTTAACGTTCACATTTCCGAATACAACTGGTCGCGGCGTGCAGTTCATTTCCGCATCCAAGCAACGCGAGTAGTAGTCGTTGCTTCGAAACGATGCCAATCCAAAAGTTTCACGCTCGTGATTTTTGAAGAGCAAAAAACAACGCTCACTCTCACTCTCTCTGTCCTTACGTGTAGAAAAAAAAATTCTAAGGTCAATGTACCTATTTCTACTCATTTAAGACAAATGATGCTAAAAACAGAAGTTTAAATTATTATTTTAAGTAACAATTAGCGAACAAATTGGTTATTACGCGAGGAGTCGTACTACATATAAGATTTAAAAAATATAATTTTAAAGACTTTTATTATGAATTATTGTTAATTAAATGCAATGCAAGAGATAACGTATTTCTACTGGGCAAAAGTCGCGGTGTCCGTATATCTACTCAACAACGTGTCCCTATTTCTGCGCATACAAGTGTAACAGATTCAGTTTCGGTTTATCGATATCAGTAAGGTCGATCTCCCTATTTCAATTCATTTAAGATTACAACGATGGCTCGGATTATGAAATCTATTTTTAACAACGAGCTGTTACCTAGCGAGCAACGAGCCTAAGCAACTTATGCCGGAGTATCTAAATAATTGATAATTCATCTTTCTGCAACTTTAATCAAAATAAATATTGCAAATTTATCAAGCGAATATTAATGTTAAGAAGAATAGTTCATAGTGAGTAGAAATCAGGACTTCAGTAGAAACTGGGACATTGACCTTACCTGAAAAATGGATTTTCTCTTCTAAAAAGTCGAACGAGATTCTTCGACTTTTTCTTAAAAACGTTCGGCAAAGTTGTTCGAACGATAACTCGTGAATTATTTCGTTTTCCACCGTCCGACGGAAGGGGGGTTGCAATTTTCCGCTTCCTTGCTCTTTTTCCGCGAAATCGGAGGAAATTCCGTGGACCCACCCCCACTTCAATATTTGCTCTCGTCAATTATCTCGACTGCGAGGTCTCTCGCGAAGGGGAGCGGAGAAAGAAGTGGAACATTTAAAAGAGTCACGATGAAGTAACCTGCACGAGAGTCGTCCGACCCGCGACGTCCTTTTCTACTGGTCCACCTCTCTTTACACAGAAACTCCGCGCGCAAACTTAACGAGGCACGGGCCTCGTTACATCGACGATTTACACTTTACGTTCCTTTACGAATCCTCCCTTCTTCCGCTTTTGAACATTTAATTCCATTAATTATCTCCGAGTGTAAACTCGCGAGAGGGTTTCAAAGCACGAAAGATTCGAAAGGGAGAAATTAGGAGTTGCCGAAGCGGTTATATGTCGAACTGCGGAATTTTTTTTCACCTCTTCTAAAAAAAAAAAATGTTAACGTTCTTCAGTGCGATTTTTATCGATGGTTGCCAAACAAAAGAAACATACCTTAACGCTGTCCTAGATGATTTTCATCGATGGTTAGGCCAAAAGGCCAACGATTATGTCCAACCGTGTAATTCATTGTTTTTCTCAGAAAACAATCTCAACCCCACCAAAGGCAATTTTCATCGATGGCGCGAAACTTGTAGACGGAAAAAACTTTGCGAATCTCTCTAAAGGCAATTTAAAGCAGATGTCCTTCCTAAACATTAAACAGCAAGGATATCTCAGGATACCGTGGGTGGGGTGTGCTCAAGTGGTGGTGTACGAATCAAACTCGCATCGCAACAGTCGTTACGCTCGCTCGCGAGAGAGAACTTTTTGATCATTCTCAGGGCGGCCAGGTTTGTTAATGTTGTTTTTACTACGAGCGAAGCTTATCGTCGCGGAAGCATCAAATTCTCGCTAAGCTCGCTCGCGCGGAGCTCGAACCTGGCGGCACACACGCGATGCGCAAACAAATGCACGCGATCTTTTTAAAATGGAGAATTTAATCTGGTTCCGCGTTTCTCATATGGTTCTCCAATTATTTTTCTCGTGACGATAAAAAAGAAGAAATAATTCTTTCACGTCCACAAACGAACGCTTTCGTGCGAGCATATCTAATTATTCTAAAATCGCGATTTGCTAAATGGTCTAATTTCCTGCCCGGATCTTCTTGTGCAAATCAACTTTTACGCGCCTTTGAGGATCACTCGAGCGCAGGTGGTTTTTATGCCTAATTTTTTCCGCACAGGGTTAGGAATACCGATGCTATTACTAGAATGTGCAATATAGCTAATAACTGGGCGGTTATCTCAGACATTAATTTGTTCAACGTAAGCCATCCGTACGGGTTAAGGCTCTATTCGAGGCGAGGATGCGTGCTTCATTTTATGTCCGTACCCGGTAATTTCATCTTCCTTGTTTCTTCTTTTTTCTGTATTTTTCTTTTTCCTACTGGTATTGATATTTGTCATGCTACAGGCCTTGTCCCGTTAACACTATTCCAACCGACCAGTCAAATGGCCATTTTCAACATTTCGGTTAGAATTTCCTATATACAACGTAATAGCATCGCCTTTAAATTTCACTTTTTCTAAAATATACGTATAATACATTTTTCAATATTTTAGAAAAAGTCATGAAATTTAAAAGCGATGCAATTACGTTGCATATAGGAAAATCTAAACGAAATTTTGAAAACGATCATTTGACCGTTGGTGATAGAAATAGTGTTAATGAAAAAAATAAATAAACAAATAAATCAATAAAATCAAGCCAAGTAAGAAGACGAAGCTGAGAATTTGCCCTTGTTCGTTACGGGGCTTCCACGCTCTACTTCTCGTCCACTCTCGTCAGTCCGTTCGTGTTTCCTCGTTCTCTTCACCGACGTTTCTCCTTGGCCGGAAACGGCGCGTCGGTTAGCCGTAATTAAGAACGGCTCTAAAGCCGAGAGGAGGGCCAGTATTCAAAGCGGAAGAGGGCTCGAGAGGAGTTGACCGCCGCGGGGGTTAACGAGGGTCCGTTACGGCTACGAAAGTTACAGTTTACAGTTTCGCGATATCCCGGAAATCAAGGAGAATTCTCTGACCGGTTAATTAGAATCGACCTTGAGTAGGGAGAAGGCGGTGGCGCGAGAAAGCTTACTCGAAGACGAAGAGGACACGATGAGGATCAAACGCCGTGGAACTTGAGAAGAAATTATCATTGGCTCCACGGCCACATCCCACGTGAGTTCTCTAATTTCGATCCAGTTGGAAGATCCACAAATTTGCAAGTACCTTCGCGAGCAAGAAGTTCTGCAACTATCAAGGATGAACCTTGGTAGAAAGAAAAATTAATAAATAATGTAATCTGCGTGTTCGTGAGTAGGAAGATCTGTAAATTTGCAAAAACCTCAGAAGTAGCAGAGAATTCTGCGAGCAAGAAGTTCTACAACTATCAAGATTGATCCTTAGTAGAAAGAGATATTAATAAATAAAAATCATCTATGCGAGTCTTAATCTTTTTTCTTTCTCTCCGAGATAGATATTACTCGTCTACGAAAGATCGTATAAGAAGAAAAAGTTACTGGCATCTGTTTACGTTTACGATCCCTCTCGAACGAGCTCCTTGGAAACAATTTAACACAAGACGAAGAAATGGAAATTGTAGAAGCGCGCGAAACCTCTGGCGCATGGCGGACTTTCTACCACTCTGTCAAAGCTTCTAGGTTCAAACGACCTCTTAATCCTTCTCGCGCTCTTCCGTTTCGCTACAAGACCAATAGAGAGAGGACTACGATGGACTAGAAGCAGTCGCGCTCCTGTAATTTCGAACTAGAGTGGCGCCTAAGAGACTCCTCCCTTGACTTCACGGCGAGATATACGAGTGGATTAGATTGAACTCTGACCAAAACCGAGTGACCTTTAATTTCCTGCTCGACTTCTTAATTGCACTCTCTCTCCCTGTCTTTCACGTCCGTTTCTGTCGACGAGCTTAACGAGTGACGATGGAACGAAGCTGGATACTATCGAGAGAAGAACCAAGCATGCAAATATACTCGCGAGTAGGGTTGCCAGGTGAAAAAATCGGATAGCCAGACATAACAGACAATTCGAATCAAAAAGCCGGAGAAAGATATAAAAAAATAAATTTCATGGAATAATTCAAAGAATAACTAATAGGCATTGATTATCTTTATTTCTATAAAATTAAAAAACTGTCAATTAGGCTGTATTCCGAAATTCACTGCCAATACTGAAAATCTACAGTATATGTGACATAAACTATAAATTTCCAGTACTGGCAGTGAATATCGGAACACAGCCCTACTCTACAGTAGGGATGATGCTCAGCGTCCAGCCCGCGAGCGTATTGCAAAATATGAACATTTTTTAAGAGTGTTCAGGATCGCGAAGAGATAAGTTGAAACCAATTTGGCCCGTGGCTAATGGTCGAAATTTGAAATTTGGCCTCTCGGAGAAACTAGTTGAGCATCCCTGCCTACAGTGTAAGGGGTACACGTACCTAACCCTACCTGAAAGACCCAATTATCAGTAATATCTAATAATCGTTAGAGGGCGCTAGTTTATGTCGCGCCCCATGCGCGACTAACATAAATTAATGACGAGAAGAGTCAGTCTCTCCTCGACATAGGACGAAGTATGAAATATTTAATAAAACTTTCAAAACCCATCCTGTTACAACAGATTCAAGTATTAAAATTACAAATATAAAAAGCCGGACGCCGACTATTTTTGGCCGGACAGACAATTAAAAAGCCGGACACCTGGCAACTCTACTCGCGAGTGAGATAGTCCAATTATTGATGAAGGAAAATACGAGGATAAACGACGGAGCAACGACGAGAGATCTCGAATCTCGCGCGAGCAATTAACACGGAATAATTCGCTGCCGTTGGAGAATAACATTCCATTAGGTTCGTGACAATGGAACGATGCGCTCGATTTTCGTAGGCTCGCGTTTATCGTCGCCATTCCGGTGCGCGAAGGTTATTCGTACAATCGGATATTAGAAGGAGGAGAGAGAGAGCGTGCGATTCGCATTGTAGGCGCGATAAGCGCCATACATGCTCGGCAGATCGTAGATCGCGCTTCACTTTTGTTTCTCGTGGTCGACGGTGGTATCGATAGGAAACCATTGAAAGCGTTCCGTTGTCGCACGGTGCTCGTGGAAGCGCGGAATGCGCGCGTTATCCGCGAACCAAACAATTTACGCGTCTCACTAATGTTCCGGATAATTTCGTCGCGCATCGGTGAAATAATACTGCACTGTAAGTTTCCTAACCGAAAAGTTCTTCCACTAACCGATTAAAACCCCGGAGTTTCCAATTTCTTAATCAAGCTTTATCAGATTAAAAGCTCGCGTAATCGGCAAGTTTCGCGGTAAGAGAAGAAGAGAACCTACACCGAAACTCACTTCACTTACGTTATTTTACTCCTCTTATCTCTTTCTCTCTCTCTCTCTCGTTCTCGTGAAGATCAAATTTTTCCGGGCGTGGAAAGATTAAAGTTGAGTTAAGAAGAGCGAGAAGGAGTGACGGAGAACGAAGAGAGAAGGATCCAGATAGGATAAGCTGATCAACCTTTACCGCATTTAGGTGGCTCGCCGAGCTCGGCCGTGAGGAAGCCAGCAAGTCCGCTTCGTTCTCGTGGCTCCAGTGAGATCAAAGGGATACGCCACACGCGCCACCTTGTCGTCGCGGCGGAGAGGAGTTTTAATTAAAAAATTAGCCTCACCTTCGTCGAAAGAAGAACTAAGAAGAGGCAGGGAGAAAGGAAAAACGAGAAGACCAGTAGGCAAGACAGTGGATCGGCGTAAACGGCGGCCAAGGGCACTTTAATTTAAAACGAACTGTATCCACCTTCACCGCCTCCCGCCTCCCCCTTGGCGTATGGGACACGAGGCTAATCCAATTTGTGACGAGCCGTGCCTTTAATCCTTTGACACACACAGACACACGTGTAAAGGTTAGACGCGCGTGTGTGTGTGTGTGTTGGACCGGTACACCGAAGTTTTAAAATTAAATTTCCAAGGTACCCGCAAATCCACTAGACTCTTCTCTCTCTCGGTCTCCGCCTCTCTTCTTCCGCACTCGCGCGCACTTTGACTTTACGATGGACGAGTGAGAAAGCGCGTGTAAACGAGGAGAAACCGACTGAGGATTATGAGATTCGTAAACGGCTAATTCGTGCTTTACTGGGGTTGGGTGTGGCGAGGTGAGGGGTGGGTCCGTGAAATTCTCTGAAATTCCATTAATTCCACCCCACCCCACGCCGCCTTCACCGTTGTCCGTTCGTTAAGCGAGCGAGGGCAATTAAAAGGCGCGAGTGTAGAAAAAAAGGTTTCCTAGGCGAACGAGTTACTTGCTTTCTGGGATAACTTCGTCGATGCAGAGAAAGGCCGAAGGAAAATTCGAGAATTTCTTCTCAACCTAGGCCCGCAAGGTTTCTACAATTCCGGCCAAAATTATATCACATTTTGGTTTTTTGAGTATGACTTTCGTCAAAGTGGATCGAATGCGTTAAATATTTTACAGAAGACATCTGGTAGTAAGTGCACCTTGTACATGAAGTATGAGCTTTTACAAAATATATTACGATTTAAAAATTTTTTTATTAATATTCCACAAAGTAGCACTTTTGTGTGTTCTTTGTTTTTCGTGTTGCAATTATTTGTTAGCTTAGGTATGTACAACCTAGTTTTAATTGTTAGATTTATAGTTTCGATATGGCAAAGACTCGTGGTGCTAAAGATATAGAGAGACGACAACAAAAAGCGATTATAGAAGTTCGTAAAAAAGGACGGACGCATAAGGAGCTCGCTCAACAGTTTGGCATTTCCATATTGACGGTGACCAAATTTCTAAAGCGTTGGAATATCCAGGGAGGCTGTGTCAAGAAGAAGAAAACCGGACGAAAAAACCAAAATCTGATATAATTTTGGCCGGTACTGTATGTCACTCTGGATTTTATTAACGAGCGAACGACCGACGGATCGAAAGTGCGTTAATAAACAATAGGGTTTAAGCGCGACCATTATGAAGTTTCCAGCTTCGCCGAGGGACAGAGACCGAGGGAGTCTTTCCGGTCGGCAAACTTCCGGTGAAACTCCGCGGGATCGCAAAGTGCGCGCGCGACACGCGGGAGAGACAAACAAGCGAAGTTTCGCGCGATCCACAATGGGAAGGTTAAACGGTCGCAAACAAGTAACTCGATCTTAATAACCGTGTAAACGCATCGCCCAGGACCGTGACTACTCCGACCCAAGGAGGAGATAGCGAATTCCATCGTGTCACTAACTTTCCTTCAACGAGACCAGAAGGAGGGTAAGAACGAAGGGAATGCGAAGATGGATGCAAACTACCCCCTGAAATCGTCACGAAGCCATATAATAAACCAGAGAAAAAAAAAACAGATCTTCGTTAATCGTTCGATGCATGATTTTGTTTAAACTAATAGAAAAGATAAATAATATAGATTCAACTGAACACAAGGTAGGATGCATTTGTCTGTAACGTATGCTAGTCTATAGTGTAGAGAAGTGAGAGAGTAATATTACAGAAAAATCTCACCGTGCCAAATCATACAGATACTACTAATATTCACAATGTTACACTTCCGCAACAGTTTATGCATTAAAAGGTTAAATCCTTGGAGAACGAAGAACCTGCGAATCGAAGAAATTCAATTTCCTGCCATTATTCTACCTTTCTCCTGGCACAGATTAATCCAAACTCAGAACGGAACTACCCCGCAAAAATCAAGCCCAGAAATCATAGAGAAAAGAAACTAAAGAAAACGAGATCACCGGACACTTGCTTTTCTCCAGTAAAACAAGCCAGTGGGTGAGAAGGAGCAGGCTCGCGATAAAAGAGCACGTGGAAAACACGGCACACCGGCGCCTGGTGCCTCCAGTAGACTCCTCCCTTCCACGTTACAAAGACCCTAGGAAAATAAAGGAACGAAAAAAAAAAAGAAAACTAGAAGTGGAAACGTAATATAGCAAAGGCTTTGTGCTGCGCGCCACTCAGACTGTCGGCACGGACGGCGCTTCCCTCTTTCCCTCTTCCACGTGGACCTGTGCCGGTGTGACTCACCACCTCGTGAACTCTCTCTCCTCCCTTCCACCTTCCTCTTCTTCTTTCCGCTCGCACGCGCGCCCTACGCTCCTCGATTCGAGGCCCATCGTGGCCCACCGCCGACTGCCACTCGCCCCTTTTTCTTTTACTCAGGCGGCACACCGCGCGGCACGGTACAAACCAGTGCCCAAGCCCACCCCACTCTTGCTCTCTTTTCGTTCCGACAACAATGACACTAGAGGAAACCACCGGAGGTACATAATAGGGCCCGCGCGCACGCGGAAGAGACAAAATCGATTTCACCCCTGGCCCCACGTCCGATATGCCATTGACGAGGACAGGCCACCCCTCGCGCGGGTCCTCTCTCCTTCTCTTCTTCTCCTCCAGCCCTTCTCCTTTTAATAATCGAGCTACCATCTCTCTCTTTCTACCTGCGTTCGTTCTCTTCACGATTTTGTCTCTCTTTTTCTTACTTCTTCTTCTAATCCTCGAACTACCTCCTCTCTTCACGATCTTCTATCTCCGTTCTTCTATTCTGCTCTCCTCAATATTCGAGCCACCACCTCTCCTCCCGTGTTCCTTCTTCTCTTCACGATTCCACCCCCTCTCGTCCCAAGAGCAGCGCACATCACTTTTGATTCAGCGAAATTCGAGACGTCTTTCCACGCCACTCCGCCATTGTTTCACGTGGGAAGAGCCCCTGCGGTGCTCTCACGTAGCCGAAGAGAGAGATGAGGGGTGCGTGGAGGAGAATTTATCGAGAAATTCGAAACCCCCTCTTGCTCTTAGGGGAAGCTTCCCCTAAGGTGTGGTGGCGCGGCCTCTGTCCCTCGTTTCCAAGCGTCCTTATTTTTTTTTCTCTCTTCCTCTTTCTCTCCTTTCCACCACCGTGGCGCATTCTCCTTATTTTTATTCGTGAGCTTAGGCATAGCAAAAGGAAATGGGGCTCGAGATCTTTACAGCGATCGAATTTCGAGACTCTCTCCTGCATTCGAAGAAATTCCATCTCGCTCTTTATTTTCGGGTTGCGGGTATTTCCTCTTTTATTTATGGTTTTATTTTTTTATTTCTGTCGCAGATGTCCGCGCGCTCTGCTCCAAGAAGGAAAAGGATCCTTGAATTGCGGTTGGAGATTCGTTGCCGTCTGACCTCGACCGTGGCCTCGAAACGCGTGGAGAGAAAAAGAAGGAGATGAAGGAGGTGCGCTGTGTTGGTGGTTGGCGTGGGACGGCGTTGGAAGCTCTTCTTCTTTCCTCTTCTCCCTTTCTTCACCTTTCTCCTTACCGACAGATCTCGCGGCTCCACGGGAGAAGAACGTTCGCAGAAAATTTTTTCCAGGCGCCTACGCAACACGCTTACCGTCGAATATCTCTTAGACGAAGGACCGCGCGTCCCCTCTTGAGATTCTCCGAGGAGAATTGTAGGGGGGAAAAAAAGGAAGAAATTCGTGAGAGGATTCTTCGCGAGGAATCCGATAAAGAAGAGATTTCAATCTCGAGGATGGTCTCTTGGTTCGCAAAATAATTATTATCTTTTTGAATTTTCTTGTGATTAAGAGAGACTATCCATTTCGAATTTAAAGATCGGCTTTACCCCGAGCGGATATACCATGGAGCTGTTCTCTAACGAACACGCCCGTCAAAGTGACCGTGGCCGACTATTAAACGAAGATCATATTTCGCGAGGGAGAGAGGAGAGCCCACCGGAAGGGAAACACTGGCGCACCCGGCCAGACCCGTTGACGTATTTGACCAGACCCTCCCTCTATCTCCTCGATTCGAATATCGATGAAATCACGGGACCGAAATATGTGAAAAGTATGTGTTTAATTTTAGTCGCTGCTACGGGAGCAACGTCGAGAAGGAAAGATTCCAAGGCACGAGGAGGAAAGGTCTGCGAGATGATAGTAAAATAATCTTTGCACAGCCTTTATCCATCATCCTTGGACCTTCTCAAGACATTTCTAATATCTTCGAGGTCACACTCGAAAATATCTCAAGCATCTGGAGTCCTCCAACGTGACGAGTAGTAGTGGAAGACGCCGAATGCCTCGCTACGAAGACCGAGGAGGGAAAACTAAAGAGGTCCAGAGAGAAAAAAAAAATTCTAGAGCGCGAGCAAGAGGGAGAGAGAGAGAGGGAGAAGGTTTTTGCTGAACTCGCCAATCTGAAAGAGACATGTGAGAAAGAGAGTATAGTCGGTCTCGAGTGTTGTTCGCAGTTACGAGAGGCGACTCGGTGGGAATGAAGAAGGAGCAGTGGAAGAAGAAGCACGCCAAACTGTTTCTACTCGACACGAAGGTTATTTTTAATGCCAGACAAACCCGTTAGCGAGGGTCGGCCGTCGTACGAGCCTGTAACGTGAGCGAGAGAAACATTTATTTCAGGAAAATCTTACGTAAAGGTTCCTAGGGTAATTTTCGTTTTTTCTCTTTCGTACGAGAGAAATTGCGCGAGTGCAGACGTGGACCTTGAAAAAGTCCATTCCGCGGAGACTACGTGGAAAATAAATGGCTTAATAGCCAAAATCTCGGAATTATCGAAGGATCGTATTTTCATATTATAGCAAGCAGGCTCATTTTAGTAATGCGCTCGAATTACTTTCTCCTCGCTTTGGGCCGGTTCTATGCTCGTCCGAGGGAATTTTCGGCGATTTCCACGATGGAACGGGGTGCATGCGCGCGCTTGTACCTTATGATGGGATATCAAAGGAGACCGGGGTGGCGCATAGAAATCTATCAACGATATCAAAGCGACCCGTCCCCTCGCTTTGATCGCATAAAGCAACGGGCCCGCGCGTCGGTGCGCAACGGAATTTCCCTCCTCGGTTTCGCCTCTCTCGCAAACATCAACGGCTTTCGGGTTCTTCCGGCAGGACGAAGGTATCTTTTCCTTTTTTTCTCTTCCAGACGATCGCACGAGGTTAAGAAAATTACTGTAGGACGAAGCAACGAAGCCAGATGACCGTAGTTAAAAATATATAGATTTCTTTTTAACACATTGTGGATATTTTATTACTAACCGTACCCAGTGGCCTTTTTTGCGTCAAATTATCAAAATCTTCTAACTGTTGCCACTTGTCAATGCGTTATAACCGCCATTGAGTGAAAATTTGGAATTGCGAGATATCTCGTCATCCGCCCGCAATCTGTTAAGATAGACTTTAGTTTTCCTCGTATAATAACGGTCACATCACTAAGGTAGATTAAGTTTAATCGTCGATTAGACGGTAGCGTAATTTTAGAAAGAGTTTCTGTTACAAATATTTCTCGAGTACAGATTCTGAAAGGTGACTATTTTGTCGAAAAGCTCGCCGAGTCGCGCGTACGCCTGTCGTCAATTTTTGTACTCATTTGCTCGCAGAAAACTTGTATATAAAGATTTTTCGGAATTCACTTCCTTTCCTTCTCAAAATTTGTATGCACGAACCAGGAGAATACTCCCTAATCCTGGTATCAACCTGGTACGGAGAGTAGAAAAATCTCGCGAAAAAAAAATTCATCTCATGAAATAACCACCTGGGAATATTTCAAGATAATTTATAGGATCTTCGAAGAGGAGGAGAGAAAGAGAGAAGTAAAAAGAAACGCGGAAGGAAGTCGAAGGGCAGGACGAACCCAACGAGAAGGAGAACAAGGGTGGTAAAGATCGAAGGACATCCCGAAGGACTCTCTCCCTCCCTCCCTTCCTCTCTTTCTTCTCATCGACGACGAGAAGCGTGACGACTGTGCCACGGGTATTGATCCTGTTTGCCACGTGGCTTTAGTATTCGGCGCGCAAACTTTCACGAGGACGTGTTCCGCATGCCCGTGTGCCGCGCACGGCCCTCCATAATTGTAGATTCAAAGGATATAATTCGAAAGAGAGACGAAAGGGGGATAGAAACGGAAAGTCGAGTGGTAGGGTGTCGTGAGTGCGACGACGGTTGCAGAGGGTGGTGAGGGGGTGAAGAGAAGGAGACGATGCTCTCGTGGTCCCTGAGGATTTTGTTTCAGGAGAAAACGAGAGAGGTAGAAAATGAGAGAGTGAGTGAGTGAGAGAGAGAGAGAGAGAGAGAGAGAGAAAGCACCCTTGGCCTTCTAACGAAGTGAAAATTGCCCGTAATTTTTCCCTCCCACCGGGCACACCAACTGATTTGATTCCACCCCTCTTTTCGCTGCTACCAGCACCCAACAGGGCAGTGCCACCCCATCGCCAAATTTCCTCTTTCTCCACCTCCTCGATTGCCATCGGCTCGTCATCCTCGTCAATTCCACCACCACCCCACAAGACTCAGCTCACTGCCAGTCGGCAACGTCTTCCTCGCTCTACGTGATCCACGAAAAGAGACTACCCCTACCATCCCTCGTCTCGTTCTTGGGGGGTCCGAGACGAATCATCGGGACGTGCTGAGCGAGATTGGCCACTTTTGTGCGGATACTATCCCTCTAATTCTTAATTCGCGCGTCGTCAAGGATACCTTCACCGGTTTCCCGAGAATCAACAACCCCCGCGTGCGAGCTACCCCCGGAGGGCACGAGAGGGTGGTAGATGCGACACGACCCCCTTATACGCGCCACGCTTTGGCGGAAGTGGGATTATCGAGCGCGTGATTAACGTCGGGCGGATACCGAGGGTAGGATGGGTCTCTGATTTGGCGTATTGGCCGATAATCCCGCGAATATACGGCCCTAAACCCTACCGAGGTGTGGAAGAGGGATGGAGTGTCGGTACCGCGCGACACGAACGACGACAGCATCGCGAAAGCTCCCTCGTAGCCCTTGGTAAGGGTCTATTCGTATTCTCAGTGATATTCTGTGATCATGTTTAGGGGGTGTAGTAGTATACTTTTCTTTTGGTTACTGTCTGCGAGTAATTTGGAATGAGGAAAATTTCACTGGAAATTTTGAGGAAAAGTGCTTGTAACAAATTTTCAGATCTAATCATATTCTTTGTGACATCCTAGAGTGATGTTTCACGAGGTCTGTTGCGATTCTTCTTTCGTTTACAATCTGCGATATTTCGCAATGGTAAAATTTGACGGACGAATGGACACTAAAGATTGCAAAAAACGTATCATTTACGGTCTATCTTAATGAAGTTTCAGAGCTACTGTCATCCTCTTCGCTAAATTCGCCCGAGAAATAATCACCCTTGCCATTCCACTACGCGATCATCACCTCTCGTCATCGTTCACGCGCGTTGTCCACGCACGACCGTGGTAATCGAATTTGCGTGTCGGTGCTCGCCATCGCAAAACGGTACGCGCGTGTCTGCTTCGGAGATGTAATTCACCCGAAACAGCCGCACGCACATACACACAAAGTGACTCAAACGTAGACATACGATGATGATAATTTTGTGTCGCGCGTCAACGAGAAACAGAGAGAGAAAGACCAGAAGCGAGAGAGAGAGAAGGAGAAAGACAGACAGAGAGAGAGAAGGAGAGAACACCGTGCGGTCTACGGAAGGGCGCGCGGCTTAATCAGAAGCTCGACCGCGTTTGGGAAACCGCGGAAGTCGCATTCACACGGGCGGTTTCAGTTGCGCAACGTGGACGGCACACACGTGTGCAGCCTCCGGGGAGTAAGAGAAAGAAGGAGATAGAAACGAAGGATCGAGAGAGAGAACACAAGCGAAAGAACAGTGAAACGCTCAGATCCCAACGCTCTCTTCTCCTTCTACGATAAGCAACACTCTTGCCATTCGTCGTGCCGATAGCGTGGGTTTGTTTTCTCGTCTCGCTTTGTCGGCACGCGAACGAACGTTGTGAAACGCGAATTAGAGAAAGAAAGAGAGGGAGTGAGAGAGAAACGGGGCTGGGCCACGAGACTGGGAGGAATCTCGATTGGATGCCAAATATTTTCTTTGTTCGATCGATTGTTTCTCTTGATACGCAATCGAATCGATTCGCAGATATATCTGAATGAGAAATTAAAGAAGGATCGTTTGTAAGACGATGTTTTCGCAGTCGAGATACCAGAACTTTTGCATCGAATAAACTAACTGAGACATTACGAAACAACAATTAAGGTTTCATTTTACATTAGCGCCCATAAACCTTCGGCACCCACATACCTCAACAGTTTTCATCACGGTGCTTTTCCTTCGTGTTCCTCTCGTTCGCACAATTGCCATGCATCAATCGTCTTTTCAAATTTAATCGCGCAAACCAGTTTAGCTCGCTTCCAAAATCGGCACCGTGCTACACCGAGAAGGCCGCCGACGATTGGCGCTATAAATTCGCCAGGATCGATAATTAAAATGGCACATCTCGTGAAATCAATTCCAAATGAAATACGGGCGTCGAGGGCGCGTGTTCGCGATTGACATTTCATGGAAAGTGGAAAATTTGGCGGAGAGAAGAAAGGGCCATGTGGCACCAAGTCGGAAGAGCCTGGTGAGTGAGAGAGGAAGAGAAAAAGAAACGGAAAAGATAAATGAAAAAGTCAGAGAGATCCTTCTCTCACCGTAGGGATATTTAAATCACGCTCGCCAGATGATCTACGATCCGTTGGCACTTTCTCCGTCCAATTAGGAGGCGCCGATGACACGACGGTCTCGAGAGCCCCTGGGCAAGCAATGAAAAACAAAAGTAATCGAAGATCGTGCCACGATTTACGAGCAGCCCTTTCCAGCGTTCTGCTCGCGATCGATCGATCGAGGGTAAGAAGAGTTCGCACAAAAAATTCATACACATTACCCCCTTTGACTGGGACAGGCGTCTACAGACGCCCTCTGGATTTTTCTTTTCGTTTTTTTCCTTCATATTTAATTACCCATTATTATTAAAGGAATGCAGAAATTAAATTAGGTTAATTAAAACAGTCTAAAGAGCTACTTGAAATATATTCAGGGGACGAAAAGCGATACATTTACATTTTGGAAAAAATTACTGAATGTCAAATGACGACAACTTCATGAATAATGAAACTAAAAATGTGCTAAAAAAAATACTTTGTGATTTTTTTCCAAATTTTAAATGTATCGCTTTTACCCTTGAGTGTATACAGAAAAAACATTGATATTTCTATTTTTTTGCAATTATTAATTTCTTAAACCCTAAGTATGGTATCTAATTTTCGGACACTGTTTTCGTCACTTGCCAATAGCCGATCAGTTGCAAGGACCGACAAATCGAAAATCACGCCGTCCGTATTGATGGATTGCTCCGACATTGCGCCGCAGTCAAAGGGTTAATATTCTCCGGATTTTGAAGAAACGGAAAAAAGAATAATTTTCTCCTTTCCTCGCCGATCGTAAAAAAAGAAGTTTAATATTGACGTTGCGCGCGCCTCTTCTGCGCGCAAGCGAAATTTACGACGCCGCCACCACGCCGGGTTATTCTCTCCTCAATCCGACCCTGTAATTCCGCGGAGAAGAGCCTCTCTTCCACCTATTCTCTCATTCGCTAGCGCGAAGCAGGTCAAACATTGACTCTGCTGAACGACAAAGTCGACGCGTAAGCGTCTTTTGCAAACATCTCGCGAGGAGAGGGCGTCGTCGGTGCGTATCTTCCTTCTTCCTCGTCACGATCCTCAATAAGGGATAGAACTGATGAGAACTACGTGGAGGAGAATCGGCGAGTGAGGTGAGGAGAAAACGAGGCTGGCAAACAAAGAGGATGAGAAAGAGGAGAATACGGATGGAAAATAAAAGAAAGTGTAAGAACAAGGTGGAGAATGTGACGGAGGTAAAGGTGAGACTAGGGTGTAAGAAAGAAGCTGCGGATAGAATTGATGTGAAAATGATAATGACACGATGATAAGAGCCACTACCTTTCTAAAGACTCGATTGAAGAATTGTCCTAGAGAAGGAGAGAATGGACGAGAGAGAAAGAAAACAAAAGGAAATAGCGTTTGTTATACCG
This sequence comes from Tiphia femorata, assembly GCA_944319695.1. Lineage (NCBI taxonomy): Eukaryota > Metazoa > Arthropoda > Insecta > Hymenoptera > Tiphiidae > Tiphia > Tiphia femorata. The sequence continues at coordinate 8,005,520 of OX090904.1, forward strand.
AGGAAAAAGTTCCTGAGGACGGTTCACAAATAACTAACACAAATAACGTTAAGTAAATCATCAAAGTAAAAACCATAAGAATGAGCTCGAATTACCCGAGGCATTTAGAATTCAAAAGACATATAACAGTGATAAAATAAATAAAAGGAGAAAACTAATCTAAATACCAGAAGCAACTGGACAAAAGACTATGATCAATTTGTAAGAAGGCGCTCATAGAGCACTATTCTAAAATTAACTGCCTCATCGTTATAAGTGACACAAGTTGAAAAAAAGCTGTCGTGAATTTGAAACGTCTCTTCACCCAATGATAAAAAAAAAAAGAGAGCGAGAGAGAAAGGAATGAAGAAATTTCTCGACCAACGTCACAAGCGCTAGAAGCCATAGAAATAAAAGAAATTCCAAATAAATTCTCTCGAAGAAAATTTCTCCGCGTGAGAAAAGCCAACTCCCGAAAAAAGCTCGTGCCGTGATAGAGGCTATAGACAGGAGGGCTCCTCTCTACCTAGACGACAGGAACGGTGGGACAAAAGAAGACGAAGGAGGGAAGAAAGCACGAAGAAAAGCTCGTCGCCAGTATCGAGTCTCATCACGGAGACTTTTCACGAGGAAAATGTGTCGTCGCCGACGTCAAAGCGGGTGCCTCGCAGGGCTGAAGGGCGTGGACGCGCGCGGAGGGCTCGCTGAAACGAGCCGCGTGTCAAGCTTCTGATATCCTCTTTGAGAATGACACCGGAAGATCATCTTTCGTCCGACGAGGAAAAATGTCGCCGACGGCGCGTCGATTTATCTCGCCCACGAGAATTTTCCGGCAAAAGGAAAATTAATACCGGTGGTGTCGATATTTCGCGCGTAGTTTACGAGTGTGCGCGGTCTCTCGCATCCGGATGTATTATTTAGCAAGAACGAATGCTTACTCGCGAGCGTGGTGAAAGATTAAAAAAAAAAAACAACAGGAAAATTGCAGGACCACGAATTACAACGCGCGAGAGGAAGTGGTGATAAATTTTTTTCCGAGGGCAAACGATACTCGAGTTAATATTGAATTATAGGGGGGTGATTTGCGACGGGTGAAAAATGAGTCTCGCGTGGATGGAGGAAAACAAAATTAGCGGAGGAATAATTTCTCGTGTACTCAATTTTCCACCTTGATTCTTTTTTTGTGTCAGTCGTGTTATTTTTTTCCAGGATCTCTTTCTCTCCTTCTCCTGACGATTTTATTATCGTTTCTTTGGCGTGCGTCGTCCGCTTATCTTTGGCACATTTCTCGTACCAAAGGCCCGACGTGACAAGGCGCGGGAAAGAATCGGATTTCTGGTCACTGCCCCGCTCTGCTCTGCTGTCACCACTTCATCCAATCCACGCGAGATACTCCCGCTAAGCTTCTTCCCTAGACTTATGGGGGGCACACAACGCGCGCACGTCCTTCATAGACCGTCGCATTCTCAAGTCTCAAGTTGCCTCGTGTATTCATCATTTTAATACTTACTCTGTAAATGGCGCACGCGGTTTTTCTTAAGGATTTCGTGCCTTTGAAAAGACGGATTTAGAAAACGAGATTTAGAATTCGTTGAATTTGTATTGTAAGATAAAATATGTCTTGTTGATTTATAAGAGTGGAACAAGTATATAGTGCGGTTGCAAGTGATATTACAAGAGTTGATATTACAGAGATACTTGCTCTCTACTAAGCACCATTATAAAACAAAAGAAAATTCCATACTGCTTAACCAGTTAACTGTATTTAACGTGCACACGCGTCAATCCAAATCTTTATTTTAACATGGTTGCCGCGTGTAGGTGACATGAACGATACAAAAATTACTATTCAATATAAAGACTCCAAATTTCAGTAATATGCAATACACACGATGACGAATCCTATGATTTTAAAGGACAATTGTTACTTTTGTTATCCAGTAAAAATATAATCCCTTAGGTTTTACTCTGACTTTTTCGCAAAAATTTATTACGGAACCATGTGCATTGTTCGATTTTAATTTACGCACTTCGCGAAGAACTGTTTACATTCCACAGTCAACAGATTGATTAGATGCTAATTCTGATAAACAATGTAGCACCAAATTAGTGATTGTAAGATTTTCGAATGTTCTCTTGACGATGGTACCCTTCCCTCTTCCAAGCACTTCACTAGCTCAATGGAAGTAGATACCTTCCGTCCTCGCTTGTGTACCTAAAAGGAACGCGGGCGCCGACATTTGGACGAGGAAAAATGTTCTTAACACAAAAAGGAAGCAAGGTCCTCCTGGTAATGGTACCAATCTCCCTCTCGCTCTCTTCCTCCTCCTCCTCTTCTTTGAACCTCGTCGTGCGAAAATAAAAGGACACAGGGTCCTGGAAAAAAGTCGCGGTGACTCTTACTGCCTCGGTCATTGTAGTCAGCTGCCCCTCTTTCGTGCTCGAGACACCGAAGGGTAGGAAACAAAAAGGCAAGACGAATGGAGATGAAAAAGAAAAGATAAGGAGAGAAAGGTAGAAATAAGAGCGACTCGCGTCGCCGGCCCTCAAAGAAGCGAAATTCAATTTCTCCGGTGCAGCATCTTTCCTGCGATGGACAGTGGTGGCTAAGAGACGAGGTAACAAGAAGAACTACTGCCAAGGATCTCGAGAAAAGACGACACGATATTGTGCGGAGCGATGATGTTCGCGAGGATGGAGTTTATTCGCGAAAACAGAAACAATTTCCCGGAGTACCTGCACCAATTGTAGCAAGCCGACGAGAATACACGCTCACCTATATCTCTCAAGTAGAAAAGAGGATCCTTGCCCTCTTGCGGGCTTTACGGCCACAAAAGATCAACACGAGGAAGAGGGAGCGCGCTTCCTTTCGCCAAAGAGGATCCTTCGAATAATTGTTCTCAAATGTCGGAAAGGAGAGAGAGTCGCTGGGCTTCGCGTACCCATTAATTCTGCGAATACTTTGCACGTTGCTCTATTTTCTCGCGAAGAGAGAGAGAGAGAGAGAGAGAGAGAGAGAGAGAGAAAGTCGATGGAAAAGGAACGACGTTAATTCCTTTAGTACTCGCTCCCTAGAAAAGCCGAGAGGCCAATGAGTAGGAGGAGGTGGAAGGTATGCTCGGTCGGGCACGAGAGCCTGAAAAGGAGAATGCTAAAGACGGTGCAAGATGAGGAGGCCAGAAGCAGCCACGACCAACTAAGAGAGCACAAGGACAAGATTGAAGGAGATGGGGTAAGGGCAGGAGGAAGAGGTGGCGAGAAATTGCGAGATTTCCTGCTCCTCTCCGGTTACTCGCTCGCGCGGCTCTCTCTTTTGTCTCCCTTTAAATTCAAGCAGTTAGTGTCATGTTATGGAAGGCACACTGGCCAATTGTGATTTTGTGGAGGCGAGCTGAGACGAGAAGACGACGAAGAAGCAAGAGAGTCGGTAAGCAACGAGGCAGAGAGCGTGCCTTTTACTTTCCACTCGTTGGCCAAAAGAAGAAGGACCACGAGGACCGTGCGCGAATTACCCTCTCACTTTCTCTCGTCCTTCTTCTTCGCTCTTCCGCTTTTCTCCTAAGCAATAAACGCGCGTTCTCTCGTTCCACCACCTGAACGAAATACCGAAAGTGCTCCTACCGGAGGCTCCGAAAAGGACACGCACACACGGTTCTCGAAACAATGGCTAGATCCATTAAGGCGACCGTCATTAATCCTATGAGAAATTACAGTCGCCCTCTCGTGGTAAGCTAGTTGCTTCTGTTGCTGGTGTACGACCTCTCGCAGGTATATCGATCGAGAATAACCGCTGACTCCGCTGAAAAATCCTATTGTTGTGTCTATATCACGGGGACAAGAATTTTGTCACGATACGAGCGAATAAATCCACCGAATTAATTCCATTCTATTATGAACTGTTACTCGATTTTTACGATCGCTTCTTATTCTCTCAGTTCCTAGGCGTGTAAGATAATTTCTTAGATCCGGGTTGAACTACTGTTGCTTACTCGCTCTGCTGTCTCTTGTTTCTCGATGAAAGGGCGAAGAGAGGGATGAATAAACGTACGAATGAATCAAATTAAATAATAATAAAAGAAAAGAGAGGGAAAAAATGGGAGAATCGAGAGGAAGAAAGAAAGAGACGAATAAAGAACGAGAGAATGCTATCGGAGTGATATGCGACGGGTATGAGAAAAAGAAGAAAGAACAAAAATTGCGTGTCCTGCTGGTGACGGCTGGCTTCGTGTAACTACACACGAGCCACACACGAGCCACACACGATTGCACAGTATCGCGGGCACATAAACGGGCGCAAAATGAAAAATGCTTTATTCGGCCGTCTCGACTTAGCATAACTCGACGGCCAGTTTTCACGAGGGAGCGAGACAGGGGTTGTTGCTGGCGACCATTAATAATTCATCGTGGCATTCGCGTTTCGTAAGCACCGCGACATCGCGTTACCCACACGTACAGGTAGCAATTTAAAAGCGGAGAGAAGCTGCGCTGCTTTCCGTCCACCTTCCGGTCTCGTCTCGTGCCCTCTCCCCACGTCCGTTCTTCGTCGGCCTCGGTGCTTTTCCGCGTCGCGGTCTCGCTTCGTGGACACGGGGGATGTGCCAAGAGGAAGCCGCGAGGCTGAGAGACAAAATACGATGGATAGAGATATGGGTAGACGCAGAGAGATAGAGAAAAAAGAGAGAGAGAGAAAGAGAGAGAGAAGCTCGTTTTTATTGTGATTCGAATTTAAGCGCCGGAAAATAATGAAAAAGAGACGATCCACGCGCGCAGAGATAAAAGCGAGGTTGGTGTAGGCGCGTGCAAATGGCGAAGGGAATTCATCGAACGAACGAAGCAGCCTTCTCCTCCCCCCATGATTTTTCATTTATTTATTCCGCTCCGTCCGGCCTTTCGACTCGCCCGCGTGCATAATTCACTCTTGTTTATCTCATACGAGGAAAACCGCTTTTCCGAATAAAATACTTCGAGCGCGGATGCGCTCGAGCGTTCGACGCGGGTGTCGAGAAAGAGAGAAAGGAAAGAGGCAGGAATATAACGGAGAGAACAAAAAAAATGGACGATTTTTCGCGAGCCCCGTCCAGAAGGAAAATCCATAAATTTGTTTCTTCTTTTTTTGGTCGAAGTGGGATACTCCACGTTTCCTCCGCTAAAGCGTGGCTCGGTGTCGCGACACGTGTCGCTTGGAAGAGCACGAGATGGAATTTCCGCGCCGTCTGTGCGTCACAGTCCTTTTCCACTTGCCTGAGCAAGGTAGCACACGGAGGGGTTCAACATTGAGCGCACAAACACGCATACTAAAGGCGGTTTCGTCTGTGGCTTGGGCGCATCGAAAGACCATCTGCTCTCTCTCTCTCTCTCTCTCTCTCTGTCTTTCTCTCTCGTTCTCTCTAAAACGCAATTCCTTTCGGTCTGCTTGCACGAGCCTCGCTGGAACTTTGAAACAACCGTCGCAATGAAGACGAAAAAGTAAAGAAACATTCGCACAAGAGAAAAAACAATCCAACAGTAACAAAGCTCTCGCAATAAATGGTACAGATTAAATTTTCAATTCTCTCCACTTTCTCAATACCCTCACATTCAACCTTCCATTCAACCATTCCCTCCTAATTGGTCCATTAATTCGCTAATTTACAGCGCTCGGGAGGCTCCCTCGCTTGAAAGTCGAAGAAAGAATTCGAGCGATTCCGCAGGTGCGCGGCCGATTAAAACGAAGGAGGGAGAAGAAAATGAAAAATCAAATTATCGGAGGAAACACAGCGGCCAGAGAGGACCTGAGAATAACGAGAACGATTCTACCGCCCAGTCCAAGACTGGAACGGGAGAGAGAAAAACATCGAGGTTTTATTATCTCGCAATAATCGGAACAGGCGCGCACGCGCTTCTCTCTCCGCACCAATTTGGCATAATTAAGTGGCGATGCGGGTGTGGCTTTTAGCTTCCTTCTTCGTACGCCCAACTCAAAAAAAAAGAAAAAGGAAAAACCAGTCAAAATATAAGGGTACGCGCCTGACACGCTCAACCAAAAAGAAAATCCCCAAAAAAAAGATCCGCAGGTGCGAACGAGAAGAAAAAAAGAAATTGAAAAGGGACGAGAGGGAAGAATACAGCGAGGACATACGAGAGGGAACAAAGAGGAGCCACACACACGGAACCGAGGACGCAAAACAATGGAAAATTATCCGCCACTGTTGTTTCTTTTTTTTTTTCGTCCAAGCACCGAAGACTTACAAGGAGAACGGTGGAAGATGGGGTGGCTTTGCACCGGCAATGCCACCAGCATGGGTAGTAAACGAAGTCGTAGGGAGTGGGTGAAAGAGGCGGTAGTGGTGGATGAAGAGGGAGGGATGCGCGCACGCGAGAGAAGCCCCACAAATTAATCGAGGAAGCGACGACGGCGATTCGAGACGCCGACGACGCCCGACGTCGGACCCTCAATCTAAATTCAATTATTTACCCGGCGCCCCTTTAGGTATCGCCACTTGAAAATCCTGTGTAAGTATTCCTCCACCTCCTCCTCGACGCGAGTTACACTACGCTGTACTCGGTCGTCGTCGTCTCTCTCTCTCTCTCTCTCTCTCTCTCTGGTGAAACGAAGCGGTAGATAAATTAACGAGAGGAGCCTCGCGAAACGAGGACTCAAGAGGCTCTCCCCGTTCTAACGTTCACGGAAATTCCGCTAAAAGTGGTCGTAAGAAGTCGTGGAAAAATGATTTTTTTTCCCTTGCTACGAAGATAAATTCCTATGTAATTAGGCGAGAAAGGAGAGCTCCGTAAGAGCGATTCGTAACTCCGGTCGGTATTACGCGAAATTAATAACCCGTGGAGAAACGAGAAATCTACCTGTGCGCGAGCTTCTGTATAATATTTCTGGGCAACGGTACCCCGCGAAGGTGGCCTCTATCCTACTCGGGATAATAATGATTTTGCTGAATTCTTCGGCTGAAGCGGAGCGATTGGTATTTCTTTCACTTTCGCCAATTCCAGGCGCGTGTGTTCGAGGGTGTTTGCGTTCTCCACTGTGGATTACGAGTGAGTTCCAGTGGATCGCGTAATACGCGCATGCGAGATTGTTGGGGTTAAATAAAATACATAGTGGGACGGGGCGCGAAGGCGGCGCACAGTTTCTCCGTTAGTTTGCAACTGGCAAGGCACTATAAGTTACTCTCTCAGGGTATCCCAGCGTGTATTTGTCTAGCCTGCCGACGTCGGCGGTGGCAACATAAATATACATGGATATGGTAAATACGAACATATGCTACCCAAATCTCAGCACCCGACGACGACACGCTCGTATATCGAGCGCGAGGAGCGCACTCGTCTAGCTCGAGTGCTTCATTACTGACCTTACGGAACTCGAGAGTGTGCGTCTGTCTCTCTACTCGCCACGCACCCACGCACCATTCGTCACAGGAGGCGGCCACACGGTTCACTGATTTACGATCGTTGTGAATACAAGATTTTCCCGCTAGTTTGGAGAACGTGGAAGTAACAGGGGTGTGGGATTTTTAACTAAATTCCTGGGCGAAGATAAATTAATCGTACGTTAAAAATTCACATGTTTTCTCCAGTCGAACGTAGAGACGTCTTACGGAACGTAGTGAATGCAAAAATTCCTTGCTGGTTGAACTCTTTGGGGCACGGTGGTATTAAAAGTGTCCCATCTTTTTGATGCGCGGATGTGCATGGTGGGACATTTTCCGACCCACCTCGAAATAAATAGATAGATAGATAGATAGATAAATAAATAAATAAATATAAATTTATTAACCCTAGGGTCCCAACCAAAATACAGCAAACAACAAAAGAAATACATAAAAGCCAAACAACATATAAATGAAATAAAGATAAAGAAAATATAGGTAAAGAAAGGAAAGATAAGCAGTTACAAGCGTCCCAAAGGTTCAGCCTGCACTTCCAAAAGTACATCGCGCAAACTACACTTAAAAGTATAAATATTGCAATAGTTACGTGTGCATAGGTTTATATTTAGTCTTACTTACGTAAAGCAATTGGTAATACCATCAACAAATGTTATAAATGTGTTCGCTTGTGTTGGCAAGTTTCAACATACCAGTACAAATCCATCGAGCGGATATTTTTATTGTGACAATGTTTTTTTCCTGCTTTTATGTGAAAATTTCTGTGCAACATGGGTCTATTTTATTTTCTAAAATCCCGTGTCCCAAAGAGTTCAGGAACATGGAAAGAAATAGAGGTAAATTCGCGTGCAAAGATGAATCAATCCTCCGTCGAAAATCCATTTACTGCCGCTGCTTTCTCGAATCGAACTCGCGCTCTTGCGGTTCCGCTCCAACCGCAAATACAATCCGAAACAATTAAGAGCACCCTCGATCTCACGTGTCTTTGTCCTAGAAACCCTCTACTCCTTTTCTCTTCTATCTCTTTCGACGACAAGCTAATCCGCAGAGATAAGCAGACAAAGGAATATCTCAGGCCGTTTCTCTCACACCGGAGAGTACGAGAGAACACAGATCGATACCCATGTTCCATCGTGCGATTCGAAAAAGACGCACGCGGAAACCGCTCGAGTGCGTTTCGCTGTTCACCAGTAATGGCGCGCAGGGCGTTGCAGCGTCACTCTCGTTGCGCGAAAGGGTCCAGAGGAGAAGACTACGGCGACGTCCCGACGCACCCGCGTCATCCCCACGGGACATTCGTCAAAATTGCGCGCGACGCGCGATCACGAGCAATCCATCAAGTTCAAGCCCCCCGTGACGTGAACCCTCTTTACTCTCCTCTTGTGTATTCTTCGAGAGCACGGTCAGACTACCCAGACACGACCAGTCCCTTATATCGAAATATTAGACTTAACACTATTTCTACCGTGATTTTCTATACATATACCTATTTCGACCAACAGGCGTCTTTTTGTGTCCAGGATGAGCTGCAGGAAAATGATACTCCTAAATTAATTTAACAACTAATATACGAATAGTGAAAGAAGTGATTGAGGAAAGATGATTCAACTTGGAAAATAAATTTAAAATACAATTTGAGAAGGTGCCTTTTGACACCTTTGGTAGAAATAGTGTTAAAATAGAAATTAAGAAAAATATGTTTACTAAGATCCCAATTACCGTGTGTGGCTGCATAAGATCGTAAGAATAATTGTTAATTGACCCCAGGGTGGTGTAAACGTTCGCGAGAGAAGGAAGAAGGAGATTAATAAGGAGAGAAAAATACCACAGGGAAAATGTCTCTTTCTCCTCTGGTCTCTGATGCTCTGTGGTGCACCTCGTGAGCGCACGAGCGACGTCAGGAATTAAGCCTCTATTCAGAAGAAACGTCGGAGACCCCACCTGAATTACCGTCCCATTCAGGGAGAAACGAGCACGGTGGCTCTTTCCCTCTCTTTCTACGTGCCCGATATTAATTATAATAAGCTGCTCTCGTGCAAACGACGCTTCGCACGACGTGACCCCCTTTTTTTCCCTTTTCTCTCATGCTCGCGCCCCCTATTCGCCCTCGTTTCTTCGTTAACGCGAGCTCCACGTGAATTTTTATTCTTTTATTATCATCAGAGCTCCCTCTCTTTCCGCGATACGTAACGCAACACCAATTTTCGATCTTCCACGCGCACAAACATTTGCGGTGGAAAATAAATAACCCCGTCCCACGCGTCGACGAGGCGGAAGTTATCTCTCGGTGACGGCGTCGCGTCGTGGCGCCCCGAAATTCCCTCCCGCTTCATTCGTCCCTGACGACACCGTGAGAGAGAGTCGATAATTGCAGGGTGGCTCGACACGTGTGTGTGTGCGTGTGGCATGTGACGCGCGGTCAACAACGCGTTGGACGAGCATCGAAATTTGCGGACACAAGGGGCGCACTGCTACTGGTCTAGGTCTACTCTGGAATAATTGAGCTCTCGGTTTTTCGAGTTTTTAGGAAACGTAAGAGTTGCACGAGGGGAGAGTGGTCGAGAATTTCGAGAAGTTTCCTTGAGAAACGAAGGAAATTTTTTATTGGTAAATTTGAATAGTCGTCGACACCTCTTTCACACTCTTTCTCTCTCTGATTAAATTTAAAATTGAAATTAATTTTTACCTCTTTGCTAGAAATTAACCTTCTCTCCAAAGTTTATTTAGGCGAGCAAGTTTAATGAAAGCCGAGGACACACATTATTTTTCTTAGTTTGCAGATGGAAATTAAATAAAAAATTTCGTATGAATAAATCCGAATGTCAAATGAACAAATCTAAATTTAAATCTAATCTTCAAAGATGATATTTGATCTCCAATGTATCGTACATATCGTGCTCTTGGAGAACTAATTTCCAGAGTGCAAGTAAATTTAATTGTTTTTTTTTTTGGCGAAGGAGCAAAGTGAATTATTCCAAAGTAAAGGCTCGCGATTCGAATCGCGACTCGTGAATGAAGACATTGTGCTGGCCGTGAATTCACGCGTCGACCGTTCCCAGAGGGCCACCCTCGGCGCGTCGCGACGCCTGGTCCGTGGCCGAGCATTAATTTATGTACTTTACAACTACCCAGAAGAGAGTACACGCGTACTCGCGCGTGCATCAACAGACACGCGGCTGTTATTACCACAGCTGGAGGGAGGGTATGAACGTGGCAAGAACATTGTTCGTTAAGCGAAATTCAATGCCCGTGTCGCGGAGAAACGAAAGGGATGGGACGTCGGCAATTAATACGATAAGCCTCGGAAAAATAATGCTGTAAAAATTAACGAGGCACGTCGAGACTAACACGATGAAACGCTATTCACTACATGTCCAACATGAATATGCGATAAGCATTATCTCGAATTTTCAACCGTACATAAAGTTCACCTTTGACAATAGAACAATTACGAAATATAGCATTCGATTTCCAGTCTCCTTCGTTCGCAAAGAGACAAAGAGATGGAAAGGAAAACTAATCAAAATCAGATTATCCACCGCTTTGGTTTATCCACGATAGATAGAAGGAAGCCGAATCGAAGAAGGAAAAATACCGTGAATGCGAATGACTTGGCAAATGGGAGAAAGGTGGCGAGAAAAGTAATGGAAAATCGCGTGAAAGACAAAGCTACTGCTAGAAAGAGAAAGATAGAGAGAGAGAAAAGAAAGAATAATGGAACGATGGAAGCTCACAATAGCGCGAGAAGAAAGAGAGAAGAACAAAAAAAGAAAAAGAAAAAAGAACAGAGGAGAAGAGATTGGGAGACGAGGCATCGAGCGCGACGTCCATTCGATTCGTTTAGTTTCCCGTATCGTTCGATTCTCGAACTCTCCTTCGCACGAGCAACGGTTTGAATAGTCCCAGACATCTTTCGATCTCCACTCTTGTTCCCTCCTCCTCGTTCATCTCCCCTCTCCTCAACCCACCCGATGCGCACCGTCCCAGCATTTCTAGTCGAACAATCGAATCGCCGTGCACGTACCAGATGCAATTTGCTTCTTTTCGTTTCCACGGTAGAGAGAAACGATTCGCGTGGAGGAATCGGAGCTATCGAATCCATTCGCCATTCCGGGCACGACGCGACAAAGTACCCACTAGATTCTTCGATGGGCCCATTGTGGATTTTAGAGATAAATAAATAAAAAGAAAAACACACAAAAACGGAAGAAGATTTAACAACCTACCGCGAAGAACACTACGGACGATCTACAAATAAAAAAGAAACTTCACCTAGGGAAATCAAGACCGAGAGAAATGAATCGAATTAATAAATCAACGCAGAAAGGGTTACAAAGAGGAAGGAATCATTTCTTGCATTCTCTTTCCTCTTCCTCGAACACCTCATTTATTCAGCTTCCGTATTCGTCAGAATTCTAGGAATTTCACGCAAACGTGTTAATCATCCCAAAATCCAACGCTCTCTCTCCCTTTCCGTGTGCTACGGAGAAAGTCAATAATAAATGCGGGCGTACAGCCGCGTGGAACGAGTGGATTTTCGATAATTACCAGATTTGGTTCGAGCGCCTCTCCACCCCTTCGTCGGCGCGCGCTTTCGGCGCTCTAATTTATTAATCGCATCTGCCCGCCACGTAACCCCCCACGCGCGCCGAAACGCGTCTGCGCATGCGCGCCGCAGACTACTGCGTCGAGCCGCCGAATAACGCGGTTGCGCGCGCACCTTTCTCGGTACGCAGTCCACGCACGCACGAACGTGCGGGCAGCAGCGAGAGTGGAACGTGTCCTGCGCAGCACACGTCATCGCTCGAGCGTGCACGCTCTACTGCTCGTTCTCTCTTTCTCTGTACTCTTCTCTTTCTACCTTCTCTCGCGGTTCGAAAGACTGCACAAGTCTAGGCCCCAGGTCTGGCCATCACGCGAGGCGCCACATTATCACTATTCCTACCGACTGGTCAAATGAGCATTTTTAACATTTCGATTAAAGTTTCCTATATACAACGTAATTGCAGCGCTTTTAGATTTCACGATTTTTTCTAAATTATACGTATAATACATTTGTCAATATTTTAGGAAAAGTCGTGAAATTTAAACGCGATGCAATTACGTTGTATATAGGAAATTTTAAAGAAATTTTAAAAACGGTCATTTGACCGCTCGTGGTAGGAATAGTGTAAAACTGTGCGACTCCAGTGGGGCGATTTTACATTTCTATTGAAACTTTTGCTAGATAATTTATAATTCTTTGAAAGGATAAATAAATATGTCGTTAATTACGACTGGAGAGTTGATTATATTGAATCATAGGATAAGAACGAGGTTTTATTAATTTTGTATCTGTATTACATTTTTCAAAAGCATGTTTTACCTAAAGCGTGGTCCACTGTAACGTTACGGGACGTTAAAGTGGCCCGTGAAAAAATGTGGGTTGGCCGGGCCTGGTCTACACGGAGCTCTTTTTTTACCATGCACGTAACGAGAAAGCTTCCTGTCCCCCGCACGACGCACTTCGTTAACACTAACTGCCACGCTGATTTTCCATGGATGGCCCGTGGGCGCCACACTTTGCATCTTTTTGTGCTTTTCTTGTGTTAATATATGATCTTTTAACTCTTTGAGCGCTATGGACGCATATATGCGTCTGGCGAAAGCTATCGATGTGGACTAAAAACGCATATATGAGTTTAGTCTAATTGTAAGTTGCCGGCATGGACAGAAGGCACATATATGCGTTTGTCGATTGTCTCGATCATCTACAATCTACATAGAAGTATTAAAATTACTTTCGTGTGAGATGAATATAAGTGCATTGCTTAGTAACAGCATGGTAATAACGCTCTTTAATTATTTAATCTCGTGCGAAAGGATTACTATAACTTATTACTATTTGCTCCTTGAATAGTTGAATCAATGGAGTTCAGTCTAGAGAAAAAGTATTCCGTCCACAGCGATCGTCACCGTCCGTACGGACCGCATAGGCCGCGAGTATTCAACACTCAAAGGGTTAAAGTGCTGTAAATTACGATTAGTATAATAATTTTTTTAATAATTTTTCCGAAAGTCACCGGTGACCAGCGTGGTGCCACATAAAAAATCTCCATCATTCGCGACAAACATAAAATAACGAAACAAAATTGATTATCTGCTGCAAGTTTTCCTTTTCCGTTATACTCCACGAAAAAGCGCGTGCACGACGCACGTTGTTCGACATCCAACCTGCTCTCGATTCCTTCCTACCCTCGCTCCTCTGTTTTTCGATTGTACATCGATTTTGCGTGCGCCCACGCGCGCGCGCGAGAAGCCCTGTTTTATGCAAATCTCACGCGGTAGTGGCGCGCGCCCCCGCGCCACTCTCGATAATAAATTATTCGCTCGACCGGCGAACGTTTATAGGTACATAGGTTCATATACAGATAAAGAGGGGGAGGATGGTGAAGACTAGGAGGCAGAGAGGGTTTGCCAGAGCACGCGGGGGTAGAGTCTGCCAGGGATGGAGAGAACAGTAGGAGAGTAAAAGGCTCGGTAGAGAGTAGGAAGAGCGAAAAGAGAGAGGCGCGAGCTTCATCGGAAACCACTGCTTGCTTTTCTCTCTCCGCCTGTCTTTCTCTACTAGCTATTATTCGTCGCTCCTGGCGCCGTAATACGACCAAATATTTGGCGGGCAATAGCCGCGGGGCCGAAGGATAAATATTTATTGGCCGTCGCGAATCCTCCGTGAGCGCGAGAACACGCGCGTTGGGCCGCTTCCGCTCTCTCGTTCCGCGATGTCAACGACCGACGTGAGAGAGCAAAAGTTCGTTTGATGCTAGAGCGAACGAAGCTCGGGGAAAATAAAAAAAAAAAAAAACCAAGTCAAATATGGAAAACGATCTCGTTCTCGCATATCCTGAGCAACTCGTCGCCACCCAGCCACCCCTTTAGGCTACTCGAGATTAAATGGGTCATCCATCCCTCGTGCACAAATTCGCGGCTAATCTTTAACGAGATTACGAGCGCGATTTTTACTATCGACGTGTGATGTAACGTGTCCCGGTTTGCTCTCATCCGGAAGGCATAAATATTTGTCAGAGCGCTCTTCGTGGCGGATTGCACGACGATGATGGCAGATATATCGCATTGTAATTGAATAAAAAAAAAAACAGGGATAGAGAGAGAGAGAGAGAGAAATTGAAAGCACGTGTGAGACAAAATGTATTCTTCATTTTCTTAACACCAAACGTACCGAAAATTTTTTCCATACGGAAATTTCCCCTATTAATCAATCATTTAACCCTCTCTCGGTACCTTCGGTATTCAAAAAAAGATCCGAAAGTTCCACCGTGCCGAGAAAAGTTGTGAATTTTCCTAACCAGAGTAATTTTTTCTAGATTCAAATTGAACCTTCCACCCCTTTCCTTCATCTACTGCAGCCTCGCGTACAAATTTGGAGAAGCGCGTTTACGCAATGGCCGATGCAATTAACGCGACGCGCGCCGGAGGCTAAAGTATGTAAAAGGGGGTAAATGCCACAAGAGGGGTGGGTCTTTTTGAGGGGGTGGTGGTACGGGATGGCATAGCGAGGATGATTTTGCACGCGCGCGAGGGCGCGCTAGATGAACGATCCAAGTACCCCGCGCGTTCTCCGCCACGCTTGGCAAATAAAATAAAGTTAATCACACGAGTTGCTCCGCAGTTGCTGCTCTCTCTCTCTCTCTCTCTCTCTCTCTCTCTCTCTCTCTCTCTCTCTCTGAATGGTTTACGAATCCCAGAGAAACAAGTTTGTGCTCGTTGGTTATCCCACGTCGATGAGTGAGACTCCATCTCTCCCTTTCTCGAGCGCGGAAATACCGAGGATTTCTTCGTGCGTGACTAATCCCACAATGGCGATCGCGATGATGCCCCGCGTTCTGGTACTGTTCTCTGTTCGCGGTGTGTTCGGCCCATGGTAAGCGCGGCCCACACAATCCGGAATTATTTCTGTATCATTTCACAGATATTCCAGGGGATATTATTCTTCTCGTGGAAATTACTGTCCGTCGATCGTAATTATCGTTGCATTACGGCTCCGCAACAGCGTGTTGCTCTCGTCCAACGAAGATAACGAAGGTGAGTAGGAGAGCCACGTGGTAACCTTATTAGAGGCTCTCATTAGCGATTATTTTGCGATCGCATTGTCCGCGAGTAATTTCGCGCAATTCTCGTCTCGGCTCTCTCTCGTCCCCCACGACGATACCTCGTTACACGTAAAAATGTGGAAGCGCTGTGCTCTCTGAATTTTGCGCAGAATGAGCACGCGTCGGAGTGGCATTCTACCTTCTCATCTGTTTTTTTCTCTATTTTTTTTCCTCTCAGTTTTTTTTTCCGTCCCTTCGTAGCGTTTCGACGATTCCGTAATTTGGCAGATAATTCAGCGCAGGAATGAAAGCGCAAACTGCATCGAGTGACCGAATTAACGCTCGACGAATTTTAATCGCGAGAATGCGCTCTCTCCTGACCAATGCGTAAGCCCATTATGCGCCGCGCGCGCGCATGCAAAATTCCAAACTAATTCGCGATGCGCGGAGCTCATCTCCCGTTATGTGTAATCTACGAGTTGGGTGGAACACGACAGAGAGATCGTGTGGAAAAGAGGAGGAGAAGGCAGCCATTTGCGCAACACGATAAAAGTAATCTGCAATAGCCGCCAACTACCACTAGGAACAGAGTTTTCATCCCTCTTGCGAGAAACTTTCCGCGTGAGGGAGCAAGAGAGAGAGAGAGAGAGGTGGTTTCCGCGATAAGAGAGGGAGGCTCGTAATAAAGGAGGCCCGAAACTTTATTGGCCCTCTCCCTTCTCTCTCTTTGCTTCTCTCTTGGGCCCTCTTCTTTTCAGCTCGGAGGTATTAAGAGAAGGGAGACTGACTATCCCTAATCCCTTAAAGACGTATCCGCCGTAATGTCAGCTGACGTGAACGCGCACGTGTATGGGTGGAACGCGAGAAGTAGAAGAATGGAAAAGGAGAGACAGATTTCACGGGAGAGAGCACAGTTTTAATGGCCGGCGCGCGATTGTCGACCTAAGGGCTCAAACCGGAGGATTGTCATCGTCGCTTCCGACGCTCCTCGACGTCGTTGTCGTCGTTTAAAACGTTCTATGGCTGTCTTTCCGTTGACCCGCTCCAATTTCCACGGATAGCTTAGAAGGAAGAATGTAAGAGAAGAAGAACAACGATCAAGTGAATATAAGATCGGGTTAAGTAAACGATTTATCCGTCCAAGGCACGATTAACCCTTTTGACAACCCTTGACGACCTACCACCACTGGTTTAACGTTACAGAGGAGTATATTTTACTAATTTCATTTTGAGGGCTAAAAGAAGAAAAGAAATGCAATTTTTATTAATTCGTTCAAATTAGCTGTGTTTACTTTCTACGTGATATACCTCGAAATACTGTGTTGTGCATAATACAGCATGATATACTTTTGACCAAAAATACAGTGTTTCCTTTCACATTATGCAGAATATCGTGTTCCGAAGGAAATCCACGTAGAAAGTAAATACAATTAATTTCAACGAATTAATATAAAGACCGCATTTCTATCCCTCCTTTTGGTTCCGAGGATTAAATTAATCGGCCGTATAAATGAATTAAATTAATCGACTAATACATATAGGATTTCATATAAGATAAGAGACATATCGTCGATGAACGTTTGATCGGCTAGAACCAGCTCGCGAGAAATCTCGTCAAAGGCGATTGGGAAAGGGTTAATTGGGTATATAATCAAAGGAAAGTTCGTGAAAGGAATAAATAAATTGAACGAAGGGACAGAGGCAAGTTCTCGTTCTAATCTAGTTCACGCGAGAAACGAAGCTAACGGAAGTGCACGAGAGGAAGGAGACGCGCGCTACGTGGGGAGTTACGGGTGACCTCCCGCTTTAATGACGAACCCCGGTGTGTTAAGCCCCATTAGGATCGGGAAGTAGACGCAAGGTGGACGATGCGCATCGCAGACTAGGGCCAACCAACCAAAAAAAAAGCACACCCACAACGCAAAGACCCTTTTTCTCTTCGAGAAGAAAAAGAAGTCGAAAGGACGACAGGGGTGTAACAAGTGGATTAGACGGATTTAGATGGATTATACTGAAAAAAAGAAGCAAAGGACCCCACGATTTTTTCTTTCACGCCAAAGTTTAACCCCCGTCTCGCAAACGACGCCCATCCAGCTCTAACTTAAAAAAAATTTACGAGGGACACGATGCAATTTATAACATTCCAGTGCCAATAAATATTCCAACTTGTACATTTCCCCTCTCCCCCGAACCTTTAAATTCTTTAAAATCGAACCTGCCAGCGATATAAATTACGATTTTCATCGGACGATAAATAAGGGGATAGGTGACATTTTTTGTTGATTTTGCGCGCCGGACGAATAATCGTCGTGCGCCGGCATGGAGAATAATAACGTAGGGAGAAAAGAGACGAAGGAAAAAAACTGAAGAGAGACAAAGCTTCGAGAATCGAGTGGACACGTGATAGAAATTCTTTCAGGGGTGGTCTAAAGGTAGTGGTGGAGTCGGTGTTACAGGGTGGTGTGCACCTATCTCGAAGGCCTGATGCGGCCACTATCTTCAGAATAGGGGCAAGGAGAGAAGAAGAGGGCGGTCGAGGAACGGTGTACCGTTGAAAAGTTGAAGGAGGGCCGCCTCGTGTGCCTCTCTCTCCTACTCCTTTGTTCGTACAGGTGCGCGCGGCAGGTTGCTGGCAGAAACCCAAAACAGGTTTTCACAAAACCCGACGACCATTTCTTCTCTCGCTTCCTCCTTCGTCCCTCTTCGAGGCAGGCCTCCTTTTGCCGCTTCTTTTCTTACGCGCCACCTCCCTCGGTAACCGCGAGAGGAAATGCTCTCTTCGGTAGAGGAGGTGGAGGAGGAGGAGTACAACAAGAGATGCCGCTGTTATTTCGCCATGTCCCCCATTCTTACCCTCCTTCTCCTTTCATTTCGTCCCGTGTGCTCGCGCGCCATCCGCCAGACGAGATCTTGTCATGACATCCTGAACGAGAGAATTTGCATTCGTAGTGCGAGCTCTCGCGGTCTTGCGTACGGAGAAGACACACTTTTGCTTTTCTCGTAAAGAGGAAGACTACGAGGACGAATAAAGGAGATAGTTTCGCGCGAGCAAACTGATTTAACGATGCTTTCATATTTCGACAGTTCTGATTTCCTTTTCCCTCTTTTTTATCCTTTCGTTCAATGTGCCTTGGAATTTTCTTCTCGATTATTTCTTTCTTCCAACGTGAGAAACAAATTCAGCGAATGAATTGAGCAAAGCTCTTTCGCGCATGTGGAAGCTCTTTTGGGCTTGGTGGATTGGACGTATCTCGTAGATAATGCATAGCATATGCCAGAGAGAGAGAGAGAGAGAGGGATGGAGAGATTAATTACGTTAGCTTTTAATTGTTCATTAACTGCGGACGTAGGAGAGCGTGGGACTCTGTGAGGATGCGCGCGCTATGAGAATAAATTGTTTAAATGTTTTCATCGTTAGCGTTGTAACGATGTTACGCAACTTCTCTTCCCAATGTAAATTGAATTATCGGTTAAATTATACTCTCGGCGCGTGCCTTTAATTATATGAAGCGGCTATTTATCGTTCTATCAGTTTTCTACCCGCTGACGCTCGGATTTAACGGCGCTCGTGTACTTTCCGTAACAAATTATTTTCATCTCCCCGGCAAATTTTTGGAAATAAATTCGTCCACGTCCTGCTTGAATCCAATCGCGCGTTTCCGAAATTATTTCTAGATCGATGGACGCTTCGAATGTACTATTTTCATGCATGCTGAATCTATCTATAAATAATTATTTATTCGTTTTAGACTTTTAACAACCTGCTCTCTCTCTCTCTCTCTCTCAGTCGTCCCGAATTTTATTTTTGCTTCTGCCGTCGTTGGATAAGAAGTAATAAAAAATCGGCCACCGAGTGCCCATCGCAATTTCAGTTTCCTTCTCTAACAGTGCACCCACGAGAGAGCAATAGCAGGAGTGCCATTCTTTCTCTCTTGCGCGCGTGAAACATTTTAATTACAGCTTATTCCCCAGCGATAACGATTTTCTTTTTAGAGTCCAAGACTGCGCTGCTCTCCCCCGTCGTATTCCGCGGCCCGACCATTTTACGACGTTTTCTGCGTCTGTCTGGCGAACAAGGGAAGAGCCAGGCGGAAGAGAGAAGGAGAAAGAGAGAGGGGGACGAACGAGAGACGAGGAAGAAACGAAAGAAGAGACGAATCGCGTAATGCCCCGCGGCATTCTCTGGCCCACTGTAATTTGTCTCCTTTATGAATGTACGATCGTAAAGCAGCCCGCGGGCCATTCGTTGAAATATTCTTTTCGAAGAGGACGACACTTTTGCGCCAGACGTCGCGTCGCGCCGTTACTTTGCGATAAAAAGAGAGAAACACGAAAGAATAAATTCGGGAGAAAAGAAAATTACCGGTGCACGCACCCATCCGAGATTCCTCGTGGCTTAAAATTTTCACCTCCGACGAAGATTTCATGAAAAGTATACAGATCGTAATCGCCAAATTTCTCCACTGCTGAATTTTTCTTCACCGATATTAGAGACGAGGTAGAGAATACGTGTTCGCATTGTCATTTAATTATCGCTGCGCTAATTGTACGAGGGACGAACAGTTTTGCGCCAGATGTCGCGCCGTTATTTCGCGATAAAAAAAAAGAGAAACACGAAGGAACAAATTCGGGAGAAAAAGAAAATTGACGGAGTACCCACCCTTTTTGTGATATCTCGTGGATGTGTCCGTCAAATTTCTCCACTGCTAAATTTTTCTTTATCATCGATATCAGGAGACACGAAATAGAGAAATACGTGCGCTCGCATTATAATTTAATTACACGGCGCTAATTGTGCGCGAGACGAACCGTACCGTCTGTCGACTGCAAAGGCGAAGAGACAAAGAGAAAAACAAGTGGAACAAGCGCGCGTACGTTCGCGCCTGACGTTAATCTTCAAGCGCGCGAACCAAACTCGTCCCCTTTGTATTTCCAGGGTTGCACGAGTCGAGGGAAAAAGTTTCGAAAAATGTTTTCTCGAGCACTCGAGACGAAAGTCAAGTGACTTTTGAATGGATCGATTTCTCGAAGGCAGGCAGAGGAGAAAACGGCGGCTCGCTTATTTTTCTTTTTCTCTACGCGAGGGAGACGACTCTCAAGCGGACGCTAGGCAACGCGTGAAAAGATGAAGAAATTACTTTAACGAGCTCTCCCCCTCTCACTCTTGAGAAAAATATCGGAATATCGTAAGACGCGTCCTCCAACTCGTTTACTCGTTACTTTTCTTTACGGAGAAACTGTTTTCCACGTCAGTGCGTATCTTCGCTTCGAACTCACAATTAATAATCCTCGTTTTAATTAATTAACCGTGGCTCCACCACGAATGACTCTCAAAAAGGGTCGTAATTCGATTACTCCTAGCTTAATTGCTTCTCATCTCGGCGATACGTCGCACACGTAATCCTAAACGACTGAATTTTTTGTTTTCTTCACCGAGACTGAAATAAAATATTCAACGAACCTCCTGATTATATTAAACCACCAGCGGCACACCCCCACGCCCTACCTAATTATTCCTGTAATTACGTAATTTCAAATTCTCCTCAAAGGCCCTACCACTACAAATGCTCTTGCACCCTCGTCTCTCTGATCTCACCTAAACACGAACAAGCGAGGCGCGTCGTTAATCGGGCCCGGTTATTATTTTAGTAAGGCACTGCACGATGCGAGCATGAGAGAGTAAGAGTGACGAAAATGAGAGATCTCTTCTCTTTCTCTTCATCACTCGTCCAACGGTGGAGAAGAAGAAGAAGAGGATGAGGAACGTGGGTGGGCGTGGGCTTAATTCACGTTCAAGTATTTAGCTAGTTAATCCTACGGGCAGAGTCTAGTGACGTCATCGAATCCTTCAGGTCGTTAAGACAGTCCGACGCCCCGATTGTGTCCACGAGAAGAAACAGGGCTCGTGCCTCTGTCTGGGTTCTTTTTATCGTTCAATCTGTGTGTTGTCCGTGTGTATGCTCGCAGTCTCGCACCAACACCCGCGCATGCGCATGCTCGATGCACCACACGGTTCATTCATATTGCAGCTGCATAGGAAGAGAGCCTCTTGACGAGGGCGCATCCACACGTTCCTATTCGCTTACGAATGCTCTTTTCAAGAGGCGACACGAAACGCACGTAACATTGATCTTCGCCTTTTGTGTTGCGCGTAGCTTTAAATAACCCTCGTGGCTCGTGGTCTCGTACAGAGTAGGTAGAGGGTGTTCCCTCACGGTGGTTCAAGTGGCACGAATGTACGAATTTAATATTCTCCGAGTGGATATGGAAAAGAGAAAAGTATCAATCGCGGAGGAACGAAGTTTCTCTAGGTATCCCAACTTGTCTGTCGAATCGAAAATTGATCAAATTCTGTGATTTTACGCGCTGGGTGCTCGCGTAAGTCTCCAGTGGACTTCTTGCGAATCTTATGTTCCCGATTGTAGAGAAAAAATATTGCACGGGTAGGAAAGGATTCTCAGTGGAATCTCGCGCGCTGAATCGACGAAGCATAAAATGCTGCGTTTGTAAAAAATATTTCAAGTGCGAAGCAAATTTTTCCAGAAAATCTTTTTTCTAGAAAAAACGAGAGAAAAAAGATTCAAATTCCCCCACTTTATTCTTAACTACTCTGGTTCGCTGCTCTCACCGTGACTTTCCAATCAAGCACAGAATAATGTCGTGTATTTCCTTGAAAAATATTTTGCACGCGAAGCAAGAATCTTTTGCAAAAAATAAGAGAAAAAAAAAATTCTAATACCTCCACTTCCTCCGTAACTCCTTTGGTTCGCTGCTCCCTCCGTGACTTCTCGACAGAGCATAGAATACCGTGCATTTGAGAAATATTTTACACGCGAAGCAAATCTTTTCCAAAGAGATCTCCTATAGAAAGAGAAAAAAAATAATTCAAGTGCCTCATCTTCCCTAACCTTAACTCTGTGCTCTGGTTCACCGCTCCCTCCGTGACTTCCTGGCGCGTCCCGGTGACACGCCCGTGACATCGAACTTGCACTTTCGACGGGCAGAAAAATTACACGAGTCGGCGCGCGAGAAGATTACGCTTAGCCTTAGAAAAGCCCGTGAGCGACATGAGCCGACGACTCTTTTCGAGAGCAAGGAGAAGAATGTGTGGGACGAAAAAGGAAAAGGGCACGAGGACGACGAGGACGACGCGGGGTCTGCACGTACGTTTCTCGTTCTCCGGAGAAATAAATGGCCGCGATCGCGTAGATAATAACCATCCTTGTGGCGGAAAACGGTAGGACGAAGATCGATGGTGGCCCGTCCACCGTGTAATTCCCGCGATCCTTCTTTCTCCAATTCTGGCAAGAAGGAATTTCGCCGAGAAAGCCGCGTTGTCTCGTCGATTTCTCCATTTCGTATTGCGCGCGGGTAATTCTTCAAATAGAAAAAACAGAAAAGAAACGAAATGATCTGCCAATAAGCTGAAAAATGATCTGCCGATATGCTGAAAAATAATCTGCCGATATGCTGAAAAATAATCTGCCGATATGCTGAAAAATAATCTGCCGATATGCTGAAAAATAATTTCAAATTTCCTAGTAAGGTCAATGTCCCAGTTTCTTCTCAAGTCCTGATTTCTACTCACTATGAACTATTCTTCTTACAATTGTTAGCATTAATACTCGGTTCATAAAATAAGTTACAGAAAGATTAATTATTCATTATTTAGATACTCCGGCATAAGTTGCATAGGCTCGTTGCTCGCTTGGTAACAGCTCGTTGTTAACAATAAATTTCACAATCCAGCAGTCGTTATAGTCTTAAATGAGTCGAAATAGGGCCATCGACCTTATTGATATGGATAAACCGAAACTGTATCTGTTACAGTCGTATGCGCAGAAATAGGGACACGTGAGTAGATATACGGACACCGCGATTTTTGTCGAGTGAAATACGTTCATTTCTTGCATTGCATTTATTTAACAATTATTCATAATAAAGTCTTTAAAATGACATTTTTTTAAATTTTGTATGTAGCACGGCTCCTGACGTGATAAGCGACCAATTTAGGGACATTGACCTTAGGTGATTTCGCATTGTTTCTCGTGCAAAATTCGAATTTCGCGCGCATTGCGCCTATCACCGATGCTACTTCACGCTCCAGTCCAACGAGCGCATTTCCGATCGATAAGATATTCTTCAATCTTCTCCAACGCAGGATTGTATATCGATGTCTCTCGATATCGTTGGTTGCCGTCGATAAGATTTCTCCATCGCGGTTAAAATTCAGCGCGCGCGCACCGGTGAGGCAATTATTGAATTTGTCACACGTTGAACGGCCCGCCGAAGCGACATTGCAAGCTACACGCGCGCAGGTTAATTAATGAGGCGTGGTTAAAGCGCCGCGTCAATCGAGTTGTCGACACGAACGCACTTCGAATTAACGATTCAATAGAAAGACCCACGCACGTCTTATCGGCGGTAGCTTCGATAACGAATCAAAGGAATTCCACGACGATCCAAAAGTAATAGAGTGCGCCGAGCAATTGCGACAACAATCGAGGGATCACGTAAAACAACAAACCGGTCTCGACGATGACGAAGAGTGAGAAATAACCGCGGGATAAAAATAAATCGTCGAACCTCACCGTCGACAGAGCCCAAAGAAAAATCGATATCCTTCTTCCCGAAGCCTTAAACTTAATTCTTCGAGTTAACGAGGATGTCTAAAATCACGAGAGAGAGACAGAGAGGCTGAAAACAAAAGGAAAATTCTTCCACAATTTTTCACCCCAAGTGAACCACGACCATCGCGATATTACGTCACCGCTTCGAACGATCGTATTCGAAGGACCCGAGAGGAAGACGATCCCTTCGGCCTTGGGATGATCGTTCGAGAGGTCGTTCGAGGACGATTACGACGGACGATTTACGCTGCCTGCACCCGGTGGTAGACAACGGCCGTCTCATCCTTCATAAATAATTCAAACTAATTCCTCCGCCTACAGTAGAAGAAGGGAGGAGGAGAGACGAAGTGGCGTAGGAAGAAGCGAGCAGTGAGAAGAGTGTGCTCGTACGGTTCGTTCGATTGAGTAGAAGAGAAAGAGAAAGAAAGCGGAGGAGGGAGAAAAAAGGAACAAAAAATAAATAAAGACAAAATGCGATTATCTTCGTTACTAAACTCCCACCCTGTCTAGAACAAAGAAAGGAAGAATCCTCTCGTTGATGAAGGAGAAAAGAAATACAGAGAGTAGAAGCAAACAAAAATTAAAGAAAAACAAAATGCAATTATCTTTGATACTAAAGTCCACTGTTCCTCGGTGTCTCGTCGTCCCACGTTTATTCCTCCACCTCCACCCTTTATTCTCCTCTTGCTTTCGGCTACAGACGAAAATACGAATATTTTCATGAGCGCAGAAATTTCCAGAATAGAGTAGTGAGAGAGAGGGAGAGAGAGAGAGCCAGCAATGAAATAACTTCACGACTGGTTTATATTGCTGCGGACGACGCGGTTCGTCCACGTTGTCGGAGGGTGAGAGAGGTCTACGAAAACAGGGTGGAAGAGAGCGTAGGCTCGACAGAGAAGAAGGGTGAGTGGAGAACGAGAGCTTGTGAAGGGGAGTGGAGGTGGAGAAAATAGAAGGAGTGGGCCGACACCCTCGGGCATTGTTAGTTAAACAAGCAGCGCGATAATGGGTGGAAAACTTGTACGGCGCGTGGTGACCTGTGTAGTTTCCACGCACCTTCCTCCCTCTTTCCACCGACGCGCGTGTGGTCGTCAGAGTGGCACCGACGAGATGAGAGACGCGAGACAATTGGCGACGAAACGATCGAGAAAATCGATAGGGATCGAATTCATCGTCCCATTAGGACGATGAAACGACGAGCACGGGTAGTTGTTGGAGGGCTGTGGAAAGATGAAGTGCTTTCACGAAGAAAATTGCGCGACTATACCCCCGCGGCAATTTGTAAAGAAAATTCAGCAAATAAAGTGTGCTACGGAAGCGGTGAAAAATCAGAAAAAACAAATCATAGAACAATCTGGTACAGGGATTTAGTTTTGTTTCCACGCTTTGAATGTAACTTTTCTTGGTATTTTCTTTTAGGTAAATCCTGCGAGGTATCAGCTTTGATAACTGCACTCCCATATATTGAGAGAAATAGGAAAACCGTAAAGATAAGCAATCGCTGGTACCTGATCTTCAAGTTTAATCCGTGGTAAGGAAGGATTAAAAAGTATTGGGCTTATGTGGAAAGCGCAGTAGAGGGGTAGACATCTTGTAGGGTAGTTTATCTCGCCTCGCTTCTCGAGTTCGCTTTCTCGGTTCCTTACGGTTATTTCAACCGGCGGCGAACCGCACCTCACCCTTCTTTCTCTACCTATAACCAACCTCTTCTTTCTTCTCTTGGTCCTCTCCTCTCTCTCTCTCTCTTTCGTAAAATCGCTAATTATCGAAGGTGGAAATGCGAAGTAACGAGACCTACCCCCGCGCAAAGGTCCCACTTTACTACCCTCCTCACGCGGCAAACTCACCCCGTGTGTTTTTACGACGACCACGAGAGGACGACCACGAGAGCCACGGAGAAACGACGAAGCCGAGCATATTGGGTTAAAAAAGCGGCGCGGCTCATTACGCGCACCGGTGTGTGGTAGTGGTGGTTGGGCGCCAGTCCACTTCGCCAGTTTCCGCGGAACATTATTTTTTTTTCGCCCCTTTTTTTCTTCTCTCCATCAGTCCACGTTCCTCCCGCTCGAGAGAGCGCGCGCGAGCGCAATAACCATAATCAATGGTTTCTCGCGAGCAACCGCGCCGTAAAACCCGTTCCTTCTCGGCGGTGCCCTTTTCGTCCAGGCTTTTCCTTCCACGAGAAATTTCCCAGGTATCGAGAGTGACCTCGCTAGAAAATCCACCGAGAAAGTGTTTACATTTGGAAAACAATTCTTTTCCACCGACTGAATTGTTAAGAATTTGAGAATAAAAGGCGACATCGGTTAAAACACTATTCCTACCACGACCGGTCAAATGAACGTTTTCAAAATTTCGATTAGAATTTTCTATACACAACGTGATTGCATCACCTTTAAATTTCACGATCTTTCCTAAAATATTCGTATAATATATTTTTGAATATTTTAAGAAATGTCCTGAAATATAACGATGATGCAATTATATTGTATCTAGGAAATTCTAATTGAAATTTTAAACAAAATTAAAAGGTGGTAGCAATAGTGTTAAGTTTTCACTGGAACTGGAATGGATAAATTTTACGCGTAAAGTGGGACGCTTTTGCGTCCAAGAGAATAATCGCTCGCTCGACAATTTTTCAGGACATCTCTCTCTGTGGCGAGTGAACTCACGCGAGTCGTCAGAAGTAAGAAATTCAATTATTTTAAAATTCTTGACATTCGGTGTCGCTTAAATTTCACGATACTAAAACAGATTACCATTATATCTCGCGTGCGAGACTTTTGCGTCGAACAGAATAATCGCTCGCTCGACAATTTCTCGTGACATCTCTCTCTCTCTCTCTCTCTCTCTCTCTCTCTCTCTCTCTCTCCCTCTCTGGCAAGTGAACTCACGCCAGGCCTCAACAAGAAGATATACAAATATTTGCGACTCTTCGCGGCGCGAGATATTTTTCTGAGATATCTCCAACGTGTGCGTACTAGTGCCGCGAGAAGTTTAACGTTTCTCGCGTGGAGAAGGAGAAAGGAGAGAGAGAGAGAAAAATGGTACAGAGAAAGAGACACACGAGGGGCAATAGGGCCCAGAGAGTTAGCGCACGGCACAATGCGCAACGAGGGAAAGAACGAAAGAAAAAAAAAAGGAGGATCGATGACCTCTCATCTCGTTCGCGCGTGCAGTCGTTGCTGCTGGCGCGACCCTTTTTATTCAAGGGGCCACAAACGCAGCAACGGTGTGCGTCTCTCGGTACTTTTACTTTATTTACAAGAGAAAACGCAACAGAGAGAAAGAGAGAGGGGACGAGCTCTTTATCTCTGCCTTCCATCGGTACTCGCCTCTTTTACCACGCACCTTTTCTCTTTTCTCATCTCCTTCTCGTCCCATTGTCCCACCCAAAGAAGAGACACGCGCGCGCGCACACACGTAGAATAATATTTGACTTGGAATATCGTCGAGAAAGTGACACGCGCGTCCTTTACTCTTTCATTTAATTTTATTTTCAAATAAAAATTCAGATCCTTTCTCCACGCCCACATTGTGCTCCATCTCTCTCTAAAGCTGGATAGAAAATAAGGCTTGAATAATATTTCAGTAGAGCCCCAGTGTGTGTCCCCAAAGATGCACCAATCCTTCTCTTTCACCTGCGCGCGCAGGGCAGCTTCAACGTTCTGGAAGCTGGTGCTTCGTGCATTCGTAAAAATTTTTCTTCACGCGTTGACACACGCGGTTGTATTGTGCGGTGAGTGCCTTGAAACGACGTGGCTCGGGTGAGGAATAGTCGCTTTAAGACTGACTTACGATTCTTCTCTATCTTTTTATCTTTGTAAAAGTCTCTCTCCCTCTATCCTAATGGAACCCGTCTTCAGAAGCACGAACGAGAATCGAAAGTAAAACTGGTCAACGGTACCTCGGCCTATTCTTTTTTTTCCTTTCTCTCTCACTCTCTTTCATCTCATTCGTCTCTTGAGAATTTAACGAGAGAAAGAAAGGAGAGCGAGTGAGATGAAAGAGAGAGAGAAAGAGAGAAAGAAGGTAGGCTCGCGAGAATTCAACGAGAGAAAAAGGATAACTGCCGCGTACCGTCGACGAAACTGGATCGGTACGCGAGAAAAGCGAAGGAAGAGAGAAAAGGAAGAGGAAGAAGTGGGGGAAGGAGGCCTCGCCCGATGGCCTCCGCCGGATCGAGTCCGCACGGATCATAAACGAGAACGAAGCGCGCGAGCGCGAGAGAGAGATGAGAAGAATCTTGGTCGAGCCGATTTGCGCAAAGATTTTAACGGTCGGACGAGAGTCAGGTAAAGTAGAAGAAAAGAGAAGGGAATTTTGGGAAAGATCGTTCCCAAGGCGAAGGGACTTGCCAGACAAAAGCCGGGCCAGGTAAACTTTTCCACGATTTTCCTTTTTCCCCAGGATCCTTTTGGAGTATCTCGGTTTTATTGTCGAAACGCATTGGGTAAGGTGCGAGGGTCTTCCGGCGCCTGGGCAGGTGCCCATTCTGCACCTTCAGTCAGGTGCATTTTCTCTCCCGTTCCCCAAAATGCCATTTTCCAATTTCCAAAATTTTCTCGGAGAGAGAGAGAGACAAATCTAAAATTCGAAAAGCGCGCGCGAATCGTCGAATTTTCCAAATTCCGCGCCCGCCGAAGAATGCGGAAGCAGTGCTAAAAAAAAATTCTCTACTGCTACTAGACTATTAAACCTGGACGATTAAGTATTACGATCAAGCACGTTTTATTATCCACGATCATTTCTACGGGTGTGTACCTTCCATGCACGTCACGAGTCTTTATCTCTCTTTACCACTCACCGAGAGGATCCGTGGAACGTCGTGAGTCACCGTGGCCGATACGCGAGCCCGATCGGTGAGTAAAGGTGCGTGAAATGTGGCGTTTCACGTATGAGACTTAACACGCAAGAGAATGCCGAATAAAAATTTCCCGCATACGCGTTTCCGTGCGCGTCTCCAAGGACCCAATGAAATTTAACGGTTTTTGAATGACGAGGTGTGGGTGGGTCATGTGACGCGGAAGTAGATTGCTTTCGGCCAATGGCGACGCTCGTTATAGAAATACATCGAAAACTGGTCACTGATTCTACGAAATGGCGGACGATTAAAAAAGACGAGAAAGAACGGAAGATGCACGAAACGGGATTTGAATTGGCGAGTTTCGTGCGCGAAACGAATTCCAACGGTGAGCGCGAGTATACCGGATGCCGGTGCGCCGAGTGCGAGAGAGAGAAAGCGAAAGCGCACCGCGTCGGTTAACCACCTGCTGAGCGATCGCGTGCCTCGCCGAGTTCCGACGATTAAACCGAGCGTCCTCGTCGTTGCTCTCGATAAACCTCGACTCACTGGAGAAAGAGAGAGAGAGAACCGGGAGAAGTCCCGGGAGGAAAATTCGTGGCTAACCACCTCTTTTCGCCGTGCGTACTTTTTCCAAACTACTCACCGATTAGATGGAAGAGCACCGTGGCACTGATCGCAAATAAGGCAGCCGGGTGACGCTCACGGGCTGCCATCGTGAACGGTCTGATCGCACAGGTACACTCTTCCTTCTTCTTCTTCTCACGATCCGTAAGAAATCTCGCAGGACGTCTCTCCTCTTCTCCTTCTTCTTCTTCCCTCTCCCTCTCACAACCGTGCTTTCTTCAACTGGTTCCTCTTCCCTTCTAGTCTCACAAGGGTCCACTAAACACTTTCACACGACCGCGGTATACGTCACTTGAGAATTTCTTTTATTGGAAGACGCTCTTTAGTTTTACCGTGGTGGGATCGATCTGTTCGCGATAAAGCGTTCTCGCGAGTACAGTACCTACTACGTTGGACTGGTGACGGTTATACGTGGTGTCGTCACGCTGGCCGATTTCGGACTGTGGCGGGGAGAGCCGCGCAACCGCTCGGATCGCCCTTCGGGCGCACTCGGCCAACTTCGGCTCGCTTATGCGAGACTCGAGCTCGGCACGAAGGTGCCCGAAGGTAAACAGCGGGGCGAGGTAGCGCCAACTGCGAAACCCGTGTGTTTACCGCAAGGACTGTTGTGAACCGAGAGATTCTTTCCAACTATTCTCCTTTCAATTTATCCACCATTCTAAAGGATTCTTAATAAAGGATGTAATATCGTTCGTTGCGGTTCTACCGAGCAGATGCAGATGGAAAAGATTCTTTCTTCTCTCGGCGATAAGTAGAGGGCTTAAGATGTTGAAGCATCGCGGTGGACAATGGGCGTTGGTTTTTCTGGTAGAAACGATCGTGCGTCAGATGTGCTGTAAAGTGGAGATTTAAAAAAGTAATTAGCCAATCGTAAAGTGCATCACGTGCTTTTATTTATCCATTCGTATAACCTCGAAGGCTACTGTTATACATATTTAATTCGTTAGAATAAATAACGAATAAATCTCGCCATTTTATTCCCCATGAAAATGACGACTCGCGTATCCGTTATTCAACCGAATAAATCTGCATTAATCGGTCGTTATTTATCACTTTAAAATGTGCAATTTTTATTATTAAATCACTCGCAACAGTTTTATCCGAAATTTTCATTTTCTCTCGCGGCGTACGTATTACCAACGAGCACATCCATAAAAATACCCGCGCTCGTATAATTCTGGAAAAATTCTTCAAATAACCAGCGACCATAATTCACTCGCGCGCGATTAAATCCACATGATTTGCGAAAGCGAGAATAAAAATTATTCGGGGCACATCCGCGAATGAGCCGTCAAGCGTCAGTGAGAAATACAATACAAAGTAAGAGGGACGTGGGTCCCGACCGTCGATTATTCTTGAAATTCGTATTTGAACTTCGATTCTAAGTACGCCCCGCTTCGTCGTAAGCGCGCTACGTGTTTACGCAGGTGCGTGTATCGTACTACATCGTTCGCATTTATTTTCTTACATTGAGAGCGGTGTACGCATCGCCACGAGCATACGCATATCGTATATTTACATTGTCCGATAGAAGGGAACCAGACGATTCCGAGAATGTCCAATCGTTTCCGGACGAATATCCGCAATCTCGCCGATTACCGATTCGTTCGAGATGTTCCAATCTTCCATCTCCTTGACAAGGAATAGTACCACCTCTAGCACCGTAACACGGCCTAATTACAGTTTATCAAAGTGTACACAAATCGTCTCTCTCCTACCAATAAACATATCTTATCTTTCTAACTCATCCGGACACGCGTTTAATCCTTCTCTAAACAATCGCGATTGCGCAAACCAGCCCCAGTCTCTCGCATTTCGTCTCACTTGGTAAACATCATTTTCATCTCGATTTCAAAATTACTATCGCGCATCTAGCACGATAATAATTTCTGGGTTGGATCCGGTGTGCGCACGTCGCACGGTGGTCTGGATCGCAATCGTGGCGCGAATAGATTAAAAAAGAAATAATTTTTAATTCTCGCTTAAATTAAGTCTCACCTGTAATAATACAACCAAAAATACACACACGATAACACCGCATCCATGGCAAGATCTAAAGACTGTTTATGCTTGCAGTGCTCTCGCAGCATCTTCTCAGTCGCTACTGATGATTCGGCAAGTAAGGTTATTTTCGCGTATTTCGAGATATGGCTAATACCCAGGAAAGTAAGATTATCTTACTAAACCATATTGTAACTTATAGTTTTGACTTAACCACTTGGGTTTTCACGTACTGCATTTTTTTCACTTACCTAACATATCTGAAAGGATTAAAAAAAATGCAGGTATATGCAGATGTTGAATTCCTCTTTGCTTTGTAACATGTTATTCTAAGTTTAATATAAGATAACAATTACGCGCCCTTGTCAGTTTTAAGTATTGTTTTTAGTGCTCTTGTCGTCAATTACCTCTTTGGTGTTATTCCAGGAGTGATTGAAATCGAACAAATTTACAGAGAGCCGATTGTTGCCGTGAGTTGCAAAAGTTCCTCGTGCGTAGTAAGAATGCGCAGAGACGCAACATAAAGAGAATAGTATCGACATTGATTAAAAACATCGTACTGCGGTGGAAAAATACTAATAGGGACAGATCGCGATTCGAGCGGAATGATAAGAATTGCTTGGAGTATTGTGGGAGACGAACCGAAAAGTTATATAAAAAATAATTGTAGTCGATTATAAACGTGTCACAGACGCTTATAATTAATTCGCGCTGCGATCGCGCTCTAAACCACTGTGCGTCGCTTGCATTCCTACGTTCACAATCACACCCATGAAATTCACCTTCCGACGAGTACTCGTGGCTTTTCAGCCGCACGTTACCAACGCACACAGTCACTCTCTCATCCCATTCGAAGTTCGTTTCACTGGCGTGCGAGAGCCTTTCGCTTTCAATCCGTGGCCTGTTCGAACGGATGGTGGCACACAGCCCGTGAAGATTGATGGCGTGTTATGAGCGAGCGCGAGCGCGCGATACCAGACGATAGTTTCGCGGTAATTAAGGCGCCTGATAATAGAGACGGAGGACGAGGATGACGATGACGATGATGAAAATCGTAGGCGGACCACGGACACGTAGGCGCGCACGGAAAATTGCCCTGGCTTATTCTCTGGTCGGGAGTTAAAACCGCGTGTTTGCGCGTGAATTTGCCGATGACAGCTAGAAAACTGTTCCGAGATATGAGACGCGATCGTGGAGAATGACGGGTGGTGGAGATGTGACGAAATGGACGAATGAGAGAGAAGATGGAGAGGTGACGAGGGAAGAAGAAGAGAGACTCGAGAAATCTCGAGTGATTTATTTGTCTGTTTCATTGGTTCGAAGAGGAGAAAAGAAAAGAAACGTAGAGCCACGTTCCTCTCGTTCTCATGCTCGTCTTCTTCTTAACGGCACCACTTTGCGTCGCCTCGTAATTTTATTTTTTTTTTCCTACCTCCTTCAACCGAGGATCGTTCCTCTTCAAATAAACCAAGCAACCCCTGCGTGGTTTACGCGGACCTCTCTCGTGAAGTTGGAAAACGCGGTCGGTACCGTCCGTTGTACCAATGGATGCTGGCGCGGGTGAAAAAGCGTGAGAGAGCGGGAGAGGAGGGGTTGAGAGAAAGGACGAGAGCGATTCGGTTGTTTGTCATTTGTCACCGGATCGTGTACAAACAATGGCGGACCTCGGAATGGTGGATGAAGTGGTTTCGTCTTTTTTCGTTCCTTTTCCTTTTTTCCCTTTCTCGCGATCCGACTGTATATTAAGGTCACGCACGAGCTCGAACATTCGTAAGCTAGGTTACACGAGGTGGTAAGTCGTAATAAATCATATCTTTACACCTGAGAATCACGTGGTACGAATTATTCGAGAATCCACCACGGATTGACAATTTTCACAGTTGGCAGCGTTTTAGGAAGGGCTCTTCCGACTAATAATCGAAGACATCCATCGATTTCTTCTCCACCTCTTCTCTCCTCCAGAGAGAAAAATACTCGCCATTTATTAAATTCCATCCTGATACCGTATCGTGATTAATGGTGATAAATCGGTAGCTAAGTGATAAATCGATCCACGTTCTCGCTCGTCTATCCAATTCTTTCCGACCACCCAAGGCCAGCCTAAGTTCCTTGCGCGACGTGGTGTACCTAACGTCGAGGTGCTCGAGAAATAAATTTTCCAAGATTCTTCGTTTCCACCCTCGCATTCTCAGTTCTCCCTTTACATCCTGGAAAGTTCGAAGCTGGTGAGTGAAGGAAGAGGAAAAACTTTGGGGTGCGGACGGAAAATCGATAATTTTTTAATTTCTTCAAAGCTTCGAAGGCTCTTCGATTAACGGCACCTGGATGGCTTTCAGTTGCGAGGTTACCTGGTGGAGATTTTTCGTGTCTTGGTGAAGAGGAACGAGCCTCAAAGGAGGGCTCTCTTGCGAGCGATTCAGTGGTTTTCTCGCTTCGGGACTCCGCAAACACCGAAAGTGGATCTCGGTTTGCCGAAGTGTTCCGACGTTTTTCATCCGACGGGCACGGCGCACGGCGGAAAGGGTTTTCCACGACGACGTGGGACGACGAAAAAAAGCGCTGGCCGCTCGGAAACGGGGGACGTTTTCTTTGCGGACTGGAGAAAGGGAGAAAAGAGTGAAAAGAGAGAGAGAGAGATAGAGAAGGCTTCCTCTTGTCACTCTCCACCCTCTCACCACTACCACCACTAGTCGAGGTACTGCGAGACCCCGGGAGTGCTGCCCGGGTTTTTTCCTCACTCTTTCTCTCTTTCTCCTTCATATTCATTCTCTCACTTTCTCTCTCCCTCCTACATTCATTTCATTTTGCCGCGGAGGCGCAGGTTGCACTGACAGCCACGATTAATAAACGCTCGTCGAGAGATCGTCGATTCATGGAGATGCTGAGACAACAGACGAGTGGTCAGGGGAAGAGGGGCGGGAGAAAAAAAAAGGAATGGGACGCGAGGGAGGAGAGAAAAGTGCGGACGGAGAAATGAAGAGATTCGTGAGAGGAGAGGAGAGAGGCGAATGATGCACGTGGGAGAACGAGAAAGAGAAGCTCGGGGGTTATTAAGCATTTAAACCTTTGGCGAAGCGTAAGAAAGAGGCACGACGATATCGTGGTATTCCGTCGTCGTCGTCGGTGGAATAAATAAAGGAGCTCGAATCTTGGCAAGTAAGGGAAAGAGAGAGTGGAGAGAATGTTGATAAAGAGTAGAACGAAGAAAGAGAGAATGGAAGGTCGAGTGGCCTGGGCGAGAAGTGAATTTATGAGAAGCGAGTGATGATGCACCGGCTCTCGGGCTCGTTAAATTAAATACTTGAAGTCTCGTGTCTCTTCTTCTTTCTTTGTAACTCGAGGAAAATTCCTCCTTCGTTTCGAGGGCTCGAGGAGAACCGCAAACGAAGTCCTTCCGGTCCTTGTTCCCTTCGAAGGAATCCTTTCGCGCCGTGGCAGGAACCGTCTAATCGTCTGCTCGTGGATCGTCCTCGAAATTCAATCTCGGTCGATCAGGACCGTATTTTGGACGGTGAAAGGTTCGAGGAAGAGAGACATCGGTGGGAGAATTTATCAAACGAGAAAGACTCCACCGTGGAAAAAGGTGCATCGCGGAAAAGTGGACGTTTAGGAGGAAGCCGGAGAAATTGTGAACACCAAGCGAGAGAGGAGAAGGGAAGATGATCCGATTGGATGGTATCGAAGGAAAGGACAGTACCGAGGATAAATCATTTTCGGGTCGCGCTTCGAAACGAAGCGAGAAATCTATTGAAATCCTTTATTCGAGGTCTCGCGAAATTTTGCCTGCCATCTAAGACCGAGAGCTTCGAGTGATCCCAGAGAAAGGAGGTGAGTTAATTGGAGCTACCGAGAATTACTGAAAGTGCGAGGGTGACTACCGGAATAATTGGCATTCAGTGCAAAGACCTATGCAGAAGAAGGCACAAGAAAGAGGAAGAACGTCGAAGAGCAAAAAGAAAAGAAGAGAACAAGAGACAAGAAGCAGACCGAGTGAGAAGAAGTGGAAAATGAAGGATGCACCGGATCCTCTTCTTCTTCATCTTCCATCGCGCTCGCGAAGTACCATCGACATGAAGTCTCTCCGCAGGCACAGACTTCTCCGCTCTGTTTTAATCCAGAAAAAGAAGGTGAGTTAATTCGAGTTACTATGAGAATTACGGAAAATGCGAGGGTAACTACCGGAAAAATCAGCACTGGGTTGCAACGACGTATGTAGAACAAGACACAAAAAGGAAAAGGCCGTGGAAGACCAAAAACAAAAGAAGAGAACAAAAGACAAGAAGCAGACCGAGGGAGAGGAAGTGGAAAACGAAGAATGCACCGGATCCTCTTCTTCTTCATCTTTCATCGATGGCACTGGCTCGCTCAGTATCACCGACATGCAGCTTCTCTGCAGACACAGACTTCTCCTCTCTCTCCTAATCCAGAGAAAGGAGGTGAGTTAATCCGAGCTACCGAGAATTACCGAAAGTGCGAGGGTAACTACCGGAACAATCGGCATTCAGTGGAAAGACCTATGCAGAAGAAGGCACAAGAAAGGGGTAGGACGTCGAAGACAAAAAGAAAAGAAGCAGACCAAGCGAGAGGAAGTGGAAAATGAAGGATGCACCGGATCCTCTTCTCCATCCAGCTCCATCGCGCTCGCGCTGTACCACCGGCATGCAGTCTTTCCGCAGACACAGAGACTTCTTCTCCAACTGTGTTTGTCTCTCTGTGCCGGCTGGTGTTTCTCTGTGTGCGCGTTGGAGCAGGTTTGCTGGCGCCTGAAAGGCAGGCAGCCAGGCGGGCGCCGGTGCTCGAAAGGGTTTCACGTTTCCCGGACGAGGACAGCGTCGCGACGCGTCGTTCCGAGTTGGTTGGAGCGAGAGGTAGAACGCGTGGGTGGAATAGGAGTGACTGAGAGGGAACCAGCTAGAGAGAGCATCGGACCGAGGGAAGATCCGACGAGGCGAATGCTGCTAGAGCAACGGAGAGAAGAGGATGCGGTCGAAGCGGAAGAGGAGGAGGTCGGAGACCGTTGAGCGAGGATGAGACGAGGTGGAGACGTCGAGACGTAGGCGCGACCGCGAGGACGTGCCAACTAGAAAAGACCGCGAAGTCTCTTGCTCTTCGCGAGAGGAACGGAAACGAACCAAGAAGAACAAAGATGAACCGAGGAACGAAGAGCGGCTCGAATAATCGCGTTCCGCGGCCAACGAAGCGGAAGACGCTGGTCCGCTCGCGGAACTGGAAAGCCTCTTAAACGACGAGGTAAACTCGAGGAAGGGCGTAGGAACCGGAACTGTTCGCGAACGATTTCGATGCTTGCCACGCGGCAGGAAGTGAGCGGGGGGTAAAGAGCGACGAGCTACGGCGAAGAGTGTTCGGCAGGGACGACAAAGTCGGTGAAAACTTGTTATGTCCGCGGAGTAACCTACCGCGAGGAAGGTATAAACTTTTGCTGGCCATCTTCTTTCTTCTCTTCTTGGTTCAAAACAGCCAGAGAATCCGTGGAAGAATGCTCTCTTAAAAATTTTACTGAGAAAATTAAATCTTTGAAGAATAGTGATTAATTCTTGAATCGATTCCTCGATTCGTTATCCAACGATCGATCTAGGCGCGTGTTGGGTGAATCTTGGGGAACGAGAGGTCTCGGAAAACAAAGCGCTTTCCTCGTTGAGACGTCGCGCGCGGAGGCATATCGGAATAATGCGCGCGGAACGAATCGATAGGTCCGCTCGTTTCTGAATGCGCGCGGACCTCTCGTGGCAGGAGGTGGTGGAGGTGGAGTGAAAGGAGGAGCGAATCGGGAAATATTGCTTCGGCAACTTTTCACGGAAATCGGAGCGTGGGGTGGAGAGAAGAGAGAGAAGAGAGAAGAGAGAGAGAGAGAGAGAAAAGATAGAAAGAGATGGAGGTTAGGCCGGTGCCGGTGACGTCGTCGTCGGAGCTACATTTATTTGGTCTCCCGAGCAGGAAGGTGATATTTTTCTAAAGGGGAAAAGTTTCAAACGCAGACAGTAACTGCTTTTTACCCCGTAAAAGGGCTCCATTGTCTGCGGCATGCTGCGCCCACCTCCACCTCCACCTCTTCGGTTTCTCGAAAGCATAAACACTTCGCGACGGCCGGAAGTCGGAAGTTTGGCGTGGCAAGGTGGAACGAGGGAGAGGGGAAGGAGAGGAACGGAGAAGAGGGTAGGATTTATTTCTCGTTCGTCCCGTGGCCCGATAAGAAGGCCGTGGCACTGAAATAGGACTCGTGGAGGTACGAGAAAAAGAGAGACGAAGATTCATCCTGGATCGAAAGGCGTCCTTCGTAATTTAGTGATTGACGAATCGGCCGACCTGGTACGCCCGTGACGGAAGTTCTCGCAAGAACGTAGAAACTTTACGCGATCGCACGAGAAATTCCACGTGCCAGAAGTTCCACACCCCCCTCGGGTTGGCCGATAGGGTTGAAAAATATTTTCCACTCCACTTGAGTCGCCGGATGATAGGAACCCAGGAAGGATTGGAGTGTCGCGTAATGTCCTGACGGATCTGTAGATGTAATCGTCGACTCGAATTTCCAAGGTGAATTTCTGCAATTGAACCTGGAAATGGAATTTTTCCTCGGGCGAAGGAAAAAGAGAGAAGAAAATCCGTGAAAGCTCGATGGATTCGGGTCGAAAAATTTCATCAATGGAGTGCCAAGGTTTAATAAGTTCTCTTCGAATTCTCGTCACGGATGTCGCGTTCAACCTCTCAATAGCCCTGTGGCTCGCAATCGTGTGTTTAGTCTAGCCCACCTCCACCGCCTCCAGCACGTTTTATTCGACTCATATTGCTGATACTCCACGGCTGACGCGCCTTTCGAGGAAAAGGAACACACGAACCCGCCATTCGATAATTAGCGTTTGGCCGCGGCAAATGTAGCCACGAGTGGGTTTGTGCCGAGCTTGGCATTGACGAATGAGCTTGCAAGCAGCCACCAGGCGCAAGCATCTCTCTCTCTTACACACTTTCTCTCTCTCTCTCTCCGCTTCTCGAAGCGCATTCTTCCGAACTCCGAACCGATTCGAAGCCGCACCCGCTCGCCGATTCACCAACGAAGAAAACAAAGTTCGTGGAGTTAGCTCGATGATCGTTACCGAGAACGTTAATTAATAGCTCGCCAATTCTGACGATTATATAACGCGAGTTTCCTATTCCGCGAGTTTCCATTGCTGTGGCGCCGATCCCTTCGCCCGGGCCAACTCGATTCTCATCTCGCCTCTGCTCGATTACGGGATTTAATCGATCCCTGCTCCGCATTAAGCGGCACGCGAGCTTTTAAGTGAGAGAGGATTATTAATTGTTGATAAAGATTCTCTCTCTCTTTCTTTTTTTTTCCTTTTAAATAATGAGGTTAATCGATAATCGCGCGGTATGTATTTCATCACTCGGAAGAGTGTATTTGGCTTCTTCCTTTTTGTTAAGGCGAATGAATCTTATCCAGGATACCTAATCAACAGTCTACCCCATTATCCTATTATCGTGCTAGGATTCGCGAATTCCTATCCGCTTAGCGAACTTAATACTAATGTCATCGAGTTAGATTAAGGTACTAGGATTATATCATACGATTGCGTCGTCGGTGAGGTACCCCAGAGGGGAGAATCAAATCGCATTTATCCAGCTTATCTCTTATTAAGGAACTAACGTTACTCTCCGTTCATCCGGCGAGTGCAGCGTCCTGTGGACTTTTCACGATGCAAAGTAATGAAGAGCGATCCGAACGACTCTTATTATCGAATATTTCTTGCTATTAACACGTTGACGCCGATTTTTTATGGGCTACCTGTGGCGCCACACCTTGTACTTATTATTATCATTATTTTTTCGTTAACATTTGATCTTTCAAATTGCGATAAATTACGGTAAATTGCAGTTAGTAATTCTTTTTCTAATAATTTTACCGAAGGTCAACGTGTTAACAGTAGAAATTCGATACATGAGAATTGTTCGGAACGCGTTTTGTTACTTCAGCACATAGAAATCCAAAATTTCTTCATCTAACCATCCTATTATCCTTCAGTCGATTCTCGATCTATCTTTTCTGTTCTCCAGAAAGAAAAATTTTGCAAGAAAAAAATGTCCGTCTCGCGAATCGATCTCTCGAACTGGCCACGCGGTGAGAGGACCCTCGTGCGACTAAGCGAGCGCTCGCGGCGTCAAGCAATTTCTCTCTAAACCTCGGTCTACCGTAAAATTTTGCACCCAGGAAGATAATCCTTCCGGCTTGGTTAAACCAGTATGCATTCTCCTTCGCTTCGTACGCACGGAAACGCGTGGCTCTAGTCACAGGCGGTCCCGGACTAGACACACACACGCACATACACGCGAGAAACACAGAAAGAAAGAGACACGCGTGTGCGCGCAAGCGCGTCCCCGCGAGCGCAGATGGAAAATCGGCGCCCGAAACGTTACACATTCTGGGCAGCCTAGGTACAGTGGGCATTGTGCCGATCCTAATCGGATTACACGGCCCATTGAAGTCAGGAGTGCGCGATCTTTTAAAAGGGGCTAACGTAATGCGCTTGTTAAACGCGCGCGCGCACGTTTCTGCCCGCCTGCTGTCGAGAGGGTGTCCGAGAAGTAGGATGAGGAACGTCGAGCTGGAGAGACGTAGGGTGGAAAGGGAGGGATCGATATTTTCCGCGATGCCTGGCTCCACCGTGCCCGACGACGCCGGTGCGAGCGCCCGACGAGATACAACGTGCTGGCAACAACAAGCCGCACCACCACCACCACCGTTATCCCTCTCGGGAGGGTGAAGGAGGGATGAGAGATAATCCAGCAGGAACCTCGTTACTCCCCGTTGCCACCGTATCCAAGAATTATCGTAGTCCTCGAATTTGTACGTCCTAGCGCAGCTGAGGATTCGGAGGCTGAGGTGATCGCGACGCGCCTAGAGTCAAAGAGAGAAACGTGGCCCTCGATACTTTTCGTTTAATCGAGATATTGCAAAATTTCTCTCTCTCTCTCTCTCTCTCTCTCTCTCTCTCAGAGGAGTGAATTCTCCCCTGAGAATCCCGCGATCCTTTGGGTCGACGCGAGGATTCGACGCGCGACGACGACGACGACGATGGATGATTAATGGGCTTGCTCGATAACGCGATTCGCTTTACTAGTTTTTTTCTTTCTTTCTTTTTATTTTTATTTCTGGGCTGCTACGAAACGAAGAACGTCGCGGATCGTACGGAGATGAAAGAGGTGAATGACGGGTTGCCGTGACGCGGTAATTAGAATTAATATTCTACGTGCTTCGATGATTTACGTTGCACGAGTTTGTTTTTTTTTTTTGATAATGTTTTTGCTGCCGGTACAATCTGTGTAACTTGGTGTTAGATGTATGGTGACGTAGCGTCGCGAGGGTTGGAATTCGTAAAATTTGCATTGAAGTGCCATTTTGATAGAATCGCAGATTGCTTTTAGCAGAAGTCGATGGATCCAAATATAACCTCGTTTAGCGTGCCGAGTGCTTTTCTTCAAGTTTATTCGGGTATTTCGGTCACATTTCCGATACCTCGGTCGATCTATGGTAATTCGCGCCTTGTTACACTCGCGCGTTCAATGTCCTCGAGGGACGAATTTAGCGCGGGGCTCTTTTATCTCTACAGTGATACTACGTGCCTCTCCTCTCGATAGATTTCTATAGTCGGCGCCAGGGTAAAAGCGGGGTCGAGCAATATTCCAGAGGAAGATGCGAATTGTGGAGGAACGATCGAGCGAAGATATCGTGCGTTTTGCATAGTAACGAATAAATATCGTATGAATGACTCGTACGATGTCTGTCGGAATATTCTCTCGCAGATAGGATGCCGTGCGTTTTGCACACCAAGGTATAAATATCGTGTAAATTATTCGCCCGAATTCCATCAGAATACACTCTCCGGACATGCAAAGTATCATGCATTTTGCATAATAACCAATAAATTGTCGTGCGAGTGATTCGCGCCCATTCTATCGAAGTACTTTCGTGACAGAGTCCCCTCGTGCGCTTTGCATATTAAAGAATAAATGTACCTGTGTGTGTGTGTGAAAGTGGTCCAAGTCAAAATAGTTTGGTTCACAAATCATTCCATATTTCAATCGTATAGGTGACAATAACGCTACGTAAATAGAAAAATTAACTTTTCGGATTTATTGACTCAGACCACTTTCGTAATCACCGGCACAAATATCGTACGAAGGACTCACACGCATTCTACCAAAATACACTCTCTCGTATACCGTGCGTTTTGCCCAGTAAGGTGAGTTGGGGTAGGTGCAGCCTCGGGGTAAGTGCTCCGTCGAGACGAAATTCTCTAAAGTATGGTATTTTTTATGATTTATTTTTTATTTTTATTTTTAAATTATCTTATGCATCTATAAAGTACAGTTGAAAGGCATGTTGCCAAAGTTTCTATTTTCCATAAAAATTTGGAAGCTCGTGGGAGGAGAGTAAACACAAATTACGAATTTTTGTGTGTGCACTTGTCCCAGCTCACCTTACTATAAAGTCATTTAAAAAAAGTAAATCATAGAAAATACTATACTTTAGAAAATTTCGTCTCGACGGCGCCACTTACCCCGAGGCTGCACTTATCCCAACTCACCTTAACCAACAAATATCGTTACGAATGATTCGGGCGAATTCCATCGTCGTACGTTTACGACAGGCACGGTATCCGCGTACGAGCTAACCGGAAGTGTGACACGGTCTCTCGCGAAATTCTTGGAAAATCTCCAATTCTTCCTTCCATCGGCCCCTATTTACCAGCTCGCTCGCGGTTCTTCTCGCGCGAGGTGGATCGATCGGTTCGCAAGAAGGAAATTTCGAAAAAGATGACGGTGACTATAATCCGTAGGAAGGTCTCGTTATCCACTTGGAGAACATCCGGCTCGATATTTTCGCCCGGGGAGAATCGTGAATCGCGACGAAGGTTTTTCCCTGGCGCGCGTTCTCGCGCGACCCCAACCCCCGAGGACACACCACTGTTTTTCGGGCTTGCGCGTGCGCGCGGCCGAAAATTCGCGATATATGTTTTTCGCGATATCGCCGATATTTTACACCCTTGGCGCAAGTTCGCCGCTTTTCCATAAATATTTTACATTGGATCGTCGAGCGCCGCCCACCCTAAACCAGCGCGCCGGTGGTGTAACAGAGCGTTCTCGTGAATTTGGCTTCGTGGCGTCGCGACGTGTCCCTCGACGCGACGAGCTCCGGGCGGAAACGTTTCGCGGCCCAGAGGCCGCGTTTAAAAGCGAGCCACGGCCAGATATCGCGGTGGCAAAGCAGGCCGTGGATTCTCTCTCTCGTGATTCTCTCTTTCTGTCTCGGTTCGCTTTAACGCGGGGATTTTTTTTTTCTTTCCTTTTTTCCTCTATTTTTATTCCTTTTGTTGCTCCGCGACTTCCTTTGCCCCCTGGCGTGCATGGAGAAGAGAGAGAGAGAGAGAGAGAGAGAGAGAGAGAGAGAAAGAGAGGGAGAAAGAGAGCAGTAAACGCCCTTTTTTCCAACTGTCCGCTGGTCCGCTCTCGTCCAGTTCGCTCGATTCGGTCGCGGATGGAAGAACACGACGTATCGGGGGCGGCTGGCACTCAAATAAAGGGTGGATTGGCAGGAAGGAAGGGTGGTAGGGCGCAAGCACGGACGCGACGGAAGAGAACGCGGTGGCCCGCTCCGTCGCCCACCGACGTCTAAATAGATGGCCAATGAGCCCTTGAATTATGAGCGAGGCTATTGGGGCTCTAATGCAATTATTGCTTTTAGAGTATATTGCCTCCATTTGCGTATTAAACTCGAGTTCCTTTTTTCCTACGGAACCCTCGAGGCCACCCTCGCGCGTACTCGCCCACCCCTTGTCGCTTTCATCGAGCGCCCTTCGATTAAATCGATTTTAATTCACACAGGAAAATCAGGAAAATTCTCCCGAATTTCGGCATCCTTCTACCTTCCTCAATCGTCGCTCGTCGACCGATCGAATGGATTTCAATTCGAAAATCAGGAAGATTCTCCCGAATTTCTTGTCACGCTTCTTCTTCTTTAGTCGCTCGTCGTACGATTAAATGGACTTTACTTCGAACTAGAAGATTAGCGAACTTTCCTCACGTTTCGACTCTCTCATTCATCGATCGTCTCCACGTCGCTCGATTAAACGAGTTTTAACTCGCGCGAGAGAATCTTTTATCTTCCTTCCTCCGCCGAACTTTGATCCTCGTCACCCCAAGATATTCCATTCTCAACGTGCGAGAAATTTATCGCGCGTCGAGATTGGCCACGAGCAGCTTCGATTCTCGCGATTTCTTTCCACGATACGCGGCCACGGTAAACGACCACGAAATTCGTTCACTGATCCCTTTTACGAGAACGGCGCAGTCCGGTGGGAAGCTCGTTTAGCACGGGTTGCGACCAAAAAGGGAGAAGGCAGTAGCACGTGCTACGATTTCGCGCGCGAATCGCGCGTGCGGTGGGTAAAAGAAGCCCCGGTGGTTCTTCCATTGTCTCGTATCGATCCACATTTTCGAGATAGTCAGGCCACGATAGGATTCACGGTGCTTGTGGCCTCGGTAACGTAACCTTCCTTTCCAAAAGCTCTAATCGCCTCTGGAATCTCGCGGTGGAATTTTTAACGATTTTCCACCGCAGGGCGTTGATCCTCCTTTACGTTGGATTTCATCGCGAGAGGTCGAAGAGAGCTTGCGGAAGCTCCTCGCTTCTTCGTTAGGCGACGGTAAGACGATGCGCGTGGGGCCTCCCTCTAATCCTCTTTACGCTAGCCGAGGCAGAATTATGTTTCGTTGCTGAATCGCAAAAGGTACGGCGCCATCGGTGATTACGGCCTAAGAATTTAAGTGAGGCGTTAAAGGAGGCGGAAAGGCGATTAATTGCACCGGAACAATCCCTCCGATTAGTTGTCGAAGAAGCACGAGGAAATAATTCCGCGATCCCGTCTGGGTCGCAGGTGAACGGAAAATTCAAAATGTTTCCCTTCGAGAAGATATATTCTTGGAGAACGAGACTCGTGATTTTCCTCTTGGCCAGAATAGAATATCGTTTTACTTCGGAACGAGAAAAACTGCGGGACAGAGAGCAGTCGCGGTCACGTCTATATTGGTTTCTTCTAGATTGATCCACGGACTTGATATCTCAATTCAATTCCCTTCACCGTCGGCAGTCGATGAGTTAGAAACTGTTCTACTTCCACGAGATCTTGAATTCAAATCTGAAAAATGCTTAGGAATTCTGTTTCGAGACTTCCGTTTCCGATAATTTACAAGCGATCCACAAATTAGTGTCAGTAGTATTAACCTCTTATGCACGGCATGCTTATCCGCAAGTCTGCCTCTCTAAGAAGGCGCGCTTGGCCACGGATGGCACAAAAACCGTTCATGACGATTTCGACTACAACGTTGCATGTGAAATCATTAACTACGAAAATCATGATATTCACGAAAGCCATTATA
Source organism: Tiphia femorata (assembly GCA_944319695.1). Classification (NCBI taxonomy): domain Eukaryota; kingdom Metazoa; phylum Arthropoda; class Insecta; order Hymenoptera; family Tiphiidae; genus Tiphia; species Tiphia femorata. The sequence continues at coordinate 8,050,479 of OX090904.1, forward strand.
GTGTTGCACCGTTCAAAATGATGGTATCCGCGAAAGCCACTATAGTGGTGCATCGTGCCTAAGAGGTTAAGAATAAAAAATAACAATGTTCAGAGGGAAAAAAGGAAGCAAGAAAAAGGACACTTGCTACGATAACAGCTCGCAATTTCTCCAAAGAATCTCAATCGTCCGAAACTACCCAGAGAATAAATCCCTCTAAAAATCGGTCTGCTCACGAACCTCCAAATCAACCCAGGAGGATCCATCGCGAGATTTATTCTCACGAGGATCGCGCTAGCCAAAGATACTTCAATCATACCCAGGACCACTTTGAGCTGGGAGCAAGGCCATTGGCCATTATTTCGACGCGCCTTCGTAAGCAGGATTTCTTCGTCGAACGTAAGGAGGCGCGCGTTTGTCGACCTTTGATCCCCTTTTACGAGTGGCACGCCACCACCGCGCCCAACGTCTCGTTTGGCTTGGCAAAAAGCGCCGCGCGACGGTGCTCGACGCGTCGACGACGCCGACGCCGACGCCGAGGCGTCCGGCCCCGGGTATCCTGGCAACCAGCGACCCCGCTGGCTGGACCATCTCCAAGGACGACCAACTGGGTTAACGGTCGCGAATTCGTGTCGCCGTCCCGACCCGAGCGTCGTTGTCCGCCCCGCGACGTCAGGCGTCGTCCTCTTCCGCTCGCCCTCTAGCACCCCGCGAACCGATTGGCTTTAAAGCTTACAGGCCGCAAGCACCGCGGCGTTCTCGAGAATCGATAGACCAGCGGTTTCGAGGAGCTCCTGGAAATCTCGTTGGTTTGGACGGACCGGTTGATGGTATTTAGGACTGAGAGGAATTTACGAGTGTAATTCGATGCTTGGTCGGATTCGAATATCTTTCTGCTGCCTTGACAGAATACGGTGGAATGATTTCACGTGTTTGTGATTTCGATGCTCGATTTGTCGAGTTCATTTTCTGTTTCTCGTTCTTGACATAAGGTAATGAAACTTTTGTCACGCTTTCGGGAGGGATTTGCGCTGGGATTCCGAAGCTTACTCACTCGATTCGATTTCTTTGCGCCATCTTGGTAAAAGGTGATCGATTAAATTGATTCTTTCTCTGCGCAGAAGGCTTATCTAGCGTGTCGTTTGCGTATACGATATTAACATAAGAGAAGATTGATACTGAGAGTATAAAGAGCGCCGATTCGAAGGGTGAAAAGTAAAACTTCCATTTGGCAGGGCTCACTCGTTTAACCCTCGTTTGCTCTAACGATTATTCGATAGAGCACTACCCCCCTGTGCTTTCTATCTCGCCTCCACTTTCCGCGCACCCTCAGTTCTCTCTCTTTTATTCGTCACGCATGGAACGAACGATACACGTTCTCTTCCATCGAGAGTGTATTTTACCGAGTGCATTAAAATTCTCGTTGACGATTTAACAGCTCCATATACTCCATAGAATTAGATCCCATTACCAATACCTCAGCACAGAAAATCCATCAACTTCTTTTCTATCTTTTTTTTCCTTTTCTTCTCCATACAATTTATATACAAAAATGTTTAATTAACCACGCGCAGACGGTTGCAGGAACGACCGGTACCCGCGAGATATACTTCATAGGATTAGATCTCCTGACAAATCAATGCAAAAAATTCATCTAGCTTTGCGCGCTTTACCAATTTACTTTCTCCCCTCTCTCTCTTTTTTCCTTTTCTGCTACATACAATTTATATACAAAAATCTTTAATTAACCGCGTGCAGACTGTTGCACGAACGACTGGTACCCGCCCGATATACTTCATAGAATTAGATCTCCTGACCAATCAGCGTAAAAAATTCATCTAGCTTTGCGCGCTTTACCAATTTACTTTCTCTTCTCTCTTTCTCTCTCTCTCTCTCTCTCTCTCTCTCTCTCTCTGTCTGTTTTTTTCCTTTTCTTCTCCACACAATTTACATACGAAAATGTTTAATTAACCGTGCGTAGACCGTTTCACGAACACGACCGGCACCGGGGCGCCATAAGGCGTCGGTAATACACACGCGCCCTTCCACGACACAATGCGCAACGTGCCGCGACCTTGTAACGTTGTAACCGTGTGTAATGCGCAGACAACTGGGGATGGTTTCTAGTGGCCACTTAAGCCGAAGCTCGCCCGGTGAATCTCGTCCCTCCTCCTGTTGCCGAATATCCCTTCGCTCACTGTATTTATTATATTTGTAGAGGCTCGATGGCGTTTAATTCGAGCGAGGACTAATAACTCGGTATGCCCGCCAATATGGGTTTCACCATTGTTTGCGTACGTGAAAGGGAGAAAGGAGAAAACGGGGAGAAGCGAGCAATGCCGCGCCGGCAGGAATTTTATACGGTGGATGGAGAGCGGAAGGGTAAATTTGACGGATGTAACGTCGATATATCGATTGGGGCCAAGCGTTGCGGTCGCAGTCGTCGATTACGAGGGACACTGCTCGCACGTGATCGACGTCCGATCTCGTAGTTTCTTTTGCGAACGGGAATAAAAGCGTCCTGGAGAATTCCAGGGGATTCTCGTTTGTCGTAGCTGTCGAGGACGAATGAAGAGACGCGAAGTGATTCGACGACGAGGAATACTCTTTCGCGAAAGAACGGAATTTGAAATTTTTAAATTTCCACGCGGCACGTCCTTTAAATTTACCCTCTCGACAGTTCTCCGCTGGTTAGAACGAACGGACGAGCGAATAGACGGAGAACGAGTTAGAAATAGAAGCGAGATCCCACGAACTCGTAAAATATATTAGAAGACAGCTCCATTCCAGGATTTCGATTACCATACATTTTCTCCGCCGCTTCTCTACTCTCTCTGTGCCTGTCCTGGATTTCGATTACGAACGCGGGCACGCGCGCGACGAGAATCGTTCTCACGAAAATTTTAATATATCGTCCGGCACGTAATTAGATACTCGATCGTGGACGGTGGCCTGAGCGAGAGGCACGCACGCGAGAAATTTCGCCGGGCCAATTTGGCCGCTCGCTAATTACGCGCGTTAAACCCGTGAGCAGGAAAATTTTCGAATTCTCTCTCCTTCCGCTTTCGGCCGCGATGCCAAGAAGCTGCGCTTCTCGATCGCGGAAGAAAGTTAATGTCGAAAGTTGCGAGAAACTCCACGCGGCCAATTAGAGTTTTTCCGTGTGGGAGGGTGGTACGAAGCTTTCGATAAGCTGGCAAGTGTCCCCGGTTCTTCTCTCTGGTGGACCTCGGGATAAATAAAGCTTGCGTAGCTCGGCCGAGCTAAGTGGACGTAATAAAGTCTTCCTTTTTTTCTCCTCTTCTTCTTCTACTTCTACTTTCTCCCCGTCCTGTTACTACCTTTCGAAGATAAAGTTAACGAAGTTCGCGAGCCAATCGATGAATCGAATCGGCGCGCGCCGGCACCGCTCGAACGACAGGCTCCCATAAATTGTCCCGCGGGGGTTGGTCAGACAAACGATTGTCGAGTAACCGGAAAAAGGAGAACGTCGAGGGAAATTGTCGTGCTTCCGGTTTCGCGGAGGCTTCCGGGACACCCGGTGTGTGGTGCGCGAAGTAGCGGCGAAGGTAATGGCGTGGTGTTATTCGCGGTTAATTTGGTTTCACGAGGAACGATACGCCCTATTGAATAAACGTCGGGCATTGTGCTGGGTGAAACGCATTGCGAAAACTCGCCGGGTGTAGGTATACGAACATTCCTTCTATTCTCCAGCTTTGTGCAGAAAATGCAAAAGGATATCGTTGCTCGCATTTTGAATGAACGTGAATTTTTCTCAAACACGAGGAGCCGAGGATCAACCTAAACATTGTCCAGAAGCCATTACAAAGATTCTTTAGCTCATTGACCGTCAGAACGGTTATAATCGTCGAGATCTTGGGGTTAGGATACAGTGATTAGGTTCCTAAGTAGAAAAGAAGTCACGATAAACAAATTACGGTTAGAGTTTTCCTGGAAAAATACCCTATTGCAGAAACAAATAATTTTTGAAAAAAAGTGTCTTTCTGGGGGAGATCTTTAAAAAAGAGTGTGTCCGTCAATGAGGTAAAATCAATTTTGATCACTCGGACGAAACGTGTTGCGCGAATTCAACGTATATAAATATACGTTCTATTTTCTTACCTTTGTCCTGAGTAGGTATGTGAGAGGGATTTTGGGTTGTAATTTTACTAAACGTGAATTTTTTAAAGCATTTCTTAAAACATTCAGCAATAGCCATTTCAAAGTGATATTATCAATATTAGATTCATCAAATCAATTTTAAGAAATCGTCCATGCAAGTAATCCGCTAACGCAAGAAGCTGTCGGGATAAACTTCGATCTATCGATATCCTTCTATTTTTCTCGGACGAAACACATCACGCACGAGAACCGCCGCAGAATGTACGTCACTGGACGCGGCGCAAGGGTGCCTATAAAATTCGAATGGGACATTGGCATTTTTCGGGTGCCATTCCGCTCCCTCGCAAGCCGATCGACAATATTTCACACTTTACGCTTATTGGCTTCCACGGTACATAACACACTCATACATCTCCGCATTTTCTATGCACGTGTAACCTCGTGCCGCGCGCGAAAGCTCACCCCGCACAAGTTATTATCGCGAGATTCGACGTTTTCTTTCGCACGATTTTTTTTTGTGACTCCTTTTTTTTATTACTGGTCCTCTCTTCTGTTTTTTTTTTTGCTACGCCAATTGGAATGCGCGTGCACGCACGCCAGAATCACTTGGGATTGAAACGAGACGCGATGGATTAGCCCGGTGCCAGAACGCGCGAGTTTTCGAGTGCCTCGTCCCCTGGGAGGCGGCGGCCCCGTTTTTTTTTTTTTTTCGGCCCATCGTCGAGATTCGACCGCGGTGCCGCGCGGAATCGATAATTAGCCAAGCTTCAGGTTTACGGTATTCTTTTTATCGCTGCTGAAATTTATTTCACGCATCGGCCCACTGCAATTTGCAGACGCGTTAGTAAAACAGGGGTTAGAATCGTGTTTTTCTCCACTTGGGATCACGGATAATAATTCATTCTACGCGAAGCAATTTCGTTGCGATTGTGAAAATGCGGGAATTCACGATTACGGATAATTAGCGCCGGTGAAGCTTTAATTAAACTATTATAAATTAATTCACCGCCAGAACGGTTAATTTTACTAATTTTGTAAGCGAAATCCTGTGTATTGGGATCGAGAGATTACTCTTCTGGTTATCGACGATTTTCGAGTTACTTTATAATCCATTCACGATACATTCCTCTCGCGCATCGTTCCAACGGAATGCCGAATATTCATTCCACCCGTCCTGGCGAATTTTCCGTCGACAGTGACACTCGTCCACCCCGTACTGCATTAACACCATTTCTCGCTATTTTTCCAAAAATGCGTGTAGGGTGATATTAAGAGATTACTCATCTGGTTATCGACGATTTTCAACGAGTTACTTATAATCCATTCATGATATATTCCTCTCGCGCATCGTTCCAGCAGAATGCCGAATTTTCATTCCGCTCGTCCTAACGCACTTTCAACCGAAAGTGACACTCGTCTACCCCGAAGTGCATTAATACCATTTTCCGCTATTTTCCCAAAATTCCACCCTCGTCGGCGTCACGGTACCACGGAGAGTGGGCACCCTCGAAATTCTCACCAATACACACTCACCAGACTCACCGTACGAACACGTAACGTGATACGGAACTCGTAATTAATATTTTCCAATCGCGGTAGACACAACGTACATTTAGCCAATGCCCGTTCGATCGAAAGAACGTCATCGCCGGCAAACGATATCGATGCAGTTACGCGGAATAAAAGAGATCGTCGGGATACGAGCATAAATATTTCATTCGCTCGTCGTTCTCGGCTGCTTTTACACCGGGCGTAAAAAAGAAAAAAAAAAAAAAAGAAACGAAAGAAAAAAATCTCACCCCCCGCGCTCTCTCCTTTTCGCTGATTTTACTCACCGCGAAAATTCGAGTTTCGCGCGAAAGGAAAATTTCGAAGGCTTCGGCCTGCCCACGAGTTCTCGCCACTCTGGCGAGTACCTTCGCGTGGCCAAGAGACCGTCGAGTCTCGAGAGCTTTGCCGACGAGGTTTCAGGTGCTTCCGAGAAGGAGAAAAAAAAAAGGGAAAGAAGAAGAGTAGAGAGAAAGTGGAGAAACATCCACGACCTTTCCTCAGGAAGTTAGGAAAATCTCATTCTCACCCTTTCTCGTCCTCTCCACCTTCTTCTCACCGCGAGCTTTCCTTTTTTTTCTTTCTTCTCTCCCACTGCTTCTATTTCACACACATACAGACACTAACACACATTTCTTCGGAAGGCAAGTAGAGCAAAATCCCGATATAAAACTGATACGCGTCCACCGCTATTTTCCACTCTAATTTACAGCCTGTCAAAGCTGCGTGCCACCCCATCACTCAGGCACTCATATCGCTGGAAAGTATGCATAATTCATGGAGCGCCCTTCTTCCCACCCTTACCTCCTTCGCAGCCCTTCTGCTCGCCCAGTGCACCATCGTATATAATATGCCGTGGCAGGGCGAGGTCGGCGAACGCGAACGGAACTCGAAAATCGTCGGCCGGTCGGCCCAGCCGATCTCGACCATCGTTCGAATATACTCGTGGCACTCTCTCCTGGTCCTTGCGCATTATCCAGTGTCTTCTGAAATTTATTGCGCACGGCCTGGAAAACGGAGAAAATCGTCGGGTTCATTTGTCCGAGATATTTTGACTTGTCAGGGGGCAGGTCCCGGTTAAAATTCGTGAGACTGGAGGACAGCGAAAATTTTGGCAGGGTCAGCCGGTAGGAGTGAGCGAAGCTTCTTTTTTCGTTTGGTTGTATAAGTGATTTGTGAGTCGGTAGATGTGCAAGGATCCTGGAGCAGAGAATTTTTCTTTGGATCCTCTTCTTTTGGTTCTTTTTTATAAAATTTTCTATCGAAAGACTTTGCTTGCGATCGTTTTCACTAAGTTTTCTTTTTTTTCCGAAATTCTCCGACGAGAGAACTTAATTCGGATTGTCTTCTTTTGGTACTTTACAAAATTTTCTGTGGAATGAGTTTTCTTTCGATCGTTTTCTCTTGATTTTCTTAGAAGATTTTGCGTCGAGGGGACTTTCTTACAAAATTTTCTGTCGAGAGAATTTTCTTTGGATCGTTTTCTCTCCGTTTTCTCACGAAATTCCTCGTAAAGAGAAAATTCGCTCCTGATTCGCGATACTCGAAGGCTTCGTAAGCTTCGATTTTTCTTCTCCCTCTCTCTTCTCTACTCTCACGTATCCAGAAACTGTTCCCAGCAACTGCTCTCTCCGCGGTACTCAGCACTTTTTCCAGCCCCTTCTCTCTCACGTTCCTCCTCTTTACCCCTCCCGTCATCTTCGTAAACAAGGTGTCACCGATGTACGTACTCCTCGACGACGACGTTATCGACGTCGCAGAGCTCGACTACGACGACGACGAGGAGGACGGTAAAATCGAGTCACGTCCTCTCGGCTTTAAGCGCGGCTTAATCGTTCGTGGCTCTCCGGGATGCGCTTGGGGGAGAGAAAAAAAAGGTTGAGGATGACCCCACGTATCTCTCCCTTTTTCTATCTCGCGCCACCTTCTCATCCTACCTCTCTCACTTAATATCGCGCTTCCTATATTTTCCTCGAACCCTCCTGACGCGCCGCTGTCATCCGCAATTTCACGTGACTCGTAACGTTTCGTCCGTCCCGTCGGCGCCTTCATACCCTACGAGCCCCCTCGTAGATGCATATTTCGGATAACGGCCAACAACTTCGGAATTTCGCGAAGTGTGTCACTGGAACGCGCCGGAATTGCGTCGTCCTTCGCGAACGATCGCGGGTCGCGAGAGAGAGAGTGGAACGGGGCAAGATGTTTTGGAGAAATGGATTTTCGCGGGGTGTGCCCACCGCGCAGGGAGCGTCGATTGGATTTTTTTTCATAGAGGTGACCTGATTTTCGTTTGGTGTAAGATCGAAGTTCCCGAGGAAAATAATTCACAGCCACTTTCGGGATTTGGTAATCGTCTGGCTGTGAGATATGTGGGAGAAAAGTGGGACAGAGTAAGATGAGATGTATCTATTCAAAAAGTTCGTTGATTGGATTCGTTAACGTTAAAGCTATCGAAGTGAATCACACGACCCGATCAATAAAGAACATTTAGGTTTAGTGTGAAAGAGGCGAACCGCTTTTCACGATCACCATCGTGTCTAGATCAAAGTTCGCGAGGAAAATAATTCACAGCCACTTTCGGTGTTTGGTAATCGTCTGGCTGTGAGATACATGCGAGAAAAGTGGGACAGAGTAAGATGAGATGTTTCCAGAAATTTTTGCATGGTGTATCCATCTATTGAGAAAGTTCGTCGATTGGATTCGTTAACGTTAAAGCTATCGAAATGAATCACACGGCCCGATCAATAAGGAACATTTAGGTTTAGTGTTAAAGAGGCGAACCGCTTTTCGCGATCACCACCGTGTCTAGATCAAAGTTCGCGAGCAAAATAATTCACAGCCACTTTCGGTGTTTGGTAATCGTCTGGCTGTGAGATATGTGCGAGAAAAGTGGGACAGAGTAAGATGAGATGTTTCCAGAAATTTTTGCATGGTGTATCCATCTATTGAGAAAGTTCGTCGATTGGATTCGTTAACGTTAAAGCTATCGAAATGAATCACACGGCCCGATCAATAAGGAACATTTAGGTTTAGTGTTAAAGAGGCGAACCGCTTTTCGCGATCACCACCGTGTCTAGATCAAAGTTCGCGAGCAAAATAATTCACAGCCACTTTCGGTGTTTGGTAATCGTCTGGCTGTGAGATATGTGCGAGAAAAGTGGGACAGAGTAAGATGAGATGTTTCCAGAAATTTTTGCATGGTGTATCCATCTATTGAGAAAGTTCGTCGATTGGATTCGCTAACGTTAAAGCTATCGAAATGAATTACATGGCCCGATCAATAAAGAACATTTAGGTTTAGTGTTAAAGAGGTGAATCGCTTTTTGCGATCACCACCGTGTCTAGATCAAAGTTCGCGAGGAAAATAATTCACAGCCACTTTCGGTGTTTGGTAACCGTCTGGCTGTGAGATATGTGCGAGAAAAGTGGGACAGAGTAAGATAAGATGTTTCCAGAAAATTTTGCATGGTGTACCCATCTATTGAGAAAGCTCGTCGATTGGATTCGTTAACGTTAAAGCTATCGAAATGAATTACATGGCCCGGTCAATAAAGAACATTTAGGTTTAGTGTGAAAGAGGCGAACCGCTTTTCACGATCACCATCGTGTCTAGATCAAAGTTCGCGAGGAAAATAATTCACAGCCACTTTCGGTGTTTGGTAATCGTCTGGCTGTGAGATACATGCGAGAAAAGTGGGACAGAGTAAGATGAGATGTTTCCAGAAATTTTTGCATGGTGTATCCATCTATTGAGAAAGTTCGTCGATTGGATTCGTTAACGTTAAAGCTATCGAAATGAATCACACGGCCCGATCAATAAGGAACATTTAGGTTTAGTGTTAAAGAGGCGAACCGCTTTTCGCGATCACCACCGTGTCTAGATCAAAGTTCGCGAGCAAAATAATTCACAGCCACTTTCGGTGTTTGGTAATCGTCTGGCTGTGAGATATGTGCGAGAAAAGTGGGACAGAGTAAGATGAGATGTTTCCAGAAATTTTTGCATGGTGTATCCATCTATTGAGAAAGTTCGTCGATTGGATTCGCTAACGTTATAGCTATCGAAATGAATTACATGGCCCGATCAATAAAGAACATTTAGGTTTAGTGTTAAAGAGGTGAATCGCTTTTTGCGATCACCACCGTGTCTAGATCAAAGTTCGCGAGGAAAATAATTCACAGCCACTTTCGGTGTTTGGTAACCGTCTGGCTGTGAGATATGTGCGAGAAAAGTGGGACAGAGTAAGATAAGATGTTTCCAGAAAATTTTGCATGGTGTACCCATCTATTGAGAAAGCTCGTCGATTGGATTCGTTAACGTTAAAGCTATCGAAATGAATTACATGGCCCGGTCAATAAGGAACATTTAGGTTTAGTGTTAAAGAGGCGAACCGCTTTTCGTGTCTAGATCAAAGTTCGCGAGGAAAATAATTCACGGTCACTTTCGTCGTTTGGTATTCATCGCTGTCGGACCAGCGAGAGAACTTTCACTCCCGTGGAGAAATAACGCGATGATTTGATTTGTGCAGGAAAATGTGGTTAAATTTCTCGAGCGGATAGAAAACAAAATTCAGTCGAGAAATGCGAACGAAGGTAGAGGAGGCTGATCGTCGATTGAATTTCCCCAAACGAATTCTATCGAATCCGCTTCATTCGGCTCCGCAATTCAAATAAGATCATCGCCCCGGCTTGAAATCGCAAAACGCCAATTTGCAGGAGCAGGATGCGCCGCGAATATCGAGGGATTCGCTTTCCAAGGATTCTCTCATCGAAGTTTCCAGAAATCCACGACAAAGGCGCGACGGCATCTGAAACTTTGGCAGGGACCAAACGAGGAGAGGAAAAATCGGAAAAGTCTATTCGCCTGGTGGAGAGCCCCTTGAGAAATTTCTCGTCGCAGGACCTCTTTGCGAAACAACTCGATTCGCTTCGTCAACGATTCTGGAATTTTAAGAATTACACGAATTCTTTTCTCCACGCGAACAATCCCTCAAGACCTGACCCGATCCTCAAAGCTTCTCTATCTGAAATCCCAAACCATTTGCATTCACAAATATTCTCTTTCTCGCGAGTTCCATCGAGTCGAGGTCCAAGAATCCATTCATTTTTTCTCTCGGACCTTTTTCCATCCTACCACTTTTCTTTCACTTTCGACCTCCTACTTACCACTCCAGAAAAAATTCATAAACCTAGGTCACTGTCCATCCAATAACCTTCGACTCGCTCGAAAAGAAAAGGATTCACCTTCGATTTTAATTTCCATCCGGCAGAACTCGCCGGAGCAACGACTCTCGGGGGGTCTGGTGCACCACCGTGGCCGACGTGAATATTTGGACCTCGTTACGCGGCACTTAATAATCTTCCATCGATCCACCACCCCCTGGAGCAACCCTTAACGGGGTGGGTCTCTTGACAACCGCAAAGGTGGAATAAAATTCATCAACTCCCAGGAGCATCGGAGTACATCAAAGCCAATGAGAGGGACTGGGCTCTCGGCCTACGGCCGTGGGGTTGGTGGCACCGAGGGGGTTGAAGGAGGGCCAGAGGGGTGTTAGGGGTTGCTCGACTAAATGTAGCGTATAATTTAGACAGCAGCTGCGCCTCGCGACAAATATAATTCGACGCATCAATCTGCGGCTTTTGGGGACGAGAACTTTAGCAGTGGACTACGGCACGAGGATGCGCTCGTCCGGTGCGAGAGTGCGTTTAGAAGCGGGAACGGGGTGACGCAGTTTTTCGTCGACGGCCGTGTAAATTTTCCGAGAGATCCGCGAGGGTGAAAGGCGTGTCGAAAAAAAGGGACGGCTACCGACCGACGAGTGGATTAGTTGCGAAATATTTTGATTGGCAGTTGAAACACCCTATCCCCTAGTTCGCAGTGAGAAACTCTTGCCACGGATACGTTTCTATGGGCGTAATTTTGTGGAGGGATTTTTTCCGCCTGCGATCCTTTTTTTTCCACGCGCCGACACAGGGCTCTAAATTTTCCAAAGAGCGTCTAGGCGGAATGGGGAACGACACTCGGCCACGCTGGATTTGGCGTGGAACATTATTACCAGGGGGATGAAATATTTTTCTATTTTTTGGGGGTTTTTTCTCGGGTTCTCGTCCGACGAGCTCTACAATTATTTTAATTCTTTTTTTTTTTTTCACAATCCGGGATTTTTGCCGGCAGATTCGCATACGCGAGACTGACAATTTAAATAAACGTAGGCGATGATGAGATACGGTTTGCGCTTAATTTCACGAACTCGTTTCGATAGAATAGCAGCGTGTAGCGTGTAAATGAAGCAACATACTCGGTGCAGGAATCTCCGTGGAGAGATTTTCAACCGCGACTCGCTTTGGGTAGTTTCATACGCGAATTAACGTGGAATTCTCAATTTTATGGACTTTTTTTTTTATTTCGACAAACGAGTTTCCGTGTTCTTTCGATGTAAAACAACGTTGGAGATAAACTGTTGCCCACGCATTAATCGTTGCTGCAACAATTTATTCTACGCAGCTTCGTGTCCGCGAGCCAGTTCGAGAGTTTATCTTTGCTTTCATTTCTAGAATCGAATACGTCGAACTTCGACTACGTTCGACGCTGTCGCGCGCGTGCACGCGCAGGAGAAAAGAATTTCGATCGCTTCTCCCTTCCACTCACGCGTGCCAATAATTTTCTCTCCGTTGAAATCAGACGTCTACGAGGCTGTGTATAGAAAACAGCACCGTCTTCGATATGGAGAACGTGACCTGCCGCTACTCACGAAGCCTAAACATTAAGCGGTAAGCACTTGGAGCGTTCGTGCGAGGGAACTCGATGACGCCATCGAGGCGAGGCGACGAAACGAAAAACGCACGCTCCTAGTGACGACGCATCGTAAACAGGCGAGAGAGGGAATTCTTCTCGGCGAGAATATTTATTTATCAAGTGAAAACCCCTCGCAACAAAGAGTTCGAGAGCACGCGCTTCGTGTTCCGAGATATCGTAAGCTGGTGAGAAGAGTGATTCGCTTGGTGAGAATATTTATTTATGCATAGGCAAGTTTGTGCCACAAGGAACTCAAGAGTACACAGTCCTTGTCCCGAGATAATGTAAACTGGCGAGAAAAATAATTTGTCTTGCTTGGTATTTTAATTCACGAGCGTGCAACAACCCTATCCAACAACCAACTCAAGAGTACGCAATTTGTCTTCCGAGATATCGTAACCTGGTGAGAATATTTATTTACGCATAGACAACTTTGTGTCATAAGCAACTTAAGAGCACACAGTTCTTGTCCCGAGATAATGTAAACTGGCGAGAAAAATAATTCGTCTTTCTTAGAATTTCAATTCACGAGCGTGCAACAACCCTATCCAACAACCAACTTAAGAGTACGCAATTTCTGTTCCGAGATATCGTAAGCTGGTGAGAATATTTATTTACGCATAGACAACTTTGTGTCACAAGCAACTCAAGAGCACACAATCCTTGTCCCGATATAGCGTAAACCGGCGAGAAAAATAATTCGTCTTTCTTAGAATTCCAATTAACAAGCGTGCAACAACCCTATCCAACAACCAACTTAAGAGTACGCAATTTCTGTTCCGAGATATCGTAAGCTGGTGAGAATATTTATTTACGAACAGACAACTCTATCCAACGAACAACTCAAGAACACGTCCCCATCGTCCTAAAATACAAGATATAAACTAACGAGAACAATAATTCGCCTTCGTGTGAATTTTCCTTGCGCACAAACAAGCGAATGCACCAACGAATCATCATTCCAACCCTCGAACCGCGCGGTCCCGGCGCGGCCGTTTCCACGCAGCTGAAGGAAAGTCGGTTTGTAGGAGAAGGTAAGTACGAAATTAAGGGCCGTCCAGTGGCCGCTCGCGACTACCTTGGGGGCAGGCAGGGGCCGCCAAAGGGAAAGTCTCCAGGGAGGCATCTACTCGAAAAGGTTCCACGACCTCGACGGCGTCTACGACGCTCGGGAGTTTCCAGCCCCTTCGAGGAAGAAGCTGCTGAAACTGTGAGAGGAAGCATGCGAGGGGTCGCGTGCCTTCTCTCATGTATTTATTCCATTCTCGCGCGTTCGCACGTACGCGCGCACGCCGTAAAAAGAACGAACAAGAAGAAGATGGGCCCTCGTATGACTTCTTCCGCAATAAGTCCCGCATACTTCGCGAAACAACCGCGCGCGCGCGCCACCCCTGTAAACTACCCCATCCCCCAAGCGGTTAGTTCTCCTTTACCCTCGGGTGACAAAAATTTCAATATCCCGGGCGCAGATGCTTGGACGGGAGGACGAGAGAATTCTGGAAGGTGGAGAGAAGCGATCGGCGATGAAGCGTAGAAAATAAGAGGAAGCGGGGGTTGGAAGATGTGGTGGGTAGAAGAATTTTCCTTCCGTCGGTTTCTACCGAGGGGGCATCGTGGAAACTTTCGCCGAGAAGAAAGGAAGAGGAGGAGGATGCGAGGAGTCTGAGAATCTTCCGACGCTTGAGGTGCAGAGAACAAGTGGAATCCAGTAACGAAGTAAACGTTCCTGCTGACTTTTTTCATTCTTCCTTCTTCCGTCGAAGCCCGCCAGTTTTGTTGCGCGCGATTCCGAAGAGCGTAGTGATCGTGTAAAACACAGGCCGTTTGTTTCTCGAACTTCTCTTCTCACCCCTCGGAGAACGGAGTCGAGATGAGAATCGGAGGTTTCCAATGCGTTCCGGCGCGTTAATAAAGTTCTCGAGCAATTAGTGCTGGGATCGTTAAGGACGGACTAATTCGAGGGCGACAGGAGGGCCGAGCGTTGCTTTGTTCTCGAAAGGAGGAAGAAGCAAGAATGAGGAAAATGAACAGAGAAAAGAAGAGAGAGAGAGAGAGTGGTGAAGAAAATCGAAACAGGGTTGAATTCTTAAGTCCACGATAAATAGCTCTTAATTTTCTTAATTAAAATCACCCCTTGCGCTCCATCGGCTCGACGAGCGTTGAAATTTTTACGATCCTTGCAATTCCAGTTACAGAGCGTCCGACGCTTGGTTCTCGACCTCGATTCTCTCGACGAGGCAGAATTACTGACGAGCGAGCGAGCACTCGAGATACGCGTATGTAAATTGGCGAGTTGCTCGCCGCCTCCAAGAGCGGTGGGCGAGTTGGGTGTGCGTCACGAAGTCGAGTGGATGACACATTTCCAGGAACAATCGTAGAGTGACGGGCACGGATCAAAGGAGAGGAAGCAGCAGTCGCGGCTTAGACGATGTTAAAGGGGAGGAAGTTTGGAAGAAGAAGAAGAAGAAGAAGGTTAGAGTCGATAAGGAGAGTGGAGGGACCTGGAAAGATTGCGAGATACAGAGAACTCTGAAAGAGGAGCAGGAGGAAGAAACATTTATTAGATACTGGCGACTGCTCTTCTCTCTGGGTAAATGCGTCTTGGGCCACGAGAAACCGCACACATTTGTTTCACAGGGTGGCTAAGAGGGTAAACGTTCCATGCAAGCTCGTTCTAGCATGGTCTTAAAATTCGGTCCGTAGTTTATGTGGCGCCCTCGAACTAAAGCATTGGGCTTTTTGAAAAAGAATCACATCAGCTTATTTCGTTTTAAATTGAAAAAATCCAGAATCCAAGTGTCTAAAAGATTCTCCTAATAATTCTAAGCTCGTTCTAGTAAGGTCCTAAAATTCTGTTGGTGGACATTTACGAAGTGTCCTCGAACTAAGGCATTGGGCTTTTTGAAAAAGAATCACATCAGCTCATCTCGTTTTAAATTGCAAAAATCCATAATCCAAATATCCAAAAGATTCTCCTAATAATCCTAAGCTCGTTCTAGTAAGGTCCTAAAATTCGGTTTGTGGGAATTTACGAAGTGTCCTCGAACTAAAGCATTGAGTCTTTTCGAAAAAAATCCCATCAGCTCACCTCGTTTTAAATTGAGAAAATCCAAAATCCAAGTGTCCAAAAGATTCTCCTAATAAAATCCTAAGATAAGAAGGACCTTGACTACGATTACGAAGCTAAATTCCTGCAACCTCCAATTTATGCATGCAGTTTGCAACGCGCCCCGACGACCATTCGCCACGTCAGCTCGTCGTGGCGACGCGAGCGAAGCGTAGTAGAGGCACGGATGGACGCATATCAGGACCTAATTGACGGAAAATGTGGTGGTCCGGCCTCGGATAGGTCATGGACGTGAGAGGGTAACGCGCCAAGTCGCCCGTGAGAGATAATTACCCCGTTATGAGACTTAATCGTCCAATTAACCGACGATACACCCTCGACGATTCAATGGGCACCATTGACGGGCACCTTGCAGAGACTTTCGTCTAAAAAATTAAAAAAAAAGAAAAAATTTACCACCTTCCATGATATTTTTCAAAAGTCCAAATTCCACTACCGATTTCACGAAATCAAATCTACGGTTCTTCCACCGCGAGATTTAAAAACGGCGATAAAGTTGGCGGCAGCGAAAATACGTAAGGGATTAATGCACTCAGGGTCGAATGTGGTTCGGGCTGTTATTGAATTCGAAATCCTCGTGGAAGCTGCTGGTGAGCGAGAGGAAGAGGGTGGTAGGATCCTGGCACCACCATCGCCATCACCAGACGAGGCTGATTTTATTAAAATCGTGGATGCCTCTTCGTAAGGCGATAATAGACTTTTCATGTAATCCTCAATTAACCGGATTAATGAGGGAACGGTAATTGGCTGCGGCGGGTACCCTTGCGCGAGCTACTTGCCACATTCGCATAGGCCCTCGACCGCACCCTTATAACGTCGTGAGAGTCATGAGAGTTGGAAGAGAGAAGAGAAGAGGGCTACATGCCTTCGTGCGTGTATTCCACGCGCGTCTACATCATTCTCTTTCATTTTCACTCTCACCCTTCTCCCTCTCCCTCCATTCTCTCGCATTCTCCGCTCCTGCTCGCGGTGACGAGGACCCGGATATTAATTTATTGCGTAACGCCAATTTCACGGAGCCGCGTTGCGTAACTTCCAACCCTCTCTCTCTTTCTCTCGGTGTTTCTCTCCTCCTACCACATTTTGTAATTCAAATTCCGATTGTGTCCGTAACGTATATTCGCGGCTCATTAACGCACCGAGAGTCCGATTGAATTTTAGTAGCGAGGCCCACCACCACCCCCTTCGCGCAACAATTCTCTACAAGCATTTCGGTAATTCGCTACTTTAGTCAAAGTGAGAAATCGAGCAGGAAAAATGTAGATTATTTCACGAATTTTGAAATGGAAGCAGTCACTGCGTCTGACTAAAAAAAAAAAAAAAAGGGAAATCCAGTGACGCGGAAGCATTTTTCTGTCTCCTGACGCACGCCCGCCACAGTCACGCGTCACAATGATCGATCGTGGCCCACCATGAGCTTTTAGTTCTCCGAATTATATCGTCACCTTGGAATCTGGCCACGAAGCTACGAGAGGGATCGATTCGTAACATTACCCCCATTTTCGCAGTCATCTCTCGCGACCCCGTCGAAAGGCTGCACAGGAAACGCGACGCGCTAAGACGATAATAGAATTTTCATGTAATCCTTAGTAATTCCCTTGCGGTCTGCCCATGGAAAGCCATGGTGGACCCTTTTGGTTCCCTTCGACGGTGCCCCACGGGACGTTGCTGGGCCCTTCTCTTTCAACTTTCTATTCCATCCCTTCGGTCCAGGCTCACCCCACCACCGTCGCTTTTAAATCCCCTCGAGGGTTAATTGCCCGGTGTTTTGACGCGCGAGATATCCGCAAAGGGCTTTTTGCGGGGTGCCACAGCACCAGAAAGAGAGAGAGAGAGAGAGAGAGAAAAAGCAAGAGAGAGGAAGAACGCCGCCCGAATGTTTTGCATTTGGTCCTTCAAGCGCCTCGGGCAGCACGAGCTCAGTTCGTTGCTGGTGTGTAACCGCAAGAGTGCAGCAGCAACAGCAACGGTGGAACAGCAACAGCAACAGCGGAGCAGCAACAGCAACAGCGCGAGTAAGCCGTGGGATGAGAGAGCGCCTGCGAGAATGCAAGCCGTCGTACTCTCGTGCATCCGCGGTTCGCCTTTGATATGCCAGGCATTTCGGCCAATGAGCTTTCGCCGTTCTCATCGTGGGCTTTTTTGCAAAATTTTCCACCCCGTTTCTCCGCGTCACGAGCATGAAAATGAAGATGGGCGCTGGAGTTTCGGAAATTTACCGTGTCGGTATTTGATTCGCGCTTGAAATTAAGTGGCATGCGCGCCGTTTCTTTCGTGGCTCTTGATAGACAGTTAGCCACACTCCTCGTTCGTCCTCCTCGTCGTTTTATTAAATCTCGACGATTTGTAATAGTTTGCTCAGTTCAATATTTGAGGGCGCAAGGAATTTCAACGAATTTATCAAGCGACCGAGAGATTTCATTTTAATTTCGATTAACGAAAAAGGGAGAAAGGGATTGCTCGATACATTGTTATTCGTTAATTTCACCTAGCCACGTTTCGATCTCTCATTCAAATAGCCATAGACCTTCCACCGTTCGATTTCCCAGTTGATTTCATTCGACTGGCTTATCCACGCTCGATTACGTATTTTATCCGAGTACGGGACGAACGAATGGCACGCACGCTAACTCGTTGTAATTAAGTTCTCCTCCGAGCAGATCCATCGTGCAACCGACTGCAGGAATTTATTAATATTCTACCTCGCACAAAATTTACGTGCGCCCGTTAAACGATCAGTGAAATAATAAAAAAAAAAGCGAGAGAAAAAAAATTCAAAAATTCTTCTATCCCCTTCTGTTCGCACGAGCGATTCGATCGACATTCTCGCATGATTATTCGCGAAACAGATTAAATGGCATTTAGTTTTCCGTTTCGCGAAACAATTTGCAGCACGCGCTCTGGTCGCTCGTGTAGCAAAAAAGGAATCTCGTGAAAAAAACTTTTTTTTCGTTGATTCTCCCGACTGCACTTGTCGAATTCACGCGCACTTGCGCCAGTTCGTTCGGTTAAACGTCGATCGTGCGTAGTATCAAAGCATCAGAAGCGTGGGAAGGAATGGCTTTCGCGTGCTAATCAGAAAAAAACGACTATTAATTCCTCGCGCTCGCAATCTCGTGGAACGAGCGGAACGCTTGAAACACGCGCGGAGCCCGGCTCGAGTGGTTCTTTCATTCGCATCCTACGAAACGACGACAGTGGAGTTTTAATTAATTCGTTGGTCGTGCGCGCCGCAACGATTCGTCGCGACCACTCCCTCCAATTAATTCCTTTATCCTCGCGCTCGCGTCTGAATTGTTTTCGATTCTTCCTCGGTCGAAGAAGGACTTTAATAAACGCATCCCACGAGATCTCCTCTCTCCTCGACGAATTCATTACGGCGTCTGAATATTTCGTTCCACGACACGAATTATCGATGCACCCGCTCAATTGCGTACCTTCATCCAACCCGCCACCTTGACACATTAATATGCTTCGACCGGATTATCATATCTTTTTTTACTACCACCTCGTGGATAATTAAAGCCACGATCGACTCTTCCCTCGTATCCGAGCGCGCGCATCTTACCTTTATTATCATCCCCTTCGACGGCCCAGCCTCCGCGTAATTCGCGACCACGAACGATTCTCGCGTCTTCTACACGCGGCTGCCGAGTTTATTAAACCTATTACGAGAAAGTTTTTCTCTGATACTCGCGTCTATTTTCTTCGCGACGTCCTTCGCGTTGACCTTACACGAGATAGAATTAGAAGCTTCCGCTTCTGTCGTGTCCGGAGAGACGAGGGTATTTTCCTGTAATTAAGGTGTGGAGAATTGTTTGGTTTATTTTCTTTGTTGTTAGCACGACGCATGCGGTCGGTGAGAGTCTTAGTTACTTTGCGATGCGTTTTCATCTCTTGTGTTTCCCTCGTGTCACCACAGGCGACGTTAAAGCGTGTGAGCAAAGCGGTCGTTCCATTATCTTGCGGGAGTATGATGGTCGAAGCAAATAGTCGAAATCCAAGAGAGAAACCATCAACAACAACAACATGTTGCAAGAGTGCGAAGGGACGCCGGATGAGACGGTGTAACCATAGGAAGACAAGGTTTGGGCCGCGTACATGAGCGAAGGACAGGACCTTAGCGCACGCGTACGATCTTTCCAAAAGCGATTTGGCAATCGCTAGATTTCGATCTAATCTTCGGTAATTGTCACGAATAATTTCCAGCAGAGTAACGATTTTCCTAGCTTCCTTCTTTCCGAAGATTCAATCTTTTCCGTTGTTAATCTTTACTCGTCGAGATGAAAGTCAACCGCCATTTAGGCGCGTGTGCGAATTTTCCAAAAGCGATTTTGCAATTGCTGGATTTCGATCTAATCTTCGGTAATTGTCACGAATAATTTCCAGCAGAGTAACGATTTTCCTAGCTTCCTTCTTTCCGAAGATTCAATCTTTTTCGATGTTAATCTTCACTCGTCGAGATGAAAGTCAACCGCCATTTAGGCGCGTGTGCGAATTTTCCAAAGGCAACTTTGTAATCACTAGGTTTTGCTCCAATCTTTGATAATCGCCACGAATATGTTCCATCGCGACAATTCCTCCGGCGAACTGCAAATCCGTCCGTCACGCTTCCTTCCTTCCAATGACTTATTTTTCGCCTCACCTAATCTTTATTTCTCGGATGGAAAAAATATCAGGGGTAAGACGATTCATCTTCCAGAAAGGCAAAAGTTCGCCTGACGTATGACAAGAAATCGAATCGACTTTACGTTCCCTCCGACAGATAAGAAGCTCGCTGGAAGAAGCAAGAACACCAAGAAACTCAGACAAGAGGAGACATCCAGCAGGCACCTCCCGTATGCGGAATCTCACGATTTCTGACTTAGTACTCGCTACTACACCTGCTGCTTTCCCATCGAGCGGATGATAGCAATAAATACTCCCGGTTATCCCTTAACTCAGGCTTCTGTTCTCCAGTAGCGCGCGGTATCGATTCTCCAACGTGCAAAATATCCAAGGATAAAGTATCGAGGAAAGTTTTGCAAAGAGAGAAAGAGAGGAGAAAACATTTGCTCTGCTCGAGGAAAACTAAAGAAGGAACGGAGAGCAAGATACTTTCGTCAAGTTTCCTTAATCTCCGTCATTCTCAGTTGCGTGGAAAAAACAGCAGGTTCGACGGAGGCCTTGTACCCCTCGGCGCGCGCGCGTGCCGGCGAAAAACGAAAGTGGCAAGTGGTGACGTCAGAGTGAAGCAGTGCCGTAGTAGTAGCTCGTGGCATCGCGCTCTTATAATGTTTTTCCAGAATAAATGGGCTTTCGAGCGAGCTGGCGCGTTGGCGTCTGCTGGTGGTGGTGGTTCTATGGGGTTTGCGTCGTCATGGCAACCCCGTAACGCCATTAAGCGGCCACGGGGTTTCTACCGACGAGGGTATCCACGAGGATACGAGAGAAGGCCGTTTCCCTCTCTTGCCCCTGTACTCTGCAGCCCTCTCTCGCAACGCACCCCTCGATTCGTTTTCTCTCTCGGTTGCACGATATCACTCGTCCTTCTCCTCTCCTTCGTTCTCTCTCTCTTTCTTTCTCTTTCTCTCTTCTTCCACCACCACCCACCCTTCAGTCCTAATCGCATCCCTTCTCCAACTCCCGCTTCGAATACTGCAAAAGGAATAGGGTAGAAGGGAAAACGCCATAAAAATAAATAACTCGCGAACCTACGAGGAAAAATAAAGGTGATACGCTCCTGGCCCGACACTTTTCCTCTCTGTGCGACCGAAAGACCGAGTGCGTCTCGCGAACACGCACGCGCGTCGATTCCACCCTCTCTCGTGTTTACCCTCCACGCGGCTAGCTCCTGGACCTGCTTCGACCTGGACCGATACCAACGTTACCGGGACGGATACGTAAAATGAAAGTAACATGAGGTTATTCGGTGAGGCGATCGTTCTGTTGCTGCACCCTTCGTCGTTACGCGAGTAGTACCTCGTACCCTTATTAGGGCACTGAGATCGAGCGCAAATGCGAGCCTGGTTCGAAATCGAGAGAAGAAGGGGGTGTAAGCGTTCTACGACCCTTCCGGCACATCGACTTCGGAGTGTCGATCGAACGGAAACGCGCGCGCGCGCGGACAGAAATGCCGATGCTTAACCGTGACTCGAGGATAATCGAAGCGATGCGGTGGCTCGAGTTCGAGACGCGTGGCCTGGGTGAGGATGAGAGTCGATCGAGAGTAATGGGAAACGTGAGAGGCGTGGGAGCATCTTGAGAATCTGATTCGGTTCTCCGGAGTGTATTCATTGGATGCCCCCTCTGGAAGCTGCTCGAGAGGATTTTTCGATGGTGCCCCGATTTATTTCGAGCTACATGAAAAATTCGATACTCGCCGCGTGCCTCGTGCTTTCGGGTAAATTTCTTTGAAGGATTCTAATCCAAAGTCGGCTAAGTCTTCGGGAAAACGGGGTTTTACAGAAAAAAACGAGCCAAGTGCACAGAATTTTGTTGTAATACGAAAAAGTGGAAGAACACGTTCGTTTTGATTATTTAACAGATATGTATAATCGGCAAACAGTACATTTATAAGTTTAAAAGGAGTACGAGTTAAAAGAAGTAGTTTAAAATAATTTCTAATTTGTTTTATTTTTTCGAATAACTGGATTATGAGTTATTTCATTACTCATTCTACTTCAAAAATAGTATCAAACGTCGAATAACACGTTCTTTCACTTGTTCGTAATTGATTTTGAAGAAAAGGAACAGCGCTTACCGTTACAAAAGATAAGAATACACTGCACCGCATGATTCGTCAATCTTAATCGCATTAGTCTCGACAACCCACTAATGCGCTCTGACTCGTATCAATTTTTATTTTCGCTTAATTCACGCATTCACTTTTAGTTCATCGGTGGAAAAGTTTTCAACCCATCCAACCCAAAAGGGTTAAATCGACAGATGAACACATCACCGCGTTATTCTCTGCATTTATCCGATTACGAAAGGAATAATTTCACGATGCTCTTCGTTATTCTCGTTGCTTCCGCCGTAGTCTCGGACGAGCGGAAGAGGAAGTTAGCAGGGCTCGTTCTTTAAGCAGTAATCGCGCAAAGCTTCGATCTTCCGACGTGAGTAAGAGGAGGACGCTAGACGAAGAAGAAACGACGAAGTAGAATAAAGATACGAATAATTTCGCGCGCGACTACCCCTGTGTTTCACGTAGCAAAACTTTCGCCTCGCGTTCGGTAATATTAAAGAGCGTGCTTCGACGTCGGAGTGCAGGAGGTCGCAAGAAGTCGCAAAGTTTCGCGAATACTCAACGAGGGGAAATTTTCACAGAAAATCTGGAACACTATCCAGTCACTTGCAATTCTTCGAGTTTGTCACCCGGGTGGACTAAGCAAAAGGATTCGTGACGCCGGTAGGATTTATCGGCCCACGGAAAATGGATTAACTCCTGATACTACAACCGAGCTGCATCATTATTCTCGGCTACTGCCCCGCAGGAAAGAGACTACTGGGGCACGCCTGAGCGTTTAATTTCGTTGCACGATCGTTTCACGAGCGCACGAACGCACCGCGGGGCTATTTATTTCGCTGAGGGAGGGCACTAGGAGGAAGCTAGGGTGCCAGGCCAATCCTGGAAAGTCCCGTGCACCACCTCCGACAATTACGATAGTTTCCCTCGCTCTCTCCTCGCGAGCCACTCTCGATAATTTATATTCCAAAAATTCACCACCGTCCCTTTTAATTATTCATTCGTTCATTCGAACCACACGAAACTACTTAAGGATCCCGCGAAATTTTCACGAGCCATTTGGGAGAGATTGCCTGGAATAGCGCATGCCTCTCTTCGTGAAAGCACTCGGCAAGCCAGGTGAATGTTTCGTTTGGATGGTGGAGGAGAGGCGCGGTAGATCTCGGAGTGTATCGACTATCGATACACAGTAAACGGCATCATTACTCTCGAGTTAAGAGCCTTAACTACCGACGAAAGGAGATCGGGGGTAAACATACGATTTCGCGAGCCTGGGTACCAAACTGGATCGGTATCGGGACGCCTATTTGTCTCGCGAGGAGACTGGAAGAGGAATCGATGAGGGGAGAAAGAACGAGATAGAGTGAAAATGAGAGAAGCATCGAGACAGAGAAGGAAAGAAAGAAGGAAAGAAAGAGATAGAGAGACAGTAGTGAGGATGTGAGGCAAAAGCGTTAGACGAAAAGAATTAGAATTAGAATTTATTAAATTAGGCCTCGACCGTCACAACTCCAAGCAGCACGAGCAAAAAATGCGAAAGAAACAATAAAATAAAGGAGACAAAAGAGAAAGAGAAAAGGAAAAAAAAGGGGACAGCACGTATCGTGCGCGATCATCCGACTCACGGTAACAAGTAAATCACAATTATAGAAGTAACACTAATAATAAGAAAAAAAATAAAAGAAGAATAATACTGATAATAATAATAGTACCCGACACTTTTGAAAATTCTAATAACTGACTTAACAAGGAACAAAGATAAGCAGACTTAAATTTAAGAACGCATTTACTACATTTTACATTTTGTTATTGTTGTTATTTGTACCACTACGGCTCTTGTCCCGCTCTAATAACAAAATAAAAGTCAGATTTAGATGGAGACATCGGAGAACGTAGACAGATGCAAGAGGGATCGATGGAACAATTAGAAGAGTTTCGTTTCCTTGGGTAACCGCGCCCCGTCGATATCGGAGTAGGTCGATGCCTGATAAATTCGATCTGCCACCCTTCGCAGGACCGTTCCACCCCCTGCGTGGAGTTTCGGTGTCCGAAACTAGCGGACCGAATTCCGGTGGTTATCTCGGCCCGTCCTGCTCCTTCTATCCGGCGGATAATCTAACTGCGCATAAATCGCGTCGTCCATTCTCGCCTAATGGACGCCGGTCGGAACCGCCCGCGCGAAGCAAATTAAATAGTGCTCTCCTCTCCGTGACTTTCCACCCCGTATATTTTTCTAACCCCTCGCACTCTCGCAGTGGCGCCTCGTGTGTCTTCGCTATGACGCCACGCGACGCACTCGATTCGATTTCGAGGGGAAGGTCTCTCTATCCGGAACGAGAGAATCGATTCTATCTTCGATGATTCTTCAATAATAAAGAGCCACTTAATCGGAAGCTTTTTTTGTCCTTTTAAAATATTCGATGTTTGCTGCTTGCGAGGAGTATTTTTAAAGAAGATAAAATGGTTTATTGGAAACGTGATAAAGCACGAGTTGTCGGTTATTAAATCAGAAGGAAAATTAAGGTGAGAAGGATATTTGGAAGTGTGCTTTTTCAGCAGAGACAGCTAATCAGCGGACTTGGCTCGACTGGTAACTACTCACGATTCACAATTAACTTATTAGCCTCGTGTTTCTCGTACTCCCGATTCGCTAATTTATGCGAGTCCTGTCCTCGCGGTTCCGTCTACTACCACCTGCCTTCTGCCTTCCAACTGCACCGAGGAAGAGCACGTCGAGACTCGCGAGAAATCGATACTCCTCTTTTATCAGGATACGAGAGAGGTCACGTCAATTCACCTACTCTCTTTCTTTTGCGCTCTGAATAAAACAGGAACCGGTACGCACGTCCGATTTAAAAAGGACCTTCCACCGAGCTGCGAGTTTGAGGAAAAATTTTTCGGACGCTCGTAGGATTTTGCGAGAATTTGGAAATTTCTCACGTACCGGCGAGCAGACCTTTATTACTCGGACTCGCACTCCCGCTTCTTTAGCGGACGAGGGGAGAAGATAGGGGTTGAAGAGGAACGAGAAGGTGGCTGTCTCGTCCCGATCACGCCCGATTCAATTTCAACCAGACGGTATGATTAGGATTTCAACGAGGAGATACTTTCGGGAAGCTTCACACGACCTCCAGACGATTCGAGGTAAGGATGAGCTTCGCATTAGTTGCATCCAGTAGTGAAAGTGATTCTCCGAACGAGGCTTGGAAAATTTTTGGCGACACTGACGTGAGACGAAGAAGAACAAAAAGTGAAACGACGGAGAAAAAAACACGAAAAAAGAAAGAAAGGCTAAGTAATTTGAAAAATTACGCGATAGCGAGCACTCGTCCAAGATTCCAAGCGATGCCTCTCTTTCTCCCTTCCGGGAGGCTGGCGTGTTTTAAAGAAAGGACCTTCAACTACTTTTATGGCTTACAGATTTCTTAACTTCGTCAGCTGTATTGAACCCTTTCGCTACCAGCCGTCACATATGTGTGACAGACGTTTTTGGTCATTTTATGATTTCGTTTTTGGTGATTTTACATGTTGAAGCGTGTTGTGTTCCGAACAAAATTGTTAAGTTCTAAAAGGAAAGGAGTCGCATTTTTCGGGAGAGTTTCGAGATGGAATGCTATTCGGATGGAATTAGGAGGGTGGACAAGTAATTAGACTATGCGTTGGCAAATGTTTTAAAATTTATCATACAAAATAATATACATATGTATACAATATATAAATGTACTTCACTTTGAAAAATTGTATTTATTCAGTTTTTGCATTCCAATCCTATTAATTTAATTTGATGTGACGCATGGGCTACAACGTATAATTTTTATCTACAACTGAGGAACCAGTTAGACAGTTCAAAAGAATGTTTATTTTACTTTTTTAGAATATCCCACATATAAACGCGTAATGTCTATTTCAATTAGTGTCATATAATCCCGAAAAAAATGATGGACTGTGGTGGACGTTTTTTCCATGAAACGGTGATAGCGAACGGGTTAAGTCTTGCTTAGTGTTTTCCTTTTACGTTTATCTTTATTATGTACGTGTTTATCATTGATGTGCAATGTTTACTCACGTGATTGGAGCAGTTTTGTTTAGTAAACACAGCTTACTCGTGTTTAGTCCTTAAGCATTTGACGAGACCCTGTTTATGTAACCTGGGAGCTTTAGGAGACTTCGTCTCAAAGTGCAATAAATTGTCATTGTCATTGTCTCTTCGCGTGAGGCTCTCTCGCGCGAATTCAGAACGCTTCGATTTACCGCACCCTTAAAAGCGCATGCGCGCGCTTGGGCGAGGACTCGAGTGGCAAACTCGCCATTCGAATTCAACGATCCGCGAAACTTTGTGAGACTAATCGCGCGGATACCGTTGCCTTCTCCGTCCGCTCGGCTTCGGCTAAGCGTCTACCCTCCGTGGAAATCCTCGAGCCTGAGCAAGAGAAGGAGGAGGCCAACCGGAAGACGCTCTCGTCATCTCCACTTCGATTCTCACGGGAATTTCTCTCCCCGGATAAATAAATCGAGGAGCAGGAGAATGTGGCGCGCCTCTAACTAGAACCAAGCCCCATTATTTGTCGTTATTTTCATTAGCGGCTTAATAGTGCTTGGAAAAATACTCGAGCGAATTCTCTCTCTCTCTTTCTCTCTCTTCCTTTCTCTGGTGAACCAAGTTGTGCGACGTCGGTCGAATACTGTCGGCGAGCCACGCATTCCACGCAAGTCCACAGACACGCATACCTTCGTGCGCGAGACAACGTCGATATTAAAAAGCAAATTATTCCTCAGTCGACTGGCATCTCTCGTATTCCTATTCTCGGTCTTACCCCGCTCCATTCCACTCACGACAAAATTCTCGTACGGAGTATCGAGAGGCCTGGGAGCACGAGTCGCAAGGGGGTTGGTTTGCTCAGGATAAAGTCACGCTAGGCACGTGCTCTCGTTCGTGCTCTCCTATCGTTCGCCGCAAATCCTCGAGACAAACACCTGTTTGATCGACGCGAGAAGAGAGAGGCGTTGGTCGGTGAGAACGAACCTAAGAAGGCTTCCTATCGTTCGATTGGCTCCCTCCACCACGAATCCACCGTCTTCCTTTCTCCTTCGGCGTTCGATAAGGTGTGTACAAAGTTAGTCGAGGATCAGCTGGCTTAACCTTCCATTAGCGCGCGCTCGCGTGCAGGGTTGGTTCAAACTTCACCGCGGTGGGCGCGCCAAGGCACGGATTAAGCGTGGACCTAGCCGATCTCGCCGCTTCCACGTACTCGTGCTGGCCAGGACGTGAAAGGGGGTGGAATGCGAGTGGTGCACGTGTGAGCGTGTCGCAGGCGCGTGTCCATATCCGTCCAGACGTTGCATTTACACGGAGGCGCCTCTGGGGCGCTGCAGCACTCTCTCTCTCTCTTTCTCTTTCTCTCTCTCTCTCTCTCTCTCACTCGAGCCACCAGCAGGTAAATGCTTTAAAGTTCAGCCAGTTGACTCCGCTACGTGTTGTCGAGAAGAGGTAGAGGAGCAAGGAGAGTTTATCTACTTCCGCGGTTAGTGGCTTTGTCCTCGAGAGGAAGGCGCTGGAAAAGTCGGCAATTTTTCTTCTCTCTTCTTACTACGTCCTCTTCCCGACAACCTCGACATTTTTCTCCATCGAAGTAGCGCGCCGTCTCTTTCCTCCTTCTCTTAAACAGTTTGTCCCTCATTTTTCTCCGCGCTTTTATCCTTGCCCAGCCTTCGGGTCGCATGAGATATGCAGGACGCGTTGCGCGACTTCGGCAAATCCTACTTTTCGCCATAAATAAATAGGTTGACGCGAGAGTGCAAGGGAGAAGGGGATTTTCTCGCGGCTCTGCGACCACTGGTCCACCGACGATCTTTCTTTCTCAGTGGAAGACCTCGCGGATTTTGAGAAAATCCCACTGGCTAGCTGAATTTGCCGTGAGTTGCTTTTTAATTTGTTATTAAATTGACAGGTTGTCGGTGATAATTGTCTTTTTTGGTGGACCAGGGTGCAGGAGTTTGTATTTTAAGATCGTAAAGCAGACCGAGGTTAACGCGCGTAATTCGGAGAATGCACGTTAAGCATGGTCGATGGTTTGCAAAGTAAATGATTTTATTATTTTAATAGGCGGATTATCGACATTCTCCCTCGAATATTCTCGTCTTTCAAATACCACTGACAAGTATACCTCCCGCGAGCCAGGCAAATTATTCACGTCTTCTCGCTGCACTCTGTAAAAACTGATAATGGACATCTGACCCGAATTCCAACTGTCACGCGGCATTCTCGAGGTTGTAAAAAAAAAGAGAGAAGAAGAAAACGCGGAAAGTTGGAACACACAAATTTATGGATACGCGCCAGCTTATTTACGAGGCCGGTGGAAGTGCGGACTGCCATTCATACGACAGATCGATACGAGGATGCAGTCAGGCCAATTGCCTGTGTGCCAACTATAAATAAAAATACGGGAGGAATAAAGAAGGGTACGTTGCTCTTAACGCGCCTGCACGTGGCACGTGTTTCGAATACGAAAGAGCATTCGAGAAGATTAGCGAATTTATTGAAAATTTCGAGAGAGGACCAAAAAAGTCGCACGATTACCGCGAGAAATTTTTCCGGTCACTTTTGAGCCTCGTGTGCTCTTGTAACAACGCCACATGCGTCGCGATGTTTCACCACGAGGATGCAAAAATAGCGATGGTACAATTCCATCTTCCTCCGTTCGCCTCCTCTTATTATTAATGCAGTCCTCGCGGCCGCTTTGTCCCCGCTATCACAATTTCGCGAGACACGATTCTCGCTACACGAGAGGATACGCACGAGAGAAGCAACCTCCTTTCTTACGCTTCCTACCATTGCGCATGGGAGAGAAGCAACGTTGAACACGGTAAGTAATGGCTCTCGCGCTACGACACACCCACTAACACACTTCCAAACACTGCTACCACACGCACACGTCCCACGTTTCAATTCGAAGCTTGTGCGACGTCTCGCGGATGGGGGGAGGTAAGAAACGATTTGGCGAGCGAGTTCCAAGTATATTGGAATACCTTGTATATGCATTAAGGAAATTCACGAGGAAACGCCCGCGTCTCGCGATACTGCGCCGAGAAAAGTAATGTCGCGAGAATGGTGGAACACGTCGATGGAAATTAGAAGGGTGCGCTTTTCGAAAATTGAAAGTGTCCCT
This sequence comes from Tiphia femorata, assembly GCA_944319695.1. Classification (NCBI taxonomy): domain Eukaryota; kingdom Metazoa; phylum Arthropoda; class Insecta; order Hymenoptera; family Tiphiidae; genus Tiphia; species Tiphia femorata. The sequence goes on from OX090904.1 coordinate 8,079,941, forward strand.
CCGTGTCTCCATCTTCCTCTTGCAATAGCGGTGATTAAAACGGGATTGGTCGAGATGAGAGCGTGGCCGGAGGGAGCGACAGATCGATGCGTTTGGTGTAGCCAAAACCAATTACCTAATTATACTGAGAGAGAAGCCCTTGCCCACCCCCCCGTTGCCATTCACGCTTCCTTCGCCGAGTGATCTAATTATTGTTCGTCGGGTACAATTCTCTCTTCCTCTCTCTCTCTTTCTCACTCTCTCTCTCTCTCTCTCTCTCTCTCGGCATTCTCTCGTTACTTCCTTCGTGTCACGGGTCTCCGCTTTCTTCGACCACCCCTACCAAGTCACCCTGCCAAGCAACTCTTTCAACCCCTCCGCACGCTCGTGGCCTTTTGTGTCCCTCGTAGCGGACTATTCCGGCCCTCGTAAAAACATGCCTGCGCTTAAAACCCCACCCCAGCTTTGTCCCACGAGCATTCACCTGTCGGCGTGGTGACAAGAAGTCTCTTTGGATATACCGTCGGCTGATTTTTACTCGCCTCGAAGCTTGGTTTCATTTGGATCAGCTTCGACAGATCGAAGGTACAAAGTACTTTTAATTTCCGATAAAGGAGTGCACGAGATGTCAAATTGGATCATCTTGGGTGGAATGAATAGAATTTCGTTGGATTGAAATAGAAGGTTAGCCGAGTTAATGGAAACCGCGTGATTTAATTTCTTATCGTTTCTGTTCAAGAAGAATTTTAGTTGTCCGTGGAGACTCGTTCGAGTGCGTCATCGATGACGAACAAAACTGTTTCGAAGAGAAACGAACTATGGACACTCGACTGGTGATTAATGAAGCATCTCGTTCCACGACGAGGTGTCGATTCTGTTCCTTCCGACAGGAACGAGGGGGCAGGCAGCAGCTTAATAAATTATGCGACCCTCCTGATCGTCGACGCGCATCGAAAAGTCGTCGAGGGGGACTCGCACGATATTATACGAAATATCATGCGTGTCAAACGTCGAGCGAACAATGATACCAAAGAATTCGCCTCTTGGACAAATCGACGATTCATTTTGAACGTCGATTTTTTTTTTTAACTCTTTGGGTCACGGTGGTATTAAAACTGTCCCATCTTTTTAATGTGCGACTACGCATGGTGAGACATTTTTTGACCCACCTCGAAATGTTGCAATAGTTACGTAAAGCAGTTGATAATACCATCAATAAATGTTATAAATGTGTTCGCTTATGTTGGCAAGTTTCAACATAGCAGTATAGGTTTAACTGGAAGTTTTTATTGCGACAATTTTTCTTTCCTGGTTTTATGCGAACATTTCTATGCAACATGGATCTGTTTTATTTTCTAAAATCCCGTGCCACAAAGAGTTAAAAAGAGACTCGTATACAAATTCAACAGAATTCTCGACCGTACGCAGGAAATGTCTGAAATGAATGAAATAACTCAGAAAATGTCCTGATGCTCTTTCGCATCAAGAGGACACGTTAAACTGACGCATTAAGCAAAGATTATGCGCACGTAATAACGCAGCCTTAGCGCGGCAAAATCCTTGCCAAAGCGGTGACCTTATTGCGGCCGAGGATTTGGACCGTGGCTGGGTCAACTGCACTGCCTGTAACTGATGTTACGCGATAAACGTCTTTAGGCGCGAGGACTTATTACTTCATCCAGTTTAAAGCCCAACGAAATCAGCACCCAGAGCGAGTTAAGCGACTCGTAAAGCTACACGCGATTAGATAACACTGTTTCACGGCCAGTCGAGAGATCCCTTGAGAATTTTACTGCGAATAAAAATTCTCGTCGACACGTCGTTAATTCTCTCTCTCTCTTGTTCGAAAAAATCAATAACCATAAAAAATGCAGGCATTTTCAAGCTGCGTCCCCAGTCGGGCAACAACGACGAATTTTTAGTCACCACACGTTGCCACATTTTCCAAAATATTTCCAACAGGCGTCGACAAACAGAAACATTTGTCCACCCCGAAGTAACACAGTAACATTTGCCCTTTGTTTTAATGGCGATAACTCGTGGAAATTTTGCCAAAGAAGCGTCCACATTGGAGGTTTTTCGTTGATTTTTACCGTTTCGAATGGCTAACAAGCAGCGAAATTTATTGCTGACAAAACAGAGCACGGAGAAACCTGGAGATAGATTCGACAAGGAGCAGAAGCTTCGTTTTTTTCAGAAACACGCTACATTTACAAAATTCTCCTCGTGTTGCCTCACGAGGACACACGCAGGCCGACCACCGAACATGCGTCGTGCGAATTATTCGCAGGAGCATTGGACGCGAAGTGACGCACTGCTTATTGTTAGCCACTACAGACCATCCCTTCCGTATTCGCCCACAGAGACAAATGAACAAAGACGGAGAAACGTGTGGAGATAGGAGAGGAGAAGATAGGAGAGTGGAGCGCAATCACGATCTCTCGGAATCTCGAGGATATCGATCGACGTTGTTTGACGAAATTCAAGACATTCCACGACGCAGTAATGCTATCGGTTGTTTCTTGCCCCGGTCGCGCGTATTCCACGAGGGACTCACGTCTCTCCCTTTGCGTGGATTCTCCTGGAATTATTCGGCTCCACCTCCTCGTACGTGCGTTTCAATTGCGTTCTCGCGTAAGACCAGCTTGCTAATTTGCGGTGACTCGAGTGGGCCGAGATTCAAAGAGGACTTGGACAATTAGATGCACTAGAGGAAAATTAGCCGAGAAGGTCCGATGATCCGTTGTTCCACACTGTGAGTACCGAGGGAGTTAGTATCAGCAACGCAAAATGGAGCGCTCTAAGTTTTCTCCAGCGCCAGTTCGCTTTCTGCTTTCTCTGAAATTTACGAGAACCGAAGTCTCGAGAGAGCGTGTTTTTAAAACGTTTCGAAATACCGGCTGGAAAAGTTCAACGCGACACAAAGTAATCCCGTTTACTTTCTTCTTGTTCCTCTTTGGTCTTTTCTTTTAATTTCCAGTGCAACTAAAAACGAGATAAATCGACGGTGTGAAAACGAACGAGAAAATACCAGCGCTTTTATCTGCTCGGACCCTCGACGGGGGACAGCAGAGAAATCGATGAACCGCGGAAAAGGACCGCGTGGATGGAAACACACGTTGAAATAATTCACAGTGGCGCGAGATTAAACGTTTACTTATTTGCGCGAGCGCGCGCCGCCATAAAGAAGGAAATATCCTTTTCCGGTCCCTACGTGCGCGGAATGGTCCTCTTCGCGATCAAACACTCTAGAGACGCGTGTGTAGGGCGAGCTCACGAGCGTGCACGCGTGAACGAGTCACTTTCCCTGGGCGTGCTGCGGCGCGGTGGCTTTGCGGCCGATTTTACGAGCAACCCCGACAACTTTACGACTGACCCCTGATCCTAAAACACGCGGAATTACACGCGGGGAGTTTTCTGTGTTGCGGCCCTCCGCCTCCTCTCGGCGCACTTCTCTACTCGTGTAGCACATTTGCGGAGAGACGAAAATTGAGAGGGTCTATCGATCCCACGGTCTTGTATACAGGTCTGGAAACTCGTACAAATTTCAGTGATGAGGGATGATCCTCTTATTGACGATTTTTTAATTTCGAACTGGAGGCTTTGTGATCGGATGTTGCTGATGTACATGCTCATCGTGTATTATTAACTCTTTGAATGCTGAATATTCACGGTTTATGCGGTCCGTGCGGACGGTGCACAGTGGGAAAAAAACCGAATTCAACGGCCAAAAATCTGTAACTTTTGAACAAACAGAGATAAAGTAATATTTCTTTTTTCTCCAATGAACTTGAAGTATCCTTCATTAGATAGACACCATTACAGCACATACTATGTTAATCGGTTCGCGCACGGGGTGAATTTGCATGGGGTATTGACATGAGCACTCTTAATACGTAATTGGATATAATATAATCTGTGCACAATTTCTTCAAAATCAATCCAGTAGCATATTTGAGTTAAAATGAACCAAAAAAAGAGAAATTGTTAGCCAAGTTGTTATTTTGGGAGTTACTGCAATGGGCTCTAGTTGTATCGTTTTAAGTTCATACAAGAACCATTTAAGTTCAAATATCTTCTAAACTAATGGGTTTTTTTATATTAATGGGTTAATAGTTTTTTATGCAGAATAATCAGCTCCATTGATTGCCAAAATAAAAAATATGCAATTCCATTTAAAAAATTAAACTTGACTTGCATACCTCCCTCCTCTATGCATAGGTAATTTTACGAACAAACTAATTATGTCAAATTATGCCCCCCTCGAAACCATTCAAGTTTCATTTAAAACATTTTTCAATAAAATTATTATTTACAGAGAAATCAAGTGGTTCCAGTGGAAATCGAAGTGTTCGAAGTGGAAATCGACCCTACAGAGTCCCTTTTCCTTTGGAAGCACCTCAGCAAAGCTCGATGCGAGGTTCAAAGCACCCTGATGTAACGCGAACGGGTTTCTCGTGTCTCCAACACCGATTCTGGTGAGATTCGTGCGAGTGTGTCTCGCGAGATGTCACGACGAGACGGTGGGCGGTAGTAACTGGTGCATCTTTGTCGGATGCCTCCCACGAAACGCTTTCCAAGAAGTTGTCCGCCAGAGTTGCGAATATACGAGATTATTTGTACCGGTACGAAGTACCTACGTATGCTCCGACGATTTTTCACCGAGATGCCTTGAGACGAGAAGAAACGAGGAGTTGGAGATGGGAAAAAATGTCAAGAAGAGTAAGGAAGAGGGAGAAATAAGGCGGATTATAAATGAGCTCGTGCGGCGCGATCGATCTTCTCGGTGCCGTCGAGATCGAAGGTTAAACTGGAGTAGGATCAGAGAACGAAAGCGCGTTGGTCAAGAAGAAGTTCGTGCAAGGATAATAAAAAGAAAAGAAAAAGGAACGAATATCGCAAAGAAGCTGGTAGCCAACGCTCGCGAGAGTTGGTAAGCTTGTTAGCTCGGAAGTGAAGTGCGCAATAGCATCTCGAAAAGTATTCTTTAAACGAACCGGGTAAGAGCACCGTTTACGGGACTTTGCATAATTCCTAAAGCACGTCCGGAGACTTCTCGAAGAGGACCGCAGAATCGTATTTACCCTCGGGGCTTTTTTAGTTCCTAGCACGCTTTTGCGGTAACTGGCAGTCCAGACAGAAGGAGCTTTTGGGATTAGAAGGAAGAAGTGCGACTACTGAGAATTTCTCACACGCGATTCTTCTCAATAACGCGAGAACCTAGTGGACTGAGTGGATATAATTGAACATCAATTTTCGACGTAATCGCGTTACCTTTGTCTTTGATGAGTTTCCGGGAGCACGTAGGTGGAGAATGGATCGCGGAACGTGTTTAAAGTGGCTCGTCCATTGACATCGGGGCTTACCTCATTCCGCTTTGATGTTTCACACGAGTGTCTAGTTGGTTCGTGATAATGTGCAATCGCGCTGTCTACCGTAGCTTCCTCTCTGGCTTCGATCGTTCGTTAAAGCTCGAAATAACAAGATAAGCCATTGCTGCAATCTTCTGCAGTCTTTTAAGTAATCCTGATCATTCGTGTCTAATAATAATCGTTTAGCCAATATCCATCGCATTATCTGCGCGAAATGTCCTGATAAACGGCTTAATCCCAACTGTGTCCTTCATTTTCTATAATGGTGCAATTTAATCGCAGGAGAAGTGCATGAGAGAAGGATATGACCTCATTCGATATTCTTGTACCATTCGAATCAACCTCGGGCATTGACAGGATGGAAATTACGTAATTTCCAGGTGACGTTCGGTATCCGAGAATATCTCGCTTAAACCATGTGACGCTGGGCCACGCGCATCCCCGCTGCGCTTTGCTCAAATTGACGTCAAGTAGTTGTAAACGGACCCCTGTCTTTCTTTATTTGGCAGCGAGCGAGACCGATCGATGAGTAAAAAAAAATTCATTTCGCATATCCGCGAGCAGGAAGTAAAATTTAGCGGATTCGCCGATGAACTCGCTCACGGGCGTACATATTTTTTGCGAGCCACCGCGAATCCGGCGAATAATGCGTAAAATTTAAATTGGAAAACTCCGTGAAATGCAGCGACTTGTTTTTGTACTGGCCAAAAACAAAAAAAAAAAAATTACAAAGAAAGAATATACCAGAGACACGCCAAATATTTTATCGATTGGTAGTAGGCCCCACGATGCCTTCAGGTATGTTTTCCATGGAATTATAAGGAAGGCGCGAATGACGAGAGAAATATGAATGGAATAGATAAAGAACACGCCTGAGAGAGCACGAATGCATTTGAAATTTCCAATTCGAGCCTCGCGAGAGATTCTCCCGTCGAAAGGGATGGTTTTATTTCCGCCCTATTCGATTCTCATAATTCTCCAAGTACGCGCGCAGCGAATCGATTCCACAATTCATTTATAGCTCGATACATTGCATAATAATTAATCGGTATATACATATAGGACATTCGAAAATTGCGTCGTTCACCGATAATCCGAAATAATCGCAGCGGATGAGATATTAATCTCGACCGAGTAAATCTCAAATAAATAATAAGGACACCTTTGCCGCTTTAGTATCAATCGCTACACTTGATACCCAGGAATTAATTATGACACTCGTATCATTCTCACGGAAACTGCGGAAAAACGACGAAAGAGCATTAACTCCAAATAAATAAACCACCGACTAAATATCCATATGAATTTAAAGAGCAGAAGCATTTCGAATAAAGCAAAATGCAGGATCGATCGGAAATAAGAGCGCGTCGATCAAATGAATAATTAATCTCCCGCACGGTCAGCTCACGAATAATTAATTGATCAACGCAAACAATATCCAATCGTTCTCTCTCGCACTAACAAGCTTCATAAATTAAAATCCCTCGTCAATCACCTGCGAAACACGTTCACCGCTATCTGCGCGACAAGATTGCATCTCGTGAATTCAAACTTCGCGCGCTTCTCCTAGAACTAAGAAAGGAGGGATATTCAACTGGCAGATATCTTTCGGTGATTACAAATCGAGTCTGCGGAGCGGTTCGGAAGGATAGAAGGGAAAATTAGGAGAGTAGCTGGCGTGGGAGCGAGGAAAGCTCGAAAGCCCAAAACTGGAACGTGGGTGTCAAGTACGAGGGCCAATGAAATGAGTGGTGTATCGCGAAACGCACGCGCGAATTAGGCTGCTGTGGGTAGCACAGGACGCGCGTGAATTGATTTCGAATGAGGACCTTCCTCTCGTCTCCTTCGTGTAATCCTTCCTCTTCTATGCTCGTGCGACTTCCTCGCGAGTGGAAGAGGACGAGGCGGTAGGCGCGACGATCTAATTACACCCGGAAATACTCCATGCCAGGCACGTTTCTCATAAGGGGTGGCTTGCTGTACCGTGGGGGTGCGTAATCAGCGGCTTGCGCCGAGGTTAAAGTTTTCGACCTCGTCCTAAGGAACGAGATGGAAGAGAAACAAAGGTGAAAGAGGTGACGTTGCACGAATGACGAATATTCGATTCTCGTTCTAAGGTGAGGAATAACGCGGAAGAAGAACGAAGGTCAATGAGGTATTTTATTTCGTCTATTACGTAAAGAACTGTTATGGATGGAATGGATATAAATATTTGGGCTGCACGAACGACGGATACTCGGTTCTCGTTCTAAGGCGAGGAACAAGAAGCTAGAAGAACGAAGGTAAAAGAGGTCTTTTCTTTCGTCTATCGTGTAAAGAATCTTCGAGGATGGAATAGCTACAAATACCACGAACGACGAATATTCGGTTCTCGTAGTACAAGACACATAAAAAGAAGAGAGCTGCATCCTCTGGGAGGACCTCGAGGTTGGATGATAACTTTATTTTCGATTTTCCTCTTTCCTTTCTTTCTTTCATTCTTTCCGATGTCATCGGGCAAATTTCGACGAATAGGATAGGGTCGCTCGCAAGCTGCTGCTTTTTAAACAGAGTTCGACAGAACCGAAAGAGAAAAGGAAGGAACGAGATATCCTGCTGGCAGAGATATCGAGAAAGTTTGATCGAGTTCTTCGCGGCGCGAATGGACTCTCGTAGGCTTCTTCCTGCGACAAGGCGTAACTCCCGGTAAAACGTTCTTGGGATTCTGTCGAACGCCGTGTTTTCTCCGCCCGGAGCAGCCAGCCTGGACCGGAAGCGGAAACAGTCGACCGAGAGAAGGAACGGCCACGTTTGATAAGGAGAGGGTAAGTTTATTGCGGATCGTCGAACGAGAGGCATGCTTCCTCGTAAAAGACGAATTTCCAGACTGCAAATGACGATCACCGGTGGATCGTTAAAAATTTTATCACCAGTCCTGACTAGCCGTGAGACTTTCGCGACGAACACCTGAGGCGCGTCCCCTGCTCGCCTGGAATCGATAAGCAGAAAATGCGGGGCTGCAAAACTTTTGCACTGAAGGAAACCGCGAGACTCGACTCGTAGGTGAGGGATTTTCGCGAACTCAATAATCGAGCGACTCGATTTGTATGCCCCTCGAGAATTGGATCGCTTCGCTCCTCTGTTCCGCGAATTTTCTTAGCCACGAGACACTTTTAGTCGAACTTTCACGAGCAAATTTTTCAGTGATTTTATTCTCTTTCTTTTTATACCTCGCGGTATAGAGCGAGAACAAGGGAGCTTGGCAAAAAATCAACACGTTTCACGAGCTGAGACAAAGGGACGATGCTCTCGTGTACGAGAGAAATTCGAAAAAATGTCACACTTCAAACTTCCATCGGTCCAATCGAATTTTGGGAACTGGATTGGATGCTCAAGGACTATTTTCAGAGGTTCCCTTGTTTCGCGCGGAGTTTTGCAAATTCGCGTAAATCAAGCGTGAACCTGTGCTCTCTTTTTTGGTTGTAGATAAAATCAGAAATCGATTGAACTTTTTCCAGAGAATCGACAGTTTCGAAATTTAATTACGCGCCGAGCGCATGGAGAATTACAAAAACTCCCGATAAACTTTTATAGAACCATCTGACATTTTTAAATCCCCGACTTTATTCAAAAACCAACGAGGAACTGTGGACTTAAAATCTGCGACAGGTGAAGTGCCAGTAATTTAATAAAGTCACTCGAATTTCCACGGTCCTTTATAAAAGCGCCAGATTCGACAGTGTGACAAATTTCACGTGGCTCACCCTACGTATGCAAAGTCCTGGATGGATCTCGATTTAATGAGATTTCTTGGCCGAGGTGGAACGGCGTGTATCAGATTTGAAAAAATGTTCGTCGCTTGGGTCTTACTCGAGAAGGAGGGAGAAAAAAAATTCGATCTCCCATAAGCGAATACGTGCAAGTGCGAGCTTAGACTCTAATCCGTTCTACGAAGGTTCGACCCTATGGCAAAATTCAATCGTCCTCTCCCTCTGCTCGCGACCAATGAGAAAGAGAGAAAGAATGTGTGCGTGTGTGTAACTCTCCGGTACGAGCCTCCTTCTGACGGTGAGCTTGCGAGCAAGCTTCCCAAGGGAGGTGAGGGCAGGTGGAGTCGAACCACCCTCACAGCCCTCTCGGTTTCAACCCTCCCGAAATGAGCGATCCACCCACGCGAGATCAGAGAGAACTCGGTCATGTGGCACCTACCGTCGATTCGAATCTTCCCTTTGGAGGAAAAACCGATGAAAAGCATAACTCGCGCGGGCTGCCACGCTCCGACGCGAAGATTCGATAAACCGATCGAGAGAAAATTCGACGGAGTGATCAACCACGCGAGAGTTAATGGATTTTCATAATTTCGAATTTATTTCTCGCGCGACACGCGTCCACGGGATGTTTATACATTAAATTATTCTTTATTAGGTTCTCATACTAGGTGCAACATTTTTTCCAAGGTCTAATCGAGTCGTTTATTTTGAAAGTGGCCTAAGTGCATTTTTTTTAAAAAAATGAGATATCACATAATATTAAATTATTGCACTAAATTATTTGCAAGTTATGTGATATCTTTTTTTTTTCTTAAAAAATGGACTTAGGTCACTTTCAAAATAAACGGCTCAATTATTCGTGATCATTTTTTTTCTTTTAGTCTATTGTTCGAACATGTGGCACCTAGCGTCTATTTGAATCGGCTCTTTGGGAGAAAAACCGATGAGAAGCATAACTCGCGCGGGCTGTCACACTCCAACGCGAAGATTCGATAAACCCATCGCGAGAAAATTCGACCGAGCGAGCAACCAAGCGAGAGTTAGTGGATTTTGATAATTTCGAATTTATTTCTCACGCGACACGTGTCCACGGGAAGTTTCTATATTCATTTAATCTTTGTTAGGTTCTCAGACTAACTGCAGCATTTTTTCCAAGGTCTAATTATTCGTGAGAATTTTTTTCTTTTAGTTCACTGTTCGAACATGTGGCACCTAGCGTCCATTTGAATCGGCTCTTTGGGAGAAAAACCGATGAGAAGCATAACTCGCGCGGACTGTCACACTCCAACGCGATGATTCGATAAACCCATCGCGAGAAAATTCGACCGAGCGATCAACCAAGCGAGAGTTAGTGAATTTTCATAATTTCGAATTTATTTCTCGCGCGACACACGTCCACGGGAAGTTTCTATATTCATTTAATCTTTGTTAGGTTCTCAGACTAACTGCAGCATTTTTTCCAAGGTCTAATTATTCGTGAGAATTTTTTTCTTTTATAATAGTTCACTGTTCGAACATGTGGCACCTAGCGTCCATTTGAATCGGCTCTTTGGGAGAAAAACCGATGAGAAGCATAACTCGCGCGGACTGTCACACTCCAACGCGATGATTCGATAAACCCATCGCGAGAAAATTCGACCGAGCGATCAACCAAGCGAGAGTTAGTGAATTTTCATAATTTCGAATTTATTTCTCGCGCGACACACGTCCACGGAAAGCTTCTATATTCAATTAATCTTTATTAGGTTCTCAGACTAGCTGCAGCATTTTTTCCAAGGTCTAATTATTCGCGATAATTTTCATTCTCTAGTCTACCGTCCGCGGTCAACAGATGAATTACTCGGACCTCATAAATTTCCATATGCTAGACACGCGCGTGAATATTTTCCATAGGTGCGCTGCACGCTGCAAGGGCGAGATTTATCGTGGATTTTGAGAAATGAGTAACGAGCGGCCCTTTCCTACATGTCGACGCAATATGTTTCGCCAAGTATTTCCCCTCCCAGTAGGAGGTGGTGTCGAGAAAGAAGGAAAGTCTCACCCACTTCAGATCTCTCGAATCTTTCTCTTTTTTATTACACTTATTCGCGAGCAGGTAAGATGGAAAAGCTCGAATGGCACGAAATCAAAAATTTCGACAAACGACAGCGGAAAAAAAAAGAAAAAAGAACATTCGCACGGAACGAGACGTAAAAAATCTCCCTTATATAAACAGAAAAAAGAAGTTCAACGAAGAGCCTGATATCCTTGCGTCGTAAAATTGATCAGAGCGCAAATCAAATTCGTCACCACCTAATCGCCTTATTTCAAAGCAAAACATTTCCACCAGACCTACTGACTCTCCAAGCTCATAATTTGTCTAATCATCCTCACTGCAATTGACATCTACGGAATGACAATTCAACTTCGACGCAGAGGAGGGTAGTCTCCCAGTCACCACTGTCAAAGAGCCACAAGAGAATGGAATAATCTCAGGACGAGTGTTTACAATGGCATCGACACCGAGAATCCTGCGGCATCGCGTATGCCGTCGACGTCGTTCTGCGTCCCGACCCCAAGCTACCCTCTGGCCCTCTACCGAGGCAAGGGCAAAAGGGAGGACGAGGTTTCTCGGTGAGAGGAGAGGAGAGAAGCTTGGAGCCGATACGGAGGAAGAGGAAGATGGAAGAGGAAGGAAGCCAGTCGTACGGCATCGTCCGTAATCTGTATCGCATCTTTCTCCTTTCCTCCTCCTCCGCCTCGTCTTCCCAAAATCGATTTCGGTCGGTGCGGGGCCGCGCCCAGCTCGGTGTAAGAGTTCGACTGCATAAGAGAGGGTGAAAGAGAAGATGAAGAGGGTGATGGTGAGAGGGATGCTGACGGAACAGGAGAGGCAAAGGACAAAAGGGAGTAAGAGAGGACGGAGAATAGAAAGGAGGAGAGAGAGAGAGAGAGATATAGATAGAGAGAGAGAGAGAGAGAGAGAGAGAGAGAGAGGGAGAGAGAATGAGAGGTAGCCTCATTTAACCGAGAAGGCTCCGAGGCTCCTGCCACGTCGTGCGTGCGATACTCCCTCCTCCTATTTCCTCCTCGTCCTTCTCCCTTTGCCCTTTTCGTGGCCCCAGCACCGCAAACCGTTCCAAGTTTCCTGCTCTCCTCCAGGGACCAGACGACGCACTGCGAGCTTTCTCTGAGCTTCGCCTGGGCGGAGTGAAGCCTAACCGAGGAATCGTAGTAGGTTGCCTGCTGCCAGAGAGAAGAAGAAGGGTGGACTCGTGTACCGGCTGAGAAAATCGTCTCCACATTCGTGACTCTTCGTGTCTCTTTCTCTCGCGCTTTTTTCTCGAGGGTAGCAAAGCTCCAAAATTTCGCCGATGTCCTTTTTCGAGGAACGTGAGAGAGAAGAGGAATCTTGCTTGCACATCGAGACGAATCTCTCGGGGAAAGTAGTAAAGGAGAGAAGAGTTTTCGAAGAGCTTTGAAAATATTTACATCCACGAGGGCATCCCTCGCTCCACGTGAGAAGTTCGAGGAGCAATTTATTTATTAAGTCTCGATTGGCAACGTAAAGTCCCGCGCAAGAAGCGACGAGATACTGTGTATCGAGTCGAAAGTTTGGGAGAAAGTGGATCAGTGTATCGAATAGGTTTCGGATAAACTCGAGATTACTTAGGACGATCTATTTGGGTTAGTCGATCGTATCGAGGTAGTTTGACATTTAGTACTCAGTCTCTCTTTCTCTCTCTCTCTCTCTCTCTCGATTTCGAAGTTGGATGCGAGTACCGTAGATTTTAATTCGTCTCGAAACTTTCTTCAATCGCGTGGCAGAAGGCAACATCGGTGAATCTCGCTCACCCCTATCCGAGTACTATTTACTCGAGGGCTCTCCGCTTGGAATTTTGCTTACCTCGAATATTCCGTTTACTTTGCCGTGTATAATTTAGTTCCCGGTTAATTGCGCGAAATCAGAAACGCGGGCCTTACTAAAAAGCCCATTACGAGCTTTTCCGCAAAAGATGGATCTCTAATCATCTCTCCCACTCCTTTCGTGCGAGATTCCAGCACTCGAGTGCACTCTAGCTCCAAGCGCACGACATGCTTGTTCCGCAGAATCGACACGCGACACCAAAGCCAAAAGCTCTTCTCGCGCGAGGCCCTTCAACGCTTGCCATTTTCAGACTTCCTTCGTTCTTCGTCCTTCGTCCTTCGTCGCTTCACGAACCGTGCACGCATCGATAGTCGCGTGTGCATGGCGTGTGCATTGGCGCATGACCCACAAAAGAGCCGCAAGTAGTGCGAGTAAGCGTGTGCGCGCATCTGCATTCGGCGTCCTCGCAAGCTCGACTTGCAAGCCCAAGCTACCGCGACTCGTCGTCACGTACGTTCGGCCGCACACGGCTGGCTCTCATATTCTCTCTCGAGCCAATGGCTGTGAAATCGAGCGTTCTCCACCCGAGCTTTTTTGCGCTTTCGTCGCCTACCCTCCGCTCACGGCCGCCCTTCGGCGCATTATTAATTTCTTTTTACTTTCCAATCGTCCGCGAGGGAGCACTTCAAACGATCCGGTTCCTTAATCGTAGCGATTCGATTCAATTTCTCGATCGACGAATTACTCTCGACAAGAGCGCAAAGATTCGTCGGTGATTGATTAGAACTTGCGAGCTCGACGTTTTCGTTTAATCTTCTTTCTTCTTCTTTTTTGGGGTTTCTCTTCGAAAAAAAGCGTCGACCGATCGTCGAAAAACGCGCGACGTCCGGTCCAGTTTGGTTGGATTTCGAGAATTCTTTTTTTCGCGTGTTCGTGTCCGTGTTCGAACGGACGCGAGGTGCCACGCGGGGGAGAAGGAGAGGAGAAATTCATTGGCCTCGTTGCCGCGCTCGAGCACGCTCTCGTTATCGGGTTACCGAGTTTTTTGCCAACAACGGGAGAAAAATTATCGGGACTCGCGATTCCACGTTCGCAGTTCCTCGAGAGGGGTGTCGATACGAAGGCGGAGCCGTTATGATAGTTTTTGGCGCCCTACGCTGGAGTTCGTTTGTGCGCCCCAGCACAAAGATGCAAGGACAAAAACAGTTTAAAAAATTCCTGCATTTATCGTTACTCAGAACCACGACGAAGACGTAGCAGGATAATAGTTTCGTTTCTTAGCTTTTTCATATTTTTTTTATATTTTTATATTTTTTGTAGTTTTTATTTTGTTCTTTTTATTTTTATTTTATATTTGTTTTGACATTGTTAAGATATTAAACTTACTAAACAGAATATTTGATACTAATTCTTAATCATATATTTGACAAAAATGAAAAGCTTGTAAAGTGGGTAATTTAAAAATTATGGCGGCGTGTACCGTGCCGGCATAATCGGTTCTACCGAACCACTACTGTACGGCCACGCGGGTAAGAGAGGTCCTACATCAGTATTCATAATTGGATCTTGTATTTAAGATCGTCTTAACTTTATCTTAGATACTATATGCATTATTTTATTATCTAAAGAGCATCTAAAGATGAATTTAAGACGGTCTTAAGATTTGATTATTATACTGATCCACAAATAGATCGCATCGAGACAAGTGGGTCGTTACAAATCGAGTTGTCAATTTTCATGTTTTTAGACATTTAAAAAATTATTAACGTATTAAAATTTTGCGCCCTTCCAAATGTTGCGCCTTACGCTGGAGCGTTACAGCATATCGTGTCGTAACGGCTCCGTACGAAGGCAAGCACGGGCCTCTCCCGTATTTGCTTGTCGTTAATAATAAAAAAAATTAATTTATGACCCGCTCGACTTTCTTTTTTACTTTCGTCCGAGCAACTCCGGACACGAGGTCGATAAATCACGAGAGAGAAGGGCTAAAAGGAGAAGAAGAGAGACGAAGGAGAATGCCAGGAGACAAATGTTATTTACATCGCGCGGTTTGAGCGCCAAGGCGCATCTCAAGTCCGCGCACGAAGCGGACGAAGCATCGAGAAATTTAAAATACCGCCCTCTCCGAAACGACCCCAGACGCGAACTCTTGGGTTATATTTTTCAGGGGGGGGTGGAGAAGGTCCCACGATTTCGCGAGAGAGCGCAGAAGGCACCACCGTACGTTCTTCCCTCGTGTGGATACACGAGGGGACGTCAAGAATTGTTCGAGGAACTCGTAAAAATAAACATTTGCATATTACGGTATAAATCATCTTCTTCCTGTTAACACTTTGTGTGCCATAATGCTCATATGTGATCGCAGCTTGTTTTTTTCTGTGGTGCCGCGATGGTCACCGGTGACCACCAGAAGAATCATTAAAAAAATTATCGTGCTAACCGCAATTTACAGCACATGAAAGATGAAATATTATCCAGAAAAATCATGAAAAAAATGATCATGCTAACCGCAATTTGCAGCACTTGAAAGATCAAATATTAACCGTTTGAATCTCAGGGGGTATTGAAAAAACACTGTCGAAGAATCCCGAACAGCTCAACCGCGCTTTCTCTAAATGAGTACGAGAAGACCCAAGCAGCGCGATAGCGCTTCTTCTATTTTATGTCGATAAATCCCAAGCGTTACTTGCGACAATGCATAATCTGCAGTACCAAAAATTCAATAAAAAGATCACATTTAATTTGCGTGCAATGTAAAAAAGGAATTCACCCAATACGTTTTGATAAACACCGATGTTACAAATTACAAGTGTTACTCTCCATTTAAATTGTTTATTCATAACACAAAAATATTTTTAATTTGAAATTTGTTATTTTATGAAATATATCTGAATTATTACACATGCGTACTGTAAGTTTATAAATATTTCAAGTTTTGTTCGATAAAAATGATTGAGAAGATAACGATAAAATACAAAATGTTTTATTTTGTAATGTATCATTGCACTATTATTATAGTATCGTAGCTACTGTAAAATGTGTTATTTACATTAAAAGAAGGAGCTGCGTGATGTATTTGCGTCAGTAAATCAGTTGTCCACAACGCTCGAAGTGTGCTGGGCTTTCTCGACATAAAATCTGAACAGCGCAACAACGTATTCAAACGGTTAACAAAAGAAACCACACACAAAAATGCAAAGTGTGGCGACACAGGCAATCCACGAAAAATCAGCGTGACAATCAAAGTGTAAATGTGCGATCGTTTTGTTCTTTTAGGAACGTGCGAAAAAAAAGTCCGGAGAAATTCGACGCATCTAAAATAATAAAATGATAAAATGCTTTTGCACTCACCACGCGCGGATGAAAGACTCACAATCAGCCTACACCTTGCTTCTGCTTCGCGACAATCCAAAGTATATCGGAAGATCGTTGCTTCCAGGATGATTCGTTCTTTGGTCCGGATTTCGTAGTATCGCAGTGTCGTGGATCCATCGAACAGATCGGTCGATATCTTTCTCCCCTTTGCAGTCTGAAAGCACACGACGAAATCGTTAATACGCGGTAACTAGTAAAGCATTTCTGTGCACCTATCTCGGACAGATTGCCGATGTCCGAGTGGAATCGGAGGGAAAAATTTCCCCCGATAAAAGTATGCTTCTGCGAGGCGAGAGGAGGGTGGGGCAAGATTAAAGTGGATTAGTGCGGAAGATTTAGAACGGTCCGAGTGCCGGGGCGAGCCGTTAAGCGTATAATCTGAAACTAAGGCGGGGCGGAGGAGCGGAAGTGCAATTGCGATGGAGAGAGGTGAAAAAAAAAGAGGAAGGAAGAAAGAAAGAAAAAAAAGAAACGAAATCTAGAAAGGGTGATTGGGGTAAAGGGTCGCGAAATGGAAAGGGAGACACGGCAAGATAAATCCCAAGGAAAATGTTTCCACCCTCGAGGACCTTCTCTTCTGCTTTAAGAGAAACGCTCGCATTTCTGTTAGCTAAGGCACGAGATTTCATTAGCCCGCGTATGCGCCCCGTAGATTCTCCGAAAGCAGGAGGGAAACACTTGGCCAACCCTACACATACGCACGAAGGAGAATGTATCGCGCGAGATTATGCGACGCGCGCATTTGTAAATTCGTACAAGATTTCAGAAATGTACAAACTTACACACTTACGTACTTCGAGTCTTCGTAATTCTGATGTGCGAAGTGGTTTAGAGCGTTTAGAGAAATTCGAATTGATTATTGTTATTGGTAATTAACCCCATTCCTATCACGATCGATCAAATGACCGTTTTTAAAATTTCGATTAGAATGTCCTACATACAACGTAATTACATCGTCTTTAAATCTGACGATTTTTCCTAAAATATTGTAAAATGTATTATACGTATATTTTATTAACAGTCGTGAAATTTAAATGCGATGCAATTACGTTGTATATGTATAAGAAATTTTGAAAACTGTCATTTGACCGGTCGGTAGGAATACTGTTAAGCGTAGGTCACAATGACCGCGCCCAATGTGTTAACTGTGTTAATTTTGAAATTTAAAATTCGAGTGGCCCTACTGTGGACAATGAATTTTGCTTACCGACTCGCCACCAATACCTGAGCACTACCGAAGTACCATTTAAATCATTTTGTCTAATTGGCTGATCGACAGGCGCATGGGGCGAGCCTGTGGAGGTAGGTTGTGCCCCCTCGAAAATTTTCGAACAAGTTAGAAATTAGTCTGTGCCGTGCGACCGTTCCCCGTGCACGGAAAAGTTATCGTTTTCATAACTCATCGCGCGTGCGAAGGGTAGTCGTGCTGCAGGGGTTGAAAGGCCGGTAAAAATATGCCTTTGTTACCGGAGGAATTAGCGCGGATTAGCCCTAAGATTTAGAATGATCCGCGTGAGCCTTAGTGTTCGGCTAACGTCTAATCCGAAAATATGATCATCTTCGTATCTGAATTCCGAGAACGTTCGCGAAGGCTCATTCGCGCCGTTCGAAATTACTTGGTAAAGTTGGACGATCTCGGTCGGCGCGCCATTAAATTGCAATTTAGCGCGGTATACTGTAAATGAAAATAAATGGGCCACGCGCGTGCATCGCGAGACACACGATTCTCACCGAGGCAGAAAAAGGAAGTACAATTGAAAATATCGTAGAGGAATTGGGACGGGGACGATAAAACAAATTTGTTGATTTTTTGAAAACGTTTCTCTTTGCACATTTCTTCGTGTAACCATTTTCTATTTTACAACGCGACTTCTCAAGAGTGAGAATTGTGTGTGGTGAATCCTATGGAAACCGCTGAGCGACCATCGGTACTCGGCAGGAGAACGAAATTGAAGGTAATAATTCGCCTACATGCTCTCACTATCAGTTTACGGTTCCCGTAGGAATACAGGGGGTTACGAGTGATGTTTATAGAGCCCAGTAACCGGGAGTTACATCCCTGTGTAGAGGGGTGGCAGCACGAAGTTATAATTGCTGTATGTTAACGGATCGTCTGCATTAAAGTCGCTGACAATCGTATTTTCAATGTGCCAACTCCGGCTCTGCTCGTTTCCGTTAAATCCATACGAATGTCGATTACTACTCTACGTTGCACTATGATATTGCTGTAATCTTGTTAACCACAATTTCCAATAGTGTTGCAATACATCTCCGGATAACTCGTGCACATCTGCTACTTCGCCACTTGTGTAAGCGACAACAACCAGACCAGTCTCTACCTGTAAGTAACGTTAGAAACTTTAATTAGTAGGAAGTAATATTATTAGGGGTGCAATGTTGATATTGGAAGTAAGTCGTTAATGATAAATACAAGAAACTCATAATTGGGAGATGCATTCACGGCTCCTATGTAAGAGGCGATTTGTACTGGTGCATCGTACACTGCTGCTAGAGATTTCTTTGGCTTATCGGATTTCTTCCAATCGATAACAGTCAACTTGTCCCTACAAACATGAGTATCCTACCTACAAGATCAAGTATGGCTTTTTCTGAACATCACTTTTGTCTTACCTGTATACCGCGACGCAATCAACAATTCCTCTATAGTGTAGTTTCGGATGAACTACGTGGGATTCAAGGGCTTTCACGGATTGTAGATCCTTCAGAACGTGCGCTATGCTATTGAAAGCCGGAGAAATTGATGCCGGTATATCCTCTTCTATGCCCTTTAAATTATTCCTAATAGACGAATGCAGAATCGAACCCTGCACTAACAATTCTGCGAACATAATTAATTGAATGTAAGATCCATGCATCTCTCTGGACACGATAAGAGACTAACATACCTTTGCTATACTTTTCAAATCCTTCAATTCCTAATGTACTTATCATTTTCTGTTTCCACCATTCTAAAACTTTTCTTGACTCCTCCGACATGGTATCACGTAAGATTGTAGTAACACTAGGAAAGTGTAACCATGCCGCATCTTGATCAGCGAGCATACTTATTATTGGATCGTCGATACTAAGGACATAATCTTTTGCTTTACTTGTAGTATCGAAGATTGAAAAACTACGCATATTCTTTATAATTATGTCAGATAATTTGTCCGAATGTGCCGGCGTACTATTCACCGTCATTGTTGTAGGAACTGTATCTGCGTCACTATTTTTCTTCTCTTTTGTTTGGTTTGTTTTGGAAAGTTTTTTATTGTTGCTAATAATTTTATTGTACTGTGACGTAATTCGTGGCCAAATACGCTTGGTGCTTTTTGGACTGCAAATGTCTACATTATCTGGCATTGCAAAAAATATCTTTTGCCCTCCATTTGGATTGCTAATCGATTTGGATTTATCAAAGGGATCATTCAAGGCACTGTCATTCTCAAGTGAGCTGAGTTGCATATTCATTACATCTTCAATCTGTTTCGATGTATGTGCCGTAGCCCATGCAGCCTCCCCATCAACACCATTTTCAATTACAGGAAGTGGTTCCCTGCGTTTTGATCTTTTACGTTTTTCTACTTTCGTTTCGAGTAAATCTCCAAATAATTGTTGACTTTCTTTAAACCTTTGGATCTGCGCACGCTTGGCCTGTTTTTTTGTTTCAGGATTGGAATCTGGTTCAGCAGATGTCTTTCGTGTCTTAGAAGCATTTCGTATATTATTAGGGACACACTTTGATAACAATACAAAATATCTTTTGCACAACATAACCTAGCTGTATAATCAAGAAAGAAAAATAAAACAAACGAAAAAAAGAATAGTTCAAATGGAGTCTCGCAGAAAGCAGTAACTACCAATAGTAGTAGTATTCATAAGTACATTAGAAGGATAGAAATTGCATTTTAACCAAATTTGTTTACTATACCGGGTAACGCCGTTTGAATATTTACAGCGGACACCCTGCAGCATCTACCAGCAACACTCGACGATACTCGTCACCGCTTGTCACTGAATGCGCTCCATGGCGACATCTACCACGTAATATAAACACTGTTTGATACATTCCATGTGTAGATTTAAATTTCAAGAGGAAAGTCTTGAATTAATTAACGACGAATACCGAGGACTTTCATAAAGCTGAATTAACGAAAAAAAAATCTACGTAGACGAACAAATACCTAATAAAATTAAATCAAATTCCACTGAGCAGACGTGTAAAATATAACAAAATCGAAATATATTTTAGACGATTATACAATTGGCAGACATCTATGTTCAAAATACCTCGAGAGACAATCTTCTCAAAAATACCGCATGTATGCTCAGTGTAAATTTCATCACCCGGCAATAATTACATGCCATTTTAAAAGCCGAGAAAATGATCTCTGCAAAATCTCAGGTCTAAGGAGTCCTATATCAGCAGTATCTCAATTGTACGAGCCTCGTGGGGCACATTGAAAGGAAATCTATGGCCAACATTATACAGGATTGTCTAGAAAAAAGGAGACACGTACTATGAAATAATTGGAACGTCACCTTCCCATGAAGATTGCGATCAACTCTGACTCAAGACCTCAAGGATCCTTTTTTATCTATATTCTCCATGACAGTCGCGTTACCATCCATTCAAATTTGTCAACTGAGAGACACAACCTGCCTGAATTATATATTCATTACTATTGCATTAAACTCAATCGTTGTACACATATCGATTTACCTTAAAAAATCAATGTTCTTAAAGGATAATCATACTATCCAATCGCAACGAATATTTTTCTACCGCAAGGTGCAGTCCTCTAGTGGAAAATGATATTCACCGAAGAATAGGCGCTGATTTAGGAGAGAAAAAGAAAGAAGAAAGGGGAAGAAAATTGTCCAAGTGGACCACCGCCCTGCGATTCTCTAAACCACACTTATCCCTCCTGTCCAATGGAATGCCCTGCGCTCTCCCTTTCGATCTGAGATCAAGACAGAGCAACTGTACTCTCTTATCTTCTCCATCCTTCTCGGATTTTCTCGTGGCCACACGACTCGCCTGGCTCCCGGCGATACCCGCGATCTACGTGCTTCACGGTAATAAGAACGAGTCGTAGATCTCTGGCCTGCCTGTCGGTTAAACGCGCCCGTAATTCATCAGACGTTGCGCACCAACCATCGTGCCCATGACTGTCGGCACATCAACGCGGTGGAGCACGTTCTATTGGCTGGTCACGATATAAAAGCTCAATTGGCGTGTAATACACCTAAGTTGATATCCACAACTATCCTACCCCCTTTTCATCGGAATTCTTTTTCCCCATTTCTGTGCAATTCACGATCCTATTCGCGTGTGCGACCTTTGACGAGCGCCTGTCGCAACGGATATTCACCGGCTTGGCACTAGGTCGAGCCTGATTACTGCGTAAGATCCGTTCTGTGCGCCATAGAGAGAACGAACGAACCAATGTTTATTGAGCTACGGGATCTAAGGACTCGTACGAGCTTCCGAAAATTGCAATGAAGGGAAGAAGATAAGTGTGACAGAAGAATAGAAAGAGTGAAAGAGAGAGAATAAGGTCAATGTCCCTATTTCTAGTCATTTAAGACAAATGATACTAAAAACAGTATTATTTTAAGTAACAATTAGCGAACAAATTGATCGCTTATCACGTCAGGAGTCGTAATACATATTAAATTAAAAAAGTGTCATTTTAAAGACTTTTATTATGAATAATTGTTAATTAAATGCAATGCAAGTAACGAACGTATTTCTACTTGGCAAAAATCGCGGTGTTAGTATATCTACTCACAACGTGTCCCTATTTCTACGCATACAAGTGTAACAGATTCAGTTTCGGTTTATCGATATCAATAAGATCGATGTTCGTATTTCAACTCATTTAAGACTACAACGACTATTCGGATTATAAAATTTATTTTTAACAAGAAGCTGTTACCTAGCGAGCAACGAGCGTATGCAACTTATACCGGAATATCTAAATAAGTAATAGTTAATTTTTCTGTAACTTATTTTATCAAGCGAATATTAATGTTAAGAAGAATAGTCCATAGTGAGTAGAAATCAGGACTTGAGTGGAAACTGGAACATTGACCTTATAATAGAACAGAATATACATATAGTTTGCACTGTGGAACCTGGTCCCTTTAGAATACCAGACCAAGTTTACAAATGACGCCCTACGGTGTCGGTGAATTTCATAGTTACAATAATTTCGAAAACTCGGAAACAAAATAGAACATAGCAGAAAATAAAATTTAAGCGACACTAACAAGGGGAGGCCCACAATGGGTTGTTTCCAATTTCGCTGAATTTGAAATATGTCATAGTTCAGCACCCCTAGATGCTCATGGTACCCGGTTTTATATGAAGATGGCCCGTAGTTTTCGAGAAAATTGCAGTTAAATATTGCAATTTTTCGAGCTAAATTGAGGATGTGGCAGCGCAGCGCCCGAGAACGAGAGACAGGAAAAAACAACAGAGAATCAAATGTCTTTGTCTCGTCGATACGCGTGTCTCGCTGCGCTGCCACATCCTCAATTTAGCCCGAAAAATCGCAATATTTAACTGTAATTTTCTCGAAAACTACGGGCCATCTTCATATAAAACCGGGTACCATGAGCATCTAGGGGTGCTGAACTATGACATATTTCAAATTCAGCGAAATTGGAAACAACCCATTGTGGGCCTCCCCTTGTAAGAGTGTAGGTCGTTCTCCGTACATGAAGAGAAGACTTTTCGTTCTCTAAGAAAAAGAGAAGAGAAAGATCGAGATCGCGAGACGAATGCAAATGAATATTAACACATTGCGTACCGCATAGAAATCTCTAAGACGTATGTCTGGGACCGCACGTTTTGGGCAAACCGTCCGTAACAGATTGAGCGCGAAACGAGGTCCGTAACAGATGGGGCACGAAACGCGAGAAAACTCGTGAACGGTAGGCAATGTGTTAAGAAAATAAAAAAAAAAAGAGAGAAAGAAGAAAATTCTGTGGACTCTCGTTCACGTTGCAGCTTCCTTCCTCCCTCGTGCTCTTCGGCAGGCGCGAGGCAAACATTGCGCAAGAGGTGGAAGTGCGAGTGGAAGGAAGGCGCGCATCGACCGGTCGCGGTCACCTCCAGAGAAATAGCGATGGTCGGATTTTTACGTAACGAGGTGCAACCGAAAACCCTTCCACGAGAGCAGAACGAGAAAGAGAAAGAGAAAGAGAGAGAGAGAGAGAAATCGGTGGAGGAGGTTCGCGCGTGAAAGTACCGGGCACGGATGAAATTCGAGATGCGCGGAAAAGACGAGGAGGCGCGCCCCCGTATCTACGCATCGACGGATCGCGGGCTCTTCCACGCGGTTCTTCATCGATCGACGAACAAGTGGAGCTCGAATATTTCTTTTTTTTTCTCTCTCTCCACGGTGTCACCAGTCGCCGATGTGATCCACGGAGTGGCTACGGAGGAAATTACGATATAGAGAAATCCGGACGACGATGCGAGATAAAGTAAATGAGATATGCAAGGTAGTCTCGAAAGTTGGCAAATATTCACACGTGGTATATTACTGAAATCGCTAAGGAGGGAATAATTACGCAAGCGTGGCGCACACGGGTGCGTTGTTATCGCGAATAATTAATTGCCAGGGTATACCGCGTGCTTCCTCGTGTCTCTCGCGTTTCGAATATCATCGATCGAATTCGAATGGACCCTACTCCCTCCTCCATTTTAGTCTTTCGATTCCGCGAGCGGGACGGCGGACGCGTCGCGTTACAAATCTCGCGCGATCTCGTAACAAAGAATTTTCGTGACGAGCGCGACTAGAAAAATTGCTTTAGAAAGGCGTGTACCGGCGCGCACGAACCCGCCTTCAATGCTCGGTGTACCCTGGCGTGCACACGCGTGTAGAGTCGCGTGCTGTACCGCATCGTGGATGAGTGTAGGGGTGTACACGAACGAGCGTACGAAAGCGCGCGTGCAAGACACCGCCGGCGGGAAGCTGTGTCGTAGGGAAAGACTCCACCGGTATAAAAGGGGGTGTGTCTCCTTGATGTCTGCATCAGTTTCGCAGCGGCAATCTGTGTGCGACGTCACATTATCACCATGAACGCCTTAGTAAGTAAACTTCGCGCTCTCGTCGAGGCTTAAATGAAACGTGAAATTTTCCGTGCAATTTTCAACCGAGCAGTCGTAATTCTCACTGAAAAACAGTATTCAACGTATAAATATATTATACAGCGAAAAAGATCCATCGCGTGGAATAATTCTCGAGGGATACGATCGTGTCGTTTGAAATTGAAAAATTCCGAAACTCGAGCGAGTGAAGGTGTATCTTGCGTCGTGGGTACCTGTTTTTGGGTTATTGTTCTTTTTTTGTGGTGTGAATTTTAAAAGAAGCAAATTTTCTTTCAGACCCTGTTCACCGTGCTCGCGCTCGCGTCACCCATATTCTCGCAGGAAGCAGTCGAAACTAAGAAGCAGGATAAGAGAGGAATTCTGGGATTGGGTTACGGTGGATACCACGGTGGTGGATTGGGATTCGGAGGAGGTAATCGAAGTATCTTAATTTCACTTCCGTCGTGTCTACATTGCAAGCCCTATTACCCCGCGCCGTCTTAATAAGCTCGTATTACGTGCAAGAATAGTTTCACGCAATTGGTCAGTGCCTTACGTAATCATTATCCACGAACCCTTTCCATCGTTTCTATGCGATTCTTCCATTACGAGTGGATTGTCGGAGCGTGTAGACGTCACACGAGAACACGCCGGACAATCCGTCCCGTTCCTGTCTTTACGAAACAGGAAAGCCCAGGAAACATACCTGGCCCCTTCTGCTTTCGAGACCGAGAACTTGACTGTTCTTCTCGGCCGGTTACGGTAAAACGAGATGTCGAGGAATCGCGTAACTCGTCGCGATCCAACTGCTTTTTCCACGTGTCTCGGGAAGAAAATCACTGCTTCGCGGTACATGTAACCGAGTCGGTTCTGGACAAGAGCAAAAGCCCCCAGGGCCAATCTTGGAGGAACACGTAACGCTGGTAAATAACAACAACAAATTGCGATCGCTTTCGCTTTTCTACGTGACGTGCTCAGGCCTCTCGGTGACACGTGGTCACGAAGATCCCACGTGGTGAGACGACGAATTCTTCGTTTCTCCGAGGGGTGAAAATTGATTTCCACGAATGTTCTTTCGCGGGACGGCGCAAACACGCGACAAAAGAGAGGACGCGATTCTTTTGGGATCGTGTAAGATCCGCTGGTAGAAATTGATTTTGTAATCTGTTATTCTCTTGATTTTTCTGTAGTTTTGTCTCTCTCTCTCTCTCTCTCTCTCTCTCACTCACTCTTTTTATTTTATCTTATGTCATTTTGCTTTTTGGTTTTGTTTTTGAAATTAGTCTACTCACTAACGCCGTAGCGCGTCATTTGTAAACTTGGTCGGACGCTCTAAAGGGACTAGGCTCTAGAATGCAAAATATATGTATTCATTCATTCATTCTCTGGGCAGTCCAAAAACGCCGCGGTGTACTTGATTATATGCTTTGTCAAAATTAACTTTCCATTATTGTCTTTGGTTGTGGGATCTGTTTCTTTTTTTTTGTGTGTGTTTTAATTTCTGAGCTTTCGACACAGAATTAGTTACTTACTTTTGTTATGAATCTTTAAATTGGTTATTTTGATGCTCTCAAGGGATCTTAGGTTCTATAGTCTAATAAAATATCATCTCATCATCATCTTTTCCAGAAGAAGGTTAATTGTGCTATTTCTAATTTCAGGATACGGCGGCGGACATGGTTATTTGGGTGGCTCAAGTCTTTCCTTGGGTCACAATTTCGCATCAGCATCACCCTCGTATTCCTCCCATGGATACAGTTCTGGTTACAGCGCGCCACTCTCCTTGTCCCATGGATACAGTGCCCCGTTGTACTCCTCGTCCCATCGTCTGGGATACTCAGGTCTAGGCCTAGGCCATGGTTTTGGACATGGATTCGGCGGTGGTCTCGGCTACCATGGATGGTAAAGAAGAGGGTCTCAATTAATCGAGTATTCTCTTCCCGATCCATTGGCGCCCTTGATCAATTTACATGTCCAGCTATTTTAGTATCCATGGTTATTAAGTTGTTTTTGTACTAATACATATTTTGGAATAAACCGATCATTTCCTTGTACGTCCTGTATTCTGACATGTGTTCCTGTAGTTTTTAGACAAATTGGTTTAGAATTTTTAATTGGTCCTGGAGAATTTTCGTGGATGAAGTCAGACGGTGTGGAGTGTTGCATATTGTACGGGGCATATTGAAAGGTTTGAGTCTATGGTGTGGAGGGAATTTAGAAATCTGTTTTATCCTAAGGTGATATAGTAGTTCGTGCGTCCGGCGTTAAATGTTGTTGACTAAAATTTCGTCGTCCTGTAAGGGTTAATTGATTATAAGCTATTAATCGTTAGAACGATGAATTTTTTGGGGAGGAGTCTGGTGGGTGTAGTCAGAGCTTGCGTTAGAAACACGATAGAAGGTACGACAGTTATTTCATGTGTGGTTAGAATAGCCTTTCTGATTCCTAACCTCTATAGAAACAATGTATTTCTGTTTTCTCTTGTTATTTTACATGTAATTTGCAATAGAAGATAATGCTTATGAAGAGGTACTTTGATGTTTCAAAAATAATACTCCCAAAGTGAGAATTATTTCATAGCGAGTGAACGTACCAGCAGAAATACATATTCTTGGGGTCCCAATCGTTTTGATTGGAGTCTTACAACAATTATAATTATATTAATGTTACTCCGCTTTTATTCGATAGGTAGCAGGCCAAGCCTTATTAAAACAATTGAAAATGGAGCTTCGCAAGGTAATGGCGCATTTCACAATGCATGCAGAATTGATATCGTCGAAAGGAAATCTCATATTCTACTCTATTTTTTTAGGCAGTATACTGAATAAATTCTACTTAGGAAATATATGGACAGGTGAGTGTTCCGTGCTCTAAATTAATTCTAAAAGAAACTTAAGTTATTAACCATCGACACAAGAAACATTCTTGTAAAATCAATTTGTACTGTTTATTAAAAATCTAGGACTCTTTCAAAGAAAAGGTTCCTTGGCACAATGACCTATTTACGTGAAATCGTGCGAAATTCTCCTACCTTATTTACACTTCCCATAACTGTAACAGGTCTGGACGCACGAAAGAGCGGTCACTAACATCTCGAATTTCGGCGAGGACCCTGGACAGATAGCTATCTCTCTTTTTCATCTGCTGAAAGGAGGCCGAAGTGGCAGGCCTTAGAAAAAGGGGGCGAAGAATTCCCGTGGCAGCGAGGATTTTCTCATTCTTTTGCTAAAATAGCGTGTGGTTCGCAAAAGCGCACGCAGTCTTTACCTCTTTGATCCTCGAGCGAGGTAACTCGAAATGCAAAAAGGGATCTGGCCACTTCGCAAGAAAGGGTTTCCAGGGTGATGGGCAACGAAGGAGGAGGTGGAGGATCCAGTGTGGTGGCCGGTGGCGAAAATCGCTGAGAATTGGAGAGGGGTGATGTGTCCATTTGCGGTTGACCAGTTGTCACTGGAGAACTCTACTCCTTTCAATCTTTCTCCTCTTCTCCGCGCTTTTCTCACTTTCTCCGTCCAAAAGAGAATTCACGAACCGTCTCCAATTTCCACCGACAATTGCGTTTCGAATCGTGGTCTCCTCGGTGGTCTCTCGTTAACTTGCAATTTTCTTTTTTTCCCTCGCATTACTATTCCAACGACAATGCAGCAGAACTCGTTCTAAATTATCATCGGAACTCTTCCTTGTGCCAACCGGGTTCTCGCGCGTAAACCAACTCACGTATTCGCGAAACTGGAAAAGCCATTGGGCATTGCTCTTCCTGCATGAGCAATCGAACCGGTATTTCCGCGTGCGGTAAACTTTAAGTTCTTCCGCACGTCTCAACTCGTTCCTTCCACTACCTAAGATCTCTCGCTCGTGGTGGATCACGCAGCGTGAGACGCGACAAAGGCGCAACCACGAAGGTCGAAAATTTTCGCAATGTAATCTTGCGCATTGATCTACGGGAGAAAGGGGTTGCCTTCCGTGCATAATAGGTTCTGCTGGTCTCTTGGCTTAGTTAAGTCCGAGTTAGGTCGGATTAGCAGCGCTAGCCTTTGGACATCTGTCGTATTGGCGGACCGTGGTCAGCCAGATCTCGAAATGAACAACAATGGTACAGTCGTGACCAAGAGATGGCCGAGCAAGATTGAGAAATGAGCGGTGAACGGTTGCGAGAACAAATTGTCACCCGCTACGTCTCAATTTAACGATCTTCTAGTGAGCGCCAGATGAGCTTCGAGACGAATCGGTCCCTTTTGCCACTAGGAATTCTCGTCACGCTTCTTCTATAACTTAAAAGTCTCGATTTTTGCCGAACGCAATTTTACCATCTTGGTCGAGGAAGAAATGTTGTCCATTCGGATTATTAGTTTGGAGGTATAACTATGCTGCTGACCATTTTCTGCAAAAGGATGGTGGTGGGGATCGGCCTCGTAACAATGTTGCTTAATAAGCTTATGCACGCTCGAGTGAGAAAGGACTGCTTTCGACGAGCGGCTTGCAGATGTCAGGCGTCCGTCATATTTGATATTCCGACGACGCTCGGAGGACCCTCTTTTCCTTCTCGGGTCCCCGCAAGATTATTTGCGAAAGAGTTTTCGGTTTCTCGGTACCGTTACCGCCCAGCGAGTGCTTCTTCCCTCTTCGTCCAACACAATGGGGACACGAAGCCGACTGGTGCACACGAAGATCCTTCGAGATTTTCACGACCTCCAACCCCCACCAAGACCTCGTTTCCTCGTATACGAGGAGTTTTTGTTGAAATTCGTCGCGCAATCCTCGCGCGATCCCTATCGTATTGGCCGATCGATCATCGAGACTTCGAAAGGATGACGAATGCGTTCCGTTAGATAAAACTTTAACGAGCTTTTCCCTCTACACAAGGGATTAATTAACGCGTTGGGGTTGAGAAAGGATTTTTTTTTGTACGAGAGATTGCCTAAGAATTTTGATTTAGAAAGTGGCGCTCGAAGTGTGCCTTGCATTCCGAAAATGCCATTTGTGAAATTAGTCGTTAACGTTGCCTAACGTTTAGATGATTCGAGGTGAAATTCTCACGGCGCTCGTCCTTCGAGCGACGCGCTTTCACGAAATACAGTAGATTCTCTTTTCAGGTTTTCAACAGCTGAGACAACGCGTCAGCCTGCAGCAATTGCACAGGAGAGGACCTTATAGAAATCCGAAGAGTAAGAAGAAGCCACTGGGAGGCCATCCTTTCTTAAAAGGTGTCGTTATCAGACCGGTAATCAAGAAGCCTAAGAAGCCCAATTCGGCCAATCGAAAGTGCGTTATCGTGAAACTGTCCAATGGCAAGGAAATGACTGCCCATGTACCAGGTGAGACGAGCATCTATTGACCATTTAAATAAACTATAATCAAGTCTTGAATATCCCCATTTCTCACGCGAATTTACATTTCAGGCATCGGTCACAATCTTCAAGAGCACAACGTCGTTCTCTGTCGAGTGGGAAGGCTCAAAGACACGCCCGGTGTGAAGCTAAAGTGCGTTAGAGGAAAATACGATTTACCTCACGTGATTAAGCCTACGCCGAAGTAATTTACAACGCTCGCGTGAAATCCTCATATCTCCTGGCCAAGGAACGCTCGATTAAGTTGTTCAAACGACGCAGTTTAACCGGTGCGTTTTCTTTTTGCGCTATTGTAAATAAACCTTTGAAGCGTAAATCGTTTCGTGCGAATTTTCGAGAGAACACCGAGGTTACCGTTCCAAGCTGCACCGTCACGATGCGCTCTTTTGACACACATTTCGAATACCGTGGCAGCTTTTCTCCCACCCCCCGAAGGCTCCACCAGTTTACCGTTAGCTGGACCACGCGTCGTCCTCTCGTCCTGTGCCACGGAGACGGATACATAATGCGTCCTGACGTCGGGCATGCCACAATGGGGAAAGGGTCCCGTGGCACAGCCCCCTTCATTCCACGTTATTACGGAAGGGTTGACCGCGGGCTTTTCGCATCTGCACCCTGCATCCACCCACGCGGCCACTGGCTATTGACCATATGACATGCTGACCAACATCCCGATATTTTCGAAAGGCTCTCAACCCGATGGAAACATCCAGATACGTTGCATTCTTTTCTCGTTGTTATACTTCTTTAGCAAAACTGTAAATTATACTTTGCATTACGTACTTTATCGGTGAGAGATCCTAGATGTACTTTGATCAACGAGCAGTCGCATTATTTTTTATCTTTAACGTATTGAATTATCTGGCGATGGACGTTTAAGCATAACAAAGGACAAAGCAAGGTTTAATATAACGATTTCTTTCGAGACGATATTTTCAGAATCCTTCGAAAGGAAAATGAGAACCAGATTCGAGCACGCTCCCCACGGTCATCCTTGCCGCATGTCCAATGGTGAAACCGATTGCCCTGGGGCACGTACACGTCACAGTGGCTCGTTTCATTAATTTCGCGAGCCCCACTGCGAGTGACGTCATCGAAGGTTATTCGATGATCTCATTTATTTGATCAGTCCCTTTAAACCATACAATCTTCGAGTGTTTAAGTGTGACGCAACGATGACACGCTTGCAGATATTTCTCTCAAAGTCCCTGTCAATTGCAGTTTAGATTCTTTCTCAAATATTTACCCTACGCTTACGCGATGACGTCAGAAAATTCAAGTGGGTCTCGTTCCCGCACGTAGGCCCAAGATTACGACGCTGTAAATTTACGTTAACGGGTCGTCACCTCCCGAAGGAAAGAAAAACAGAACGGAAAACACTAGTAGAAAAGTAGAATCGAGGAAAAATACTCGTGGTCGCCCGACCGTAGGCTACCGCTCGCAGCAAAAAAAAAGGTAAGGAAAAAAAAAAAACGCGGATAACTATAACGCTAATCCTTGCGAGCGTCGTGGCCTAGGTGGGGTCGTAACCGGGAAAAGTGGATTTCTCGGCGCGTACGGCGAAAAGCGGTCGTTAACTAATTTAAAACCGTTTTCGGAGTCAGGCGAAGTTAATCCGATACGCCATAATCGAGTTTTCCTTAATCCAGTGCCGGTCCATCGGCCATCCTTCAGCCAGTCCGTCGTAAAGTTTTCGCTTCGTGCAATAAAAACCGAGGGTTGCCCTGCGCTGCGACATTTTGCACTCTTTTCGTCGACGCCTGCGGGGACCGAGCGTGCATTTTATTGCGCGCCGAGGAAAGTGGCGAGGCGTACCTGACTCCAAAGATTCTTTACGATCGTTTCATCGACGCGAGCAAGCGAAAAGGAATCGAGGAATCAGTTTCTCGATAAAATATGAAAATGCGAGGCGTAAACATTATTGCCCTAATTCGTAATACATCTGGCGAATAAATCAGGCGATAAACTTTGCCCTCTAAAACTTCGAATGCCACGCTGATTTTCCATGGATTGCCCGTGGGGGCAAACTTCGCATTTTTTTTTTTGTTAATAAGGTCAACGTCCCAGTTGCTACTCAAATCCTGATTTCTACTCACTATCAACTATTCTTCTTAACATTAATATTCGGTTGATAAAATAAATTACAGAAAAATTAATTATTAATTATTTAGATATTCCGGTATAAGTTGCATAGGCTCGTTGCTCGGTAGGTAACAGCTCCTTGTTAAAAATAAATTTCATAATCCGAGCAGTCGTTGTAGTCTTAAATGAGTTGAAATAGGGACATTGAGCTAATTGATATCGATAAACCGAAACTCAATCTGTTATATTTGTATGCGCAGAAATAGGGACACCTTGTGAGTAGATATACGGCCCCCGCGATTTTTTCCGATAATAATACGTTCATTTCCCTGTATTGCATTTAATTAACAATTATTCGTGATAAAAGTCTTTAAAATGATATTTTTTTAATTTTACATGCAGTACGACTCCTGACGTGATAAGCGATCAATTTGTTGGCTAATTATTACTTAAAATAAGAATTTAAACTACCGTTTTTAATGTCATTTGTCTTAAATGGGTAGAAATAAGGACATTCGCCTTATATGATCTTTTAAATGCTGTTAATTGCGGTTAGTATAATCATTTTTTTAATGATTCTTCTGCAGGTCCCCGGGCACCACCGTGGCGCCACAGGAAGAACAAGTTGTGGTCACATATGACCATCGTGGCAGTCAAAGTGTTAAATCGTCCGCTCTCATTTTCCCTTGTTTTCAGCGAACAAAGGGGTTGGATGGCGCCTTCGAAAGGGAATTCGGTCGAACGCCGACGAGACAACGCGGTAAGGAGGCTGGAAATTTCCACAATGTCCAGGCTTCGAAAGATTCTCAAACAAAAGTGGCAGGGAGAGCAAGCGCGCTTCTGTCGCCAGACGCGGGTCCTCAACTCTTTACCGTGAGGCTTAGTAACCGGACACCGGCGCGATCTGTTCTCCAAACTTTTTGTCCTTCTGCTAGGCGCCCTCAATAGCCCTTTCCAGGTCGCAGAATCTCCATTCTGGCGCGCGAAAAATTCTCATTCCGTCCGTATTGCGCTCCGTCAGTTGTGTCTTTAGAAGTATCGAAATTTCTTTCTCGCGTTTCCTATTTGTCGATAAAATCGACGAATGACGGTCGAGAAGAGGACATTCCAAGTGAAATGATGAGACTCCGGTTGAGATGGATTTAAAGCGCAGGAAGGGCGTGTCGTCTAACGCGAGGAAAGGAAGAAAGCTACAGAGCTTCTCTCGTCGCAACAAGAAAGGGAAAAAGGTTTTGGAACGAGAGAAAGGGGCGTGCGCGCCCTGGGACCGGAAGTATGCAAATCTGTAAAGTCTGTTGGCAAAACTTGGCCGGTGGTCCGCCGAGAAGATAAATCGAATATTAATTACCGAGGACGGACATCGAGCTTCGAACGTCTTAATGTCTCCTTCGCCGCAGGATCTCTCGTCCTTTCTACTTCCTTTTCCAATTTTTTCTTTCTTTTTTCTCTCCTTTCTGTGTCGTGCTCCATTAATGGCACGCATCGAAGAAAGCCCGGAGAACTTTTTTACCACCCGCAGCGACTTCCTCTCCGGCTTTCCACCGAATTTCCTCGAGATTAACGCGCGCGAAAGGCGCCTGATCCTTCGACGATTATTCGAATGCGCGATTTTTCGGAAAGTATCGAAATTGTCGGTAGACAAAGCCTTCCGCGGAATGCCACCCTTGACAATTACGCGAATCCATTACAATGAGCTCTCGGCCACGCAATATAATCGTAGCGGGTTGCCGAAGGTGATCTAATGAAAGGAGCCGGGCGCGCATTCAGTCGCACCCCCTGCGCCGATTTTAATGGCTTTATTAGAGTGGCTTAATTAAATGCCAGGACTACCATGGAACGTGTAATGAGGTCGGCAACGGATGACAATCTTGACCCTTTTGTCTCCCGGATTCTTTTCACTCGTGGGCCAGGAGGAAGCGACCGTGTCCTGGGAACGGTTGTTACCATTATCGAACGGTACGACGGACGGCCAAATGCGAGAGGTTTTATTGCACGTTATGGTGTCGCAAAGGGGGTGGGTCGTAGGGTGGCAGAGGGTGTCGAGCCTCTACATCTTCTACCTGCCACCGACGTAGTTTCGCCGCCACTTCGCCAATATTCCCGTTTAATGCCAAAACCATTCGGCCTTTTCAACGAACGCCACACAATGTCCATTCACTGGCCGTTGTCACTCCAAGATGCGGAAGAGCTTGACGCTTCTCGCGAGAGAATTATCGTTCAAGGCATGGGATCCTGAGGAATTTTTCGTACGTCGTCGAACGATAAGATCCTCCCAAATTCAGATATCACGGAACCGTTTAACCTTTAACTATACGCGATTGTGTACTTTATACACCACGCGCGGCAACACGCGAATAAACCGTCTATTGAAACGCACTTGTTCCTTTTTGTTGTATTATTTCAATACGAGAATCTGACAATGTTTTCTCTCAAAAATAAATCAGTAAATCATTTAATTTAGCGTTTTACTCTAAATTACTTTAAACGTTGATCTTTTAATTGTAGCGTATAGAATGCACCGTGCGTGTACTTGTGTTATATTTTAGGGCGCTTGTAGTTAACGGTTAAGAAGGTCAATATGTTACCAAGGAAGACGAATTCTTATTTTCGTTCTATTGGCTGTCTTTTGTTTTTGTTTGTTTTCTTTTTGGGTTGAGACACTTCTCCAAGCAAGAAATTTAACGGAGCAAAATTTGAAAGAAGGTCCGGCGCTCGCGCGAAATCAATTGGGACGCGCCATAAAAGTTGTGAAATCAGTTAGGACCCCGAGTGTTTCTAAAGCGCCTAATCTCTCAACCGCTTACCTTCATTGTTACAGTTCTCCAATTACATACACCATACCCCGTCGCACCCGAAGAATGCAATCTCGCAGGCAGGCTAAGCAAGGTTCGACCGACTAATTATCGATTATGATCCTCTTTCAATGGCGATCGCTTCGAACTACCGACCGCTCCAAAAACCAGCGGGCGGCATCGCGTTCCGTTACGAATTCAGAGTAGTACACCTCCGTAAGTATTCCAGAAAAGTGGACTTGAAATTCAAGTTGCGCTTAAATGCACTTGAAAAGTTCTCAACCTGCACTTTTAAAAAGAGAAAGAATAAGTCTTGCTATTTCTCCGTTTACGAATTTTTATCCAGACGTTCGAATGTATTTTTAAACAGTCCATTTGAGAGAGGCGATTAACATTTTCTGCTGTCTGCGCAGCGCAATAACTTCGTGAGCATCAGGAGGGTCCGAAAATTGAGATGTCCCGTTTTGAAAATCGCGACCGAGAGAGATTTGCATCGTATACCGTTATGGGAGTAGGGTTTTGTCGCGGGTGCCAGCAGATGCAAATGGCGGCATTCATCCGTTCGTAGGACATGGGACGAGAACGCAGGGGAAAAATCGCAAATAACGGGTTGCCCGTTTCACGGTCTCGGAGTTCACCCTCTGGCCCATAGAAATGTGGGTTATGTGGCCAAAAGAGCAAAAATTTGTATACACGGGCGAGAGAGAAGGAGGTGCCTTGTATTGGGACCGCGGGAGGTGCTTTGCCCACGATGGATCGGGGTGGTGGTGGACAAGGGCTCCCATAGTGGGACCACGTCGTTTTAAGGGAAGAACTAAATTTGGCGTGATCGTGGAACCACGACATAATGACGCGCGCACCCACCCGTTCACGAATCTTTTTCTCTTCTTCGTCTTCGGTTCTCACCGCTCTCCTACTTCATTCTCCAAGGAGAGATGTCACTCGTGGGAATGGATGGAACTCGTGGGCGTGATGGGCAAGGACTGACTGTCCGAATTATTATTTCTCGCAAAATTCTTCTCGACAAAATTAATAGTGGAAAGTCAGTGTTGAAACAATTTGCACGTCGTTTTAAGGAAATAATTAAATTTGGTGTAATCGTGGAATCACGACATAATGACGCGCGCATCCACTCATTCGCGAATCTTTTTCTCGTCTTCGTCTTCTTTATTATCCAAGGAGAGATGTCAGTCGCGGGAATGGATGGAACTCGTGGGCGTGATGGGCAAGGATCGACAGTCCGAATTATTATTTCTCGCAAAATTCTTCTCGACAAAATTAATAGTGGAAAGTCAGTTTGGAAACAATTTGCACGTCGTTTTAAGGAAAGAATTAAATTTGGCGTAATCGTGGAACCACCCGTTCTCGAATCTTTTTCTCTTCTTCGTCTTCTTTATTATCCAAGGAGAAATGTCAATCGTGAGAATGGATGGAACTCGTAGGCGTGATGAGCAAGGATCGACAGTCCGAATTATCATTTCCACACAAAATTCTTCTCGACACAATTAATCGTAGAAAGTCAGTCTTGGAGAAATGTTCCAAGAGTCACGAAAAATCTGCACGAGGTTGCGTGCCCTTTAAGCCTGATTGTCCGCTCCTTGCTGGCACTGGGTCCATATGCCGACCATCCGTAACGAGCCACGTCCATTAATAACCACGAGGCCGAAGGTGAGAACGCCTATGGACATCCCGTTTCTTCCTATCCTTTCGCCGTAATGAGCGAGAGAAAAGGGGGACGGAAAATTTCGCAAATTTCACTCGGCCGCAACGCTTTCGCCGAGTAAATTTATGAGTCGCTTTACGCAAATTCGCGACTCGCCGCATCCCTTTCCAGTGAGGAGCCCAGTACGCGTCGTGGTGGTCGCCGTCGTAAATCAGGCGACACGGGCCAGAAACAATGGTGGGCTATGAAATATTGCAGAAAAGAGTTTTGGTAGGTGGAAGAGAGGGACGCGAGAGGAGAAAGGGTTGAACGAGTTGGTCGGCAGAAGCGAAATGGATTGCGAGAGTAGGGTTGACTAACACCCTTTGAGGACACTACGCTATCGTGCCACGACGAGACGTTCTTTCTTAGCTCGAGGAATAGTCCCGCGATTTTGAGCGATCGTGGAAAGGGTCGAAGGAGTCCTAGATGGATTTAGTGTGCCAGCCGGTAACTGGATTTCGAGAAATCCTCCATGGGCACGCTCGCGCCGTTGGGTGCTCCACTGTCTAGTAGGATTAATTTAGCGGGATTCGATTGTTCGTGGCGAGTATTCTCTCTGGAGTCGTCGTGGAAAAGGCGCACCCCTTTCTTTTTCGGCAGGTACGACTAAGAAGAGTCGTTGGATAATCGGTAGGGGTTTGCGTGCGATCCTGGTCCTACGAGGAAAATCGTTCGACAATGGTGGAACGAAAGCTTGCGCAATCGAGTAAAGCTCGTGGTACCGAGAGATTCGCAGTAGAGAATGCAAATGTATTAACAGTGTAAAAGAAGAAAAGGTTGCAACTTGTCGTAAAAGCTTTCGGGCGAAGGACGGCAATTGCGTTGTAAAAAGAACTGTTTACTCGGAGGAAGAAAACCCGTGGAAGTTAGCGGTTTCTTTTTTTACTGCGGTAGAAAGAGCTGTTGTAAAGCAGAAACTTCTTGGAGGAGATGTTAAAAGTGTGCGATAGTTCCTAAGGATCGCCTGTCGCATTTTACACGGTTATTGCTTATGTTAATCTTTATGTTAATGGTGGATTTTTTTAAAATTCCGTTTATGCCAATTAATGCTTTCTTCGTTCGATAACGCAAATATGACACAACCTACCAGCTACGTTCGCTAAAAAAGATAAAATAATGTTGCATGCGTTGGTAATTTGATTACAGTAAGTAGAATAATTGTTAGGGTTAACAATGTGGATTGGAGCAGCTGCGTTTCTCTCAGTGCGCGTAATTAAGTACGCGGATGCTCCCTTTCGTAAACATTTTGGGAATAGGCGTTGATGGACGCGTGCCACCCCCACCCCTGTCTCTGTGGTCAGTAGGACCATGCCCCCACTATTTTCTAAGAAGACCTCCTACCCTCGGGGTCTTACAAGGGTTGGCCAGTATATATAGCCGAAACTGCACCCCCTCTAGTTCTAAACGATTTTGACGATTCGATGAGCGAGGAGAGTTTCTCCGCGAAAAGCGGAAACTTCAGTTTTCCTTACCTCGCAGTAAGCGCTCAATTCTACGAGGAGTGGGACACGGTGTAAAACTGACGAAAGCGCGTTCCAACGATAATTGCGCGCAGTGTTGTGACAATAGTGCTCTCAGTGGGACCTTGGATTAAACCCTATAGGTGAGGGCCGATTATTTATTTACAATACTCTTCGCACCATCGTGAAATTTAGACGAACTTCGTTTGACGAGGTGTGTTACGTGCGAGGAGAACAAGATTCATTTTGTTTAAATTAAACTTGAAAGTGTGAGAATATTTTAGAAACATTTAACCGTTTGCACAATTATTCGTCGTGTAATATGGTGAAGAAATAATTTTGTGCGGTTATATGTAAGTTTAAATAATACATACAGTCAAAGGTTGTAAGAAACATTGTTTTCTTGATAGTTCGGGCGCACGCTATTAAATTCACATTTAAAATACGTTGTTTTTTTCTTATTACTGTTTGTTGAACGCGAAATGTAATCGTAACATGCAGCTTTGAAATCTTACGCAAAAAAGATCTCACGCGCTTTTCACGTGTTTTTGAAATTATACGTGTACTTACAGGATACTTGTTCTTTCACAGATTCCAAAGGAGAGAAGCGATGGAAACCTATCCTCGTGCCACGACGGAGAACCTTCAAGCGCTCGATTTCACTTATCCTGCAAAACAAAATGCAATTTATCAGAGGGAAATTACTGAATCACCAGTTTTAGATCTGTCCGTTAAAAAAGAACCCGAGCTCACGTCCGCGGAATCAACAAATGTCTCTACTTTCAGTTATTGTTCAAATTCACCTGCGAATACTGAGAAATCACACGAAACGAACAATTATTCGGAAAGTGAGTGCAAAAGTCCATTTGAAGGGCGAACTTTTATGGTGACACCACCGTCGGAGTCAGATTCGCCAAAGAAAATCAAATATGAACCGCTCTGTAATGCCGTCGTTTTACCGACCAATAACAATGCAGGACAATACGGCTTTGCCCCTGTTTCTATGAATATGCCTATGCCCGTGCTGCCACCACTGTTGCCTACGATACTTCCGCACAATGGCGGGCAAGTACCACCAATTCAAATTACAGGAGTTCCTGTTTCATCGACAACTACGACTACAGTTACAGGAAATTATCCACGAAATGCTCCACCACCGAGTTTGTCACCCGATACAGGGAAGAAAGCTCCAAGGCCATTTAAAGCTTATCCAAAAGATCCCTTATCACTATCTATGGGCCCAGCAGAATTAATATATGACCAGAATTCTACTGAAGCCTATTCAGAATTTAGAAAAAGAATGCTGGACTCTGTTAGACGAACAAACGAGGGTACGAATATTAAAATGCGTAGAGTAACGAAGAGCCCTGGACTTCCTACCAGTACGGTTGATGAAAAAGATGCTGCCTATTGGGAGAGGAGAAGGAAAAATAATGAAGCTGCTAAACGATCAAGAGATGCGAGAAGAGCAAAGGAAGATGAAATTGCTATCAGAGCGGCCTTCCTGGAACAAGAAAATATGAAGCTAAAGTATGAGCTCGTTGCATTGAGAAATGAGACTGCGAAACTACGATGCATGGTCTACTCAACGTAGTTCTAGAAGAAATCTCATTTGTACAGTATAGTTTGTAAGTTGTGAATATTATTTAGAGTTCCTATTCGGCATAAGACTGAGGCGATTTCTTAATTTGTATCTAAAGGTAGCGTGTACGTTTACTTCTCATTTAAATGATAAACTTTTAAATGTACATTGATCGTTGTCGTAAGGTTACTGGTTTTACTGCCAAAGATTAAACCGAATGATTTTGTTATTAAGGAATCTTCTATAAAGCCTTCTACCTTAAATATCACAGCTCTAAGTTCTATATGGTGCAAATCAATGAAATAACTTAACAGTGCAGAGATTGAAATACTTATTAAATAACGAAGATTCTGCCAATTAGGGTATCTGATATTAGCTTTATAGAAAATTTATATGTAAAAGGATTTTTACTTCGATCTAAGAAACATTTTATTTGAATTACGGATGAAAACTACATTTATACTGTAAATGAAAATTGAAATCTAGTATGTAAATAGGTCGCAGTATCAAAATCTGGATTTTACACCCATTGTTTGGCAAGCCTTTCTGTACATATTATTTGTTGCAATATTTAAAATATATTTATAATAAATTTATACAATTTACTGTACGTCTATTGCATTACAAATGTTCTTTAGGATTATGTATTACTAATTATTAATGTTCGATATAAATAATTATAGAAACTTTACAAAAAGTATATTAAACCTAATCTGGTAATGCATTTGCTATATCCATCATATTATCGTTTTCAAGTACGTTTCGCTCATTGCTTTGATTTTTTGTTAAAACTTTTGAATAACTTTTTTGTATTTGTCGAGGAATAAACATTAGGGACGATGTATCTTTGTTGACAGAAGCAGAAACTTGTGCAGGTTGAGTGCTTTCGTTAGATGTAACAGACTTTGAACTAGCAGGAATAAACATTTTAGTTTTTTGATTTTTGTTTAAATAAACTTTGTTATTCTTTACGTTGTTTTGTTTAAAATCTACTTCATCGACTTCCATTTTATTTTCGTCTTTAACTTTTTGCTTTCGTGAAGACGCACATTCAATTTGAAAATTCTTCGGAAATCGACAAGTAGAAACCGAATGCGTGTGTCTGGCACTGGGATCGTTAAATTTTAATACGCAACCAGCAGCGTAACATTGATACTAAAAAAAATATGTCATACTATTAACACTGTCAATACCCTGTACGGATACATATAACAAATACTTAAAATATATAAATACCAGAGGTTTTTTCTGTGATAATACTTTGAAAAAGGAATCATGTGTCTCTTCGATATGAATATCCAATAGTCTGGCATTTGGTAGCATGGTTTTACATATTCCACACGCATATCGATGACAGTTATTGTAATGCATTTCAAAAGCTATTAATGTTTGAAAAGTACGATTGCATCCAGCAATCGAGCAGGAGAATTTTTTCATACTGAAATCAACGGCATCACATTGAACTGTTAGAACATAATGTGTACAAGAAACATAAATTTTCCATGAGAATTTCTAGGTTATATATTATGATCTAAACGAATTAAAGGTAGTATAAAAAAAACATTTATTTACAATTCATGACACAGTTCTTCATCGTCAATGGAAACAATTCCTTTTCGTTGAAAAACTTTGCAAATCTCGTATGACTCTTTAAAGAACGGGTCGTCTATAGGTCTTTTGCCTACACCAATGTTTTTTAATATATTCTCCATGCTTTACACACAACAATTAGAAACAATTACTGAAGAAAAAGTCGAACGATAAGAGTGTATATTATTTAATGATAAATTAACAATTATAATAGGTTATGTACAAAATTCAAAACAGCTACTGACAGCTACTGACGTCTCAAAGGAATATCTTACAATTCTAACCTGTCCCGTCAGGAATTTCACCGTTAGGTGGCTGTACTTGCCAAATCCTGCAAACAGATTCCTGTCAATAGAGGGCGGTGCTCTGTTCAAACTAAAGTAGCCGATTCACGTGAAACTTTCAAGTTCAATTACATTTCCACATATTAATTCGCAAATTACTAGAGCGCGGCAGAAATATTCGTATAATAGAGTCACGTGATCTATGGTATTATCTTATTGGTTGCTTGAATGGAATGTGGCATTCTCTCAGCCAATCAAATGGTCGGATTCTTTACGAAACTTGCGCAGTTTTGCCGGAAAGACAGCCAGTCCTTGCATATCCTCTTCAAATTCGATAAGTACAACAAATTAGTAACGCCAGGTGTGAATTCTTTTACGGAGTGCGGTAATATTAATTCGTAAGCAGTCTTCCAACTGTTACAACTGTCAAGTTGACGAAGTGTACGCTGTGTCTGCTGTACATCCTTGGGCAGCTTCCAACCTAACAAATTACGCACTATCGTCTAGGTAGCCCTCTCTAACTGTAAGTAGAACCACGTTTTCCATAATACTTAGTGGTCAACATGTCTGACCAGGCGGAGTCTTTTACGCATGCATTTTTCGTTACTCGACCAACAATCGTGTCTTCAAATTCTCCAATATCTCTGTCATTTTGTCTTCTAATTCACTCTGCCGATTTATCTCGTCCTTCTTGTCCTGAAACAGACATAAATCCCCTGAAATTTACGAGTATGTGTAACTACTGCCTTTTTCAAACTTTCTTTCAATATATTAAAACCTGTAGTATTACTCGTTCGTCATATTTGATCACGTTCACGCGAACAGAAGAGGACAGCAAATAACGAAATACAAGACGTCGTTAATAATTATTTAAT
This sequence comes from Tiphia femorata, assembly GCA_944319695.1. Classification (NCBI taxonomy): domain Eukaryota; kingdom Metazoa; phylum Arthropoda; class Insecta; order Hymenoptera; family Tiphiidae; genus Tiphia; species Tiphia femorata. The sequence continues at coordinate 8,122,085 of OX090904.1, forward strand.
GTAAATTAAATTTATCGTATAATTACAATGTGATGCAGTGTTAACAACGAGTGCTCAATAGATCGCATATGTATCATATATTTTCTCATGTGAAGCTTTTTTTTTACACATCGAAAGAATCATTTTTGTTTTACGAATCGACGAATTTTGTTATGGGCCTGTGGGATACCAAAAAATTCGTGTGGTTTCGTCATTTACAACTAAATCATCAGGATTTTGTGTACTTTTTTCCACAGGTTTCAAAGTAAACAATTCATTTGAAAACATTTTCGTATTAACACTTTTATTGTCGTCTTGATTACTGGCGCTCTTCGGCTGGACAAAAGTTACGAAATCTTGTTGTAAATATGGACGAGGCTGCTGCTCGGTAAACGCATTCACTTTTTCTTGAATTTTAAACTTAGAATCCACGTTATATTCTGCTAGCTTCTCTGCACCGATAACATTATCATTACTTTTTAAATCATAAAAATTACGAGCATTCTGCGGCTTCTCCGATGTTGTCACATGTTGAACGGAGAAAATCTCTGAATTCTTATTCGGTGCCTTATTTATCATCTGAGGATAAGCAGTACTATACTGTTGTACAGGAATATTTTGACGAGGTTCGAACGATTGCGTGCCACCTTGAAACGTATACGTGGGTTGTTCACTTCTTTGCATTAAAGATACAAAAATGTCTTCGTTCCTTGCAGGGTTCGATTGATATATACGATTAATTTCTTCATCTCTTGGAGCTGTAGCTTCTTGAGGGTCTTCTTGCAATCTCGTGTAACCATCCTTGTAATTTTGACGATTCGTCACAAGCGATTGATACGGCGAATTATGTCGATATTGCTCGGTGGGATAAACGGTCTTCACTGTAGCTTCCGGCGTTTCTTCCGCTTCCGGATTTTGTCCTCGGGTATTTCCGACATCGTATCTGTAAGGATGAAAAATATTAAGAGATCCCTCGTTCAATTGCACCGGATAATTTTCTCGTCCCTTTGTACCTTCGTCGGCATTTTTCTTTATATTTTCTTCCTCATTCCGCGCACGTCCCTCTCTCGGAGGCTCCTCCGCTTCGTCGAAGTATCGTAGAATTTTTCTTTCTTGCGTAGGGTGATGATACTTCGAAAACTCGTCGTTCTTGGAGTCCTCGACGTCGGACAATCGAGCGAGCTGCTTGCCTGCAACAACAACGTTCGTTTGTTCTGTTTTATCGAACACAAAGTCGAAAGGTGCCGGCCATATTTGAAGTTCGCTTCCTTCACCTTCCTCGTGCAAGGCCAAAGACGCCATTCTGTCCGGCAGACCAATTTTCGGTCTCAACTCTTCTCTCAGATTTTCTTTTCTCTCTGCTTTCTCCGTTCCTCTGCCCTCCTTCGGCGAAGGGGAATCATTCTCGAAATTGTGCTTTTTTAACAGCTTAGCAGTCGCAACTTCTAATTCATCCGGTGCGTAAAGATAGCGAACGGGCACTATGTACGGTGTATATTTTACGAAATCGAAGTCACTGTAAAATCTTTTGTCACCAGACTTGATATTAGCATTAGGATATGTAGTTTGAATTTGTTTAGATTTTTGTGTGGGTTTAGACGACTTGGAATGATCTTTTCGAGCTTCTTCTTCGTCGGGAGGCTCCAAATTTGGACTTGATTCGGTATTTTCACCGTGACTTGGTTTAATCTCGCCGGTTAGGTCTTCGAGTTCCACGAATTTTTTTTTCTCATTATCTCGATCCTCTTTATCGTCTATAACGTATTCTTCGTATTTGCTCTTCTCCGAAGGTAAAGAAAATTCGTCTTTAAGCTGTAACGACTCCCTATCGCCCTCTCGTGAATTCTCATCGGAATTTTGAATTTCCTCGGATTCATGAACATCGGCGGGGGATCCTTGAAATTTTTGAAGATATCCAGAAACTTTCTCGTCATCCTCCAAGACCTCGCCATAACTATTACGCAATTTATCACGCTCCTTCTCATAATAATCGCTGATAGGAAGATTCTCGTGTCTAATATCACTATAATTATTAACAATTGGTATACGGTCTGCATTTTGCTTAGACTTACTAGAAGATTTTCTCTCATTCTTATAATGCTCGTAAGAGTCCTCTTCTTCAGCCGAATCCGGTAGCTTTCTTCTTTCTTCCTTGTATCTTTCTCTCGAGTCCTTGTCATTGCACCTTTCTCTCGAATCATCTTTATAATGACTTCTACGATCATCCTCGACACTAGCATTATCCTTTTCTCTGTAACCAGCTTGCGGCTGCTCCTTGTATCGATTTCTATTAATCTCTTCACTATTCTCTCCGGAATCAGTTCTCTCACGACTTCTCTCCTCCTCGTGTTCCTTCAATTTTCTCGCGTACTCCTCTTGCTGACGCTCCAGCTGAGACAACCTCTCTTCGTAATGCTGCTTCCACCGAGGCTCTCCAATATACAAATCATGACTAAACCTACTCCCAGGTACACCGACCTCCTTTTCATCCAGCAACTCTTTGCTCTCAACCTTCAAGTTCTCCGTGCTCTCGTTCCTCGTGTAAATCGTCTGCTGCTCTTTCTTCATAGGACCAGTGCTGGTCGCAGTGGTGATGATCTTTCGAAAGGGTGGGTCCATTGGATAAGACAATCGTGGATCGTCGAGTGGCACGGCTGGTAAAAGACTGGGCGCGATGGGCAAAGGGATCTTAACGAGCAGAGGTGTTAGCAATGGCGGTCTGTTCGACGTCCTTGGAACCAGGGCGCTTAGGTTCTGGGTGGTTGGAGGTACTGCGGTCGTCGTGGAAGTCGTGGTCGTGCTACTCGTTCCATGGAAGATTCTCTCGTACCGTTGAAGATGGCCAAGCACGTCTGAATTGTTTCCAAGATTTAGGACACCGGTGAATCTGATGGTCTCTCGTTGTCTTGGAGCCGTTGTGGTCGAGGCTGGGGTGGATTGGTTGGATGAAGATGGCCTGGAGGTGGTGGTCGAGGGTGGTTGGAGGGTGGGTAGGGTGAGGCCAACTGGAATCGGTTGTGCGCCAGGGATAAATGATGCATCGGAATTGGCATTCGGCAGGGAGGCTATTTGTACGGGGTTCGCCGTGTAACCGAAGACCTGGGCCAAACCGGAAAGGATTAACCCTAGACCTCTCTTGTCACGCTGATTGTCCTTGGACGCGACGTTGCACTCTTCCTTCGAACATTTCGCAGTGATATTCCTCACGGTGGCATCTTTTAAAACTTCATTCGCCCACGCATTGGGCGCACACGCCAAACACACTAAGCACAAGATGAATAATCCTGGACCCTTCATGATAATCGCAACTTTTCACATCAGACTAATTTTGATCAGCTCGATTATTTCGTCATTGTGATTTATTCGCTCCGTTGAGATCTCGTAGAGTTTCGAACGATTGACTGTGATCGTTCGGTGAGAGCGTTTTACGAGCTAATTAGAAGGGATCGACAATTACGTACGCGCGATAATTACTCGCGGAAAGTGGCTTGGCGCGAGCGAGCGGGAGACTCTTCCACGGCCCGCGGGTTTCCGTGGCGTACTGCTCGCGAAGACGGTGGACAAACGGCGGTTAAACAATGACGTCTGAGGCTGGCGGGGATGTATTTTACATAATATCGGAAAGAAATGCCGAGTTTCTCTTCAATTGCACGAAACCCCGCAAACCGTTAATTTGTGACAACTGAAGCGCGGAAGGCGGCGGCAGGAGTGGAAACGCGGTGGACTGGCAAGAATAGAACTTGCATTCCCTCATTAAATGTCTCACGGTCGATTCTCTCGGTCGAGTGAGCGTTCTGTCTAATTGTCGGTACCCATCGTAAAACTTAATTATACGCACACCACGCTCCGACAATCTTACCTTTCTTTGACTACGCGTTGTGTATCTTTCCATATCACGGACCATTTATTTAAGAGAGATCTCAACGAGATCTGTTTTTCCGCGAAAAATACGTTCCCAAAAAAAGATACGGTATCCATTTAGAAACATGTTTTCTTTTTACTAAGAATCAATTTAAAATGAAATTTTTTGGAGCGTGTTAAGTCAAATTCGCGTAAAAAACGTTCGCGGAAGAATAGAATTAGGTGTACTTGAAAATTATTATTAAATGGATAGAGCGCACAAGTGGAGCTATGAACACTAGCGATATCTTACGTAATTCTCACTCGAATCCATTCTCGAGACGTTTTCGAGCTGGATTAGCCTCGCGGCAAATTGGCATTGCGAAGAAAGGGTGCGACGCTGGAGGTAGGAGTCGACCGAGCGGAAAGTTGCCCAATTTGTAGGCCGCCTTGGAGAGCCGCGGTCGTGCGAAACAGTTTCTTTTTTCTTCTTTCGCCCCCTCCTCGGTAAAAGCGCAACGAGTGTTTTCACCGTGAGTTTGTCCAGTAATATTCTTGTCGATGGTGCCACAACGACGAACGGCGACGATGGCGGCGTCCCGACGACGTGCGTCGAATCTTTCGTAAGCGCCGGCTGGTTCGCCTCCACACGACCTGTTCCACGTCTGGAGAAAGTCCGCGTGTCAGAGCGCGGACTCTCTCAGTGGTTTCCTAGTCTGGCGCGACAATGCCTCCTCCTCCTACTCCAGAGAGGAGGAGGACCAAGCACGGGGATCGTGGAAGGAGGAAAGAAAAAACTAGACGCACGTTCTGCCAGTCTAGGCTACGTGGAAAGGGTTCGTCGGTTGCGCAATCGCATTGGATGCTCGGGATTCACGAGTGAACTTTTCGCGAAGACCCAGATTCTTGGGCCCATCTTGGGGGTCGATCTAATTCAGCTTGTCTTGCCTGGAACGTGTGACACGAGGTCGTCAGGGGAATCGATCACCTGACTGGTCGACGATCGGAGGCCACTCTGTCCGATCGGACGAGTTCTCGAAAGTTCTTAATCGATCCAGACGAATTTGTCAGGCTTCGATGTTCATCGATGCGCCAGGGTATCGCATAAGAACCGCGCGCGTCATCGGGTTTCTTTGGGTTTGGAAAAGAAAAAAGTCGCGGCGCAAATTGCCGATCTATATGTGGAAGGTGGATCCGGTTATCCGAACAGGTCGCCACGGGTTAATGTTAAAAATGTAGAGAAAAAGCGCAGTTCCGTGATCGCTAAAGGACAAGATCGATTCGTGTAAGATCGTTCCTGGCGCCACGCGCGATCGGTTCACCGCGAAGATTGAATCGTTCTCGGACACTTTTTTCCCAACGAGTAGATCTCGGAATCGGTGATGGTATTATCCTGGGTGTTGTTCGTCGCGTAAGAGAGGAATTGTGTTGTTTTCTAAATTATCGGGTAACAGGTTGCGAAAGCACCGATACCGATTGGGCTATCTAAAATCTCTCACGGATCAGCGACGACGAAGTCGCCTCGCAGACTTCCTCGATTCTTTGTCGAACCTGCGAGAAAGCAGGAAATTCTTGGGGCTAAGAAGAGGGAACAAAGACGGGAGGTGGAGAAGGAGAGACCGTCCTAATTAGGAAAATCTAGAGAACTATTAGATAATTTAGCGCTTCGAGTCGCCTCGGCCGGGTCTATCGCGCGCAGTAGCAATTGCTGTTTACTCGCATCGCTCCTCGTTAAGAAACAACAAAACTCCACCTGTTATGGGCAACCTTACGAACATGCCATTTCGTAGTGGACCACGGTTGGGTCGCTTCGATGAATCGAATTCCGCGTGTAAAGAGTCTTTGGTCGCGCGCAATTCTCTCTCGCGCGCTCAACGACTCCCTTCGAGACGGGTACAGGTTGTTACGTGGATGGTCAATTCTGTAGATGGGAGTGGTCCGACGCGCGAGTCGTGTTGTCACATCGGGGTACGCATGTGAATACCGGTGGACCTAGGAGTTTTACCATAACCACGGCGGGTTGCACGAGTTGCATGAGAAAATAGAGTATATAAGTGGTGGCGACCCCCGGTGATCACATCAGTCCGATCGTTTTGCGTGCGAGGCCACGAGCCATGAAGTTACTGGTAAGAAACGAAATTCCTCACGAGGCTCGTTCGGTAAAGATACCGAGGGGTGGTGATTCGCAGGCTTGGGGATGGTGTGACGCGAGAGAAATCAATTTCAGTTGATCCTGTCGTTGGTCGCGTTGGCGCTCGGCCAGGAGGTCTTCGTTGCTCAGAAGGTAACCGATGGAAATCAGCAGGGAGTAGAACAGAACGTGGGCGTTGCACAAGAGGGCGGCGCGACACTTCAGGATGACAAGAAGTTAGCCAAGAGGAGCTACGGCTGGAGTCCTTGGTACTACGGTGGCGGTGGATACGGTCACGGATGGCCTTGGTGAATATTTTTCATCGAAGATTGATTTACTTAGCAAGAAGCGTACGACCCGTCATACGGAAAATTCTTTGCCTCGCGTTTTCCTCAGGTACGGTGGATGGTATGGCGGATGGTACCCCGGTTGGCCTTGGTACGGTGGATACGGAGGTTACGGAGGTTACGGAGGACGCTACCACGGATGGTACAAGGGATGGTAAATCGCGTTTATCGAGTGTTGGAGAACGAGAGTGGGATCGTCTCATCTAATAAGGCTTCACCGCGGTTACGCTAATTAGACTTTAGAATGGTCGATGAGGTAATTTGCGTTCGTGACTGCATCGATTTTTGCCGATGAGGAGGGCACGCGAGCGAACCCGAAGCGAAGAATGCGCACGCAAGTGGTAGAGAGATGGAAAGTTCATTGTCACCAGTCTATTGTCATTGTCAACTCTCGATAAGGTAAAATTTCATTTTCACCGCCCCCGAACGAGCAGAGTCACCGAAGCTTCGCGCTCGTTATCGTACCTTTCGCATTTATTGTCTACGCGCTTAAGCAGCACGAACTCGAATAAATAATCGATACATTGTACAATCGACGGAAGTAAAGCTTCATTTGAGTAACATACCCTCAGTCGTTTCTTTATGTAGGTCGTTAATATCTCCTGGCAGACCGTAAGGTTCTTGTCCGTATCCTGGAAACAGATTAGGCGTTCACGGATACGTTAATTACCGATTTCTCTTCCTCCACTGTGACGCGAGTGAACCTTTAGAATGTTAGTCAGCTCCTTGATCTTTTGCAGTTTCAATTGTTCCTGCTCCGGCGTCAAATGTTGGTCGCAGGTGGGATGAAGTGGTGGTTGAAACATCGTGATTACACTGGTGAAGAGTGATCGACACTTTTAATTGGTGAATTACTTATTGCAGTCTAACAGACCGTGGCACATCTTCTCCATGGCCTTTGCGCGTCTTTCTTGCAAAATCAGCGTGCGCGACTAGCGTTGCTTAGAAACAAAGTTGACAACAGATGCGCCAGGGCACCGCAGTGACTTTCGTTTTTTTTTTTTTTCCTTTGATGAAAGTGAAGCGATAAGAAATTTTCCTAGGAATATTTTCAACGTGCCCCACCGTGTCTTTTCAAAAATATTCTCAGGTACTGTCTATTTTATGCGAATTTGATTGTTATTCACTGTAGTTCCGAATCGTGTAGTTTTAAATTTTCCATTGAGAAGAATGTATCCCATGCTGCAATAATAGTTCCCTACTTTAGTCTCTCACCGCATTGTGGTTCTCCGAGAAATTCGCTAGGGGGCAATAGCGAGGCTTCCGAAATCGATTCTGAATAGCGCGCTGAGAAACTATTCTGTGGCACAAAAGGAGCGAGGCATTTCAAAAGTCTCTTTTAACAAAAATTTAATTTCAAATTTCCTCAAAGAAGCTGTTCAAAAAATTCTTTATCTACAATATCGGAGCGAAATCACGAACTAAAAATTAATTACAACAACATCTTTAGTATCTAAAACAAAGCAAAACAAATACTCCATTATAAATTTATAATTCTCTCCGTGGAAGCGTGTTGGGACAATATGCCCCGTTCAGGCGAATTAACTTCGAGAAGGTACGGGCCCTTCTTCCGGTCCATTCTCCAAGAGTCAAAGGCCAACTGGATGCATATTTTGCGGTTGGCTCTTAACGCTTTTCGAGTGGTCAGCGTCCATTGTCCGAGAGTTGATCTCCGTGATTCCTGATGGACCAGTTTGGCGCGCGGGGCTCACAGGCGTATGCTCGATTCATCGTCCCGTACGAAGAGTGTCAAAGGCTAACTGGGTGGAGTTTATGACGTCGGCGTGCGCACCCAGGATCCACCGGACAGTGGGCATTGTTGGCGCTAGGGCAGCATCCCTCGAATTCTGGGTGGACCAGTTTTCCAATGGTGGTGGCACGAGCTGAAAGGGGATAAGTCGAGGCGCTACCTCGCGCTCCAGCTCCTTCTCGTGGGGGCCAGGACCTCGCCACGCGAGCGAACAGGTTTTCGTTCGGGAAGAGAGTCCCTCCGCGCTATCTGTCGTCGCTGGAATACGGATCGTGATCCAGATCAGGTGGAAACTGGTCCATCGCTACGGAGGCACCTTTTGGAAATCGAGACGTCGTTTGCTCGCGTGGCAAGAGATCAGAGATCAGTTCGGCCGAGAGCTTCGAGTCCGACAGGTCTCTTCTTTTTACAAAAGAATGCTTTCGTCGAACGGTGAGGATCAGGTGCGAATTAGTCACGTAGCTCACGCTTAAAGCGCGCCTCGACGATTCGCGATTACGGAAGCCTCCTCTTTTTTGTATGCCTCAATGATGAGGAGCGAGAGAAGAGGCGTTATCGATGAAAGAGAAATAGCCCGTTAACGCGCCACGCGGATGTATACATCGTGCTGGAAGCGATCCGCAGTAAAGAGGGGGTTTATAACCCTTAACGATTTCCTACGATGTAACCCGAAGAAAATTCTCTGGCCCGCGGCGTGCGCGCGCGCGCGACGAAGACGGCGAAGGGAGGAGGGAGAGCTCGAGACAGAAGGGACAAAGGATCCCGGGCTCTCAATCAAAGGGACACGAAAACAAAGGCTCCCGACGTGTGTGTCACATGAGACGCTGAAACCAGCCCACATTGGCCACTTCTTTCACCTGTCCATCACTACCCTCTGGAACCTCTAAAAAGAGGACGTCGCATGGAAGAGGAGGGACATTTGCGTTTCCGCGCTCCTACCCACTCTTTGTCCGCCTTTATCGTTCCCTCTCCTTCGTCAATTACGAATTCAGGCTCTCTCGTCCGAGGAGAGACCGAAGTAATTGTCCTGCACTGCTGCGCATTGCGTAATCTCTCGCAGAAGCCGGAAGATTTCTCCGCCGGACTTGGCGAACGGTCCGATCGACGAGAGGAAATAGTGGAAGAGGTTGTTTCGCGTGTGCTTCTCTTACCATTTTCGTTTTACTCACTTCGTCTGTTTACTCGTTCTTCTTTCTCTCCTCGTTAATTTGAATTTAGTTGGCGCCAATCATTTCACGCGGTCAGCAGGGGATCAGAGAGTGACAGAAAGCGAGAGATCCTGAAAAGTTCCTAGCACATACGAGCGTCGTGGCGCGATCCCCATTCGTATCGGTAACGAGGGCCTGGACTTTTGGAGAGTGGATGGAGAAAAGGTAGAGGGTGAGAGTACACACGCGGTAATACCAGGACACCGCGTATATGGGGAGGGCGTATTTGTTTTACTGCCTGGCTGCCGGCATTGGTTGAGAACGTGCTCCGCATTCTTGAAATCGTGCCACCCTTGTTACGGCATAGACTCTCCATCCCGCCCTGCCCTCTGCCTCAAGGCGGCCTTTGCCATCAACCTCTCTTCTCGTAGCAGCACGACGACCACTGCAAGAAACACCGCGATCCTTTTCATCCAGGGTAGCGCCGATCGTAAAAATTCTCAGCTGTCTCTTAATGGCCACCACCCCAAAGTTGCGTGCCCAAAAAGCTTTCTTACGAATTCTCCCTCGGATGACGAATTCCTTATTATTTTTTTCTCCGGCTAGATTAGAAATCGGTACTCACTCTTCCTTCTTCTTCTTGATTCTTCTTCGTTCACTCGTTCCTTTTGGTTTCATTCTTCCTTCCAGCCGCAGGGGGGTCGTAAAATTTCTTAACACCTTCGGAGGATCTCGTGAATCCTCCTCGCCGTACCTGGGTCCTCGAGATGACGCTTCTTTTTCGACCTCGACGAGTCGTCGTGACTCCTCGTGCTACACCGCCCGATCGTGAACTCTTTTAGTGGGACACAAGGGTGGGTGGTGGAGGTGAGGGCTAGAGGGCATAAGAGTCCGGCATTCTGTCGATCCTAATTTACGGCTGGGATTTCAGGCGTTTATGTCTTTCCGATAAGGTCGTTCACGCAGATGCCGCGCCACTGCACCCATGGATCTTCCTCTATCCTTCCTTCCTGCTCTCTTATTTCTTCGACCTCGCCTCTTCTCGTTCTTCTCTCCGTCTCTCTCTCTCTCTCTCTCTCTCTCTCTCTCTCTCTCTCTCCTTCTCTCTCTCTGTCTCGCACGCGTTAAAGGCTAAAGGACGAGAAAGTCCGCGAGGGAAGTTCGTCTTCGTCGTCCTTAACGAGACTGCCGGAATCGAGATGTCGATTTTCTCTCGAGCACTCTCCTCTTCTTCTCATGCAGAGAGTTCTTCTCCATGGAAGCCGAGTCGCGACGATCCCCTTCTGGAGATGATGGTGATCGACGGCTATCGATTCTCGAGAGGCTCGACCTTCGTAGCTTTCGTATCTGTTGTTAACGACGCGCCTTTACTTCTTTCGTTTGAGCGATCGCAAAGCCTGTCGCTTCGTTCGATATTAATGTTAATTACGGTAGAAGCTCGAACGAGTGTGTCACGTGACATCACAGTTAAGAAGTGTCTTATGGGTCACGACTTGCGATAATATTTGCCCGGGGCAGAGACAACCGGAGATTCCATAAAATTGGAAATTTCGACCTTTTTCCGTCCACGGATGGGGTGTTAAATTCTCTGTGAGATTCGATTGGCCGACGGTACGTAGCGGGCAGAGATTTCCTGTCCGGAAGGAGCCACGAGATGGGTTTGTTCACGGTTTTCAACCGCGTCATCTTTTTCCCTCGCTTTTTCACGCTCTTTGAGGAATCGTCCCGGGGTGAAAGTCAGCTCGAGCGACGAATCATCGAGAGAGAAGCTTCTCAACCCTCGTATTTTATCCTTCCAATGTTAAACTATCACCTCCTCTGTAATCTCGCGCTTGATAATTACTATCGTGTTTATTAAAATGATAAGAAGAGCCACTTGCTAATAGTCAGAATTAGAAGAACAACCGAGATACTTACAACACGACAAAAATTGATTGGTTATATCGTGTCGAAACAGCTCTCCTCGCCCCTGGAAAGCGTACGACGACCTCTCGCACTTGCTTCGTACCGATACCCAGGGATCGTGGAACGTGGTCCTCGACCCGATAATCGGATGAAGCTCGTTAATAATTGCTGGCCGGCCTCGGCCGGGCAAACGTGGCATGCGACAGTGCCGCAACCGAAATACTCGCAGGAAGACTGATGGTCTCACCATCGAAGAACGAGTGGAACGATTACGAAAACGAAGCCCAGAGGGTGGTGCTTTTTTCGGGACAACGAGAAGTTAAAGTTACAGGCGCCGCGGCTGGCCAATTCTGACGGCCGTCGTCCTTTTATTTATTTACGAGGTGGAGCGAAGTGATCGGGACTGCCGGGTCCCCAGGAGCAGCGAGCATAATTAAACGATCCTCGTCGCTCGAAGGATCCAAGGATCGATGCGCCGAGCTGAAAATACTCGTCTGGATTGAAATACCGATCGCAATGTGGGCAGGTACTATAGGATGATTATTGGGCGTACTTAATCGAATTTACTCTTGGAAACGAATTACAATGGGACCGGACGAGAAGGGATTCTTAAGCTAGACACTCTTTACTCTGCTCTCTCAGGCAATACTGAACTCACCTTAGAAAAATGAGATAACCACGTAGTATCAAGGTGGGCGAATCCGGACCAGCGCGTGAAAACATTGTGGAACACTTACACGCGGACACGACCGAGGCATTCGACTCTTCTCACTTTTCGACCACGATCCTCTCGCGTTCGGCTACGAGTAAAAGGGAAGGCGAGAAGGCTCATGGAGAGGAGGGTTGGAGGCACGGGATGGCCAAAATTTATAGCGTCTTTGCGTGCTCGCCTGGGATGGTGGGACGGGGAGGAGCCACCCCTTAGACTCAATGTTTTCTGCAGGGAAAGTCGGAAGTCGAGTCGAACCCTGGCCAGGACTAGCCGTCTCCCATACGTCTTGCTAACAGACTGGATAGGTTTGGTCGAGCGGTCCGCGGTGAAAAAAAATTCTAGAAAATTCCTCGATCACCTTAGAGACTTCTTCTTCGCTCTCAAAGCTTCTTTGGATATCTACGAAAGCCCACTACGATTTTCGTCTCTTAAATCCAAGGGGTCTGGGCTCACGAAATTTTCCAAGCACCACGTCCGCGGACAATTCGTGAGCGTTATCGGGTAGATTTAGTTGGACGAGCGGGTCCCTCCATTTTCCGAATGGACTTCTGACCCCACCATCCCTCGGCGCGCAAGGATCCGGGGGATGCTTTTTATTAGACTCCGCCAGGATCACCCGGTATATCCGCAATGCGTGGACCCGCTCGCGCGTGTGCGTGCGCGGAGGGTAGAGGATACAAGCGCGCGAGCGTGTAAGTCCAGTAGCGAGCGAGCGAGCAGTGGCCATGTTAGGGCTGAAGGGACAGCCCCATTCGGCAAATTAACTGCGTTAGAACGGGGGAGCAACGCGGAATTCTTTACGCACCCCTGCGACCTACGACCGGCCATTTTACGCTGGATTTTCCGTGGAAAAGCTCCTTCCTTTTTTTTCTTCTCAATCGTGGTGTCCACACCATCCCAGCAATTCTCGATACCGTTGCTCCGCCAGTGTCGTACAAAGCCACGGCCGATTAAAGAGCGCCGGGCGAAGCCAGGACCAAGGATTATAAAGTTTTTGCTAAACACCGTGTAAAATACGGCCGGGCGTATAATTAAGTTTAATAGCCTGAACTATCCCTCCACCCATCTCCTCATCCTCCTCACGATCCTCGAAGGATAATTAATTAACTACCGGCGTCTGGCGTGCGCGGCCGGTCCAGGGTAACTACTAAACGGAGTTTTTACGCGCCGGCGGTGCGGTGGGAGGCTGTGAAGGGCACGGCGGTAACCTCTCGCGCAAGCGCGAACTTCCGATTTCCGCGAAATTGCTAAACATCGTCCTAGAGGTAGCCGCGCGGAAGTTTTTCGGAAGTGGAGAAAGTGCATAACGCGAGAAACTTTACGGCAACGATTTCCATAGGAAAGTTTCTAGCCCGCCGACGACGACGACGTCGCAGTCGACACCGCGTGCGCGCGCGCGCGCGCGTGAGAGAGAGACTTTAAAGGCGAGCGCCCGAGACGGCGCGGCGGCGGGCTTAATCGAATCGCTAATGTTTGTTAAATCTTTGTCGGAGATCTTTTAAAGGTGCTCGGCCGGGCGCAAGGCGCTCTTTAATTCGAGCCGAGAGGCACGCGACCGCCTGAGGAAGGAAGGATCGCGTTAAATTACCGGCGATAGAATTGCGCCGTTCAATCCTCCTTTTTGTTCAATCCTTCGATCATGGATACACTGAAAAAATTGTATTCTCATCTTAAGAATTTACCACTTAAGTTTAGAATACTTCCCACTGAAATAAGCAACAAGAGGATCTTTTTAATTTAAGAGTATTAGAATGTTCTAAACATATTCCTCTAATGAAATATTCTTAACAGATATTTTTATCAGATATTCTTAACATAACCTGGTAAAAAATTTGTATGGATAGATTTCGTATATAATTATTCGAAACAAAACTCTTAATGAAATGCTTCACTTTTGATATTGTCGAAAATTACATTATCCATACCTTGAAATCAGAATTGGTTGAGAAATGTCAGGAGAAATGTAGTCACGAGAGAAGGTTACAATTCATATACATATACATATATTTCTATCACTTGTAAATATCTCCATTAATCCTCAAATCCTCTTCGTCTAGCCACTTCGTCATTTCCTTATCAATACTTTTTGCACAACACAGCACACAAAATAATGTAGTACCCAAAATTACGTAGAATTGCAAGACGAACAAGATACAGGCATCGACATGTGCCGCACGCGATGTGTAACCTAACTTAACCGCGAATACCGACACGCATTGTGTGGCGACGTTCAGATGGATTATTAAGAATATATTCCAAAAACCGTCATATCGATAAGAAAATATTCTTATCCATTAAGAATGAATTATTAAGATGAATTATTAAGTTTGTATTTTAAGAATACGACTTTTTCAGTGATAATAATTCTCTCTCGGCATTCTTTTAACCTTCTCGTCCTACAGAGTGCGCTTGCCAAGGTACTCGAAGCACCCTGGATCGCCACTCGAGTAAAATCGACGACGCGCTTGGACGAAACATCGTCCCTCCTCCTCGTTAAATCCTCCAGGTAGCCCATGGGTCCATCCTAAGGTGGAATATCCGCCCGTTCGATATCCGCGGATAACTTTCTGAATAGGTGATCACGTAAAACTGATTTAGCAATTTGCCCATTCCCGAGCGCCGCGATCTTAGTTCAAATTGAGTATAGTCCAAGTCTCACTCGGGTGAACCACTACTAATCCAATTCCCGAGATCTCGAGACGTCCTCTCGGCTGAGGGTAGGGGAAGAGGTGAAGGAGTTAGGGCAGAGAAATGGAGAGAACGAAGGAGAAAGAGCCGTCGAGGATGGTACGGTTAGACGTGGGTGGAACTAAAAGAGACGGACGGACGGACGGACGTACGGAGTGAGAGGAAGCAATGAGTAAGGACGTGAGAGGAGGAAGAGAGGAGGTCGAGGCGAAGGTATAATATCGCCTATGCAAATAGCCTTTGGACTTAGACCGACTGAATATACTTTAGGAGCGGGCCGGCTCGAGTTAGGCCGCATCGTGGTGCCGGTTCTGGGGTGAGAGAGGGCCGGAATGGTAGGAGACAGCAGCACGCGCCCTTAAAAATTCCATCACCGAAGAAGCGTCGTCGGCACTCGTTACGTCCTCGTAGAACAAGGACTCGCTGCTCTCATCCGAGAGTGAACCTCTTGGTCGCGGTGTTTAAGAGAAACTTTCGCGAGGGCTTACTCGGGCCATCCACCGCGATACGATCCTTTAGCAAGCAGGGAGGATTCATTTCACGGTGTCGTTGGCCCGTGATTTCGAAGCTCGGACAACTCGCGGAAATAAATCCCATCTATTCTCAGGGCGCAAGAGCCACGCGCATGCGCGTTAAGGTACGTCGTTTCTTTTTTCTCCCTCTCTTTCGGTCCCCGTAAAAAAATCCTTCTACGAAGAGAGATGCACTCGCGGATGCAACCCTCGTACGCTCTCTAGGTGCTCGCACATTTGACCGATCATTTTTCCCGGGTAGCCGCGGACGCCGGGATAAAACAAGCGCGCCCGCGCGCCACGGTAATAAAAGGAGAGTGCATCTAAAGAACAAACGACGTCGGCGTCGGCGGCAGCGCGGCCGCGGCGTTCTCGAGAATATATTCAGTCGGGGGAGGGGCACCCATTTCATCCACTACGCCCAACCCTCGGTGCTCGCGCTTCTCTCCTTACATTAATTAGCCCGCGTACATCGGCGCCGGGCTTGGTTATTATTTCTCATCGCCCGTGGGTGGAAACATACTGAAATAAGAGGCGCGAGAGGGAGAGTTGGCGGTGAGCGGAGGGGTGAAAGAAAGAATGAAGGAGCCCGGGGTATTTGAGAGGCGAGAAAGAGACCAGCGCGACCGATGGAGCGGCATAGGTCGCGCATGCAGAAGTCGGGCTGATTGTTAGTACGGGCGGTTAGAGCGGTGGAGGTACGGCTGAGGGCAGCTTTTGGAAGGGGTTGTAGCGCACCGACGAGAAGAGTGGTGGGTAGCAGTGGAGGATGAGAGATTGAGGAGGGGGACAACATTAGGCTGGGTTTCCAGACGAGACGAGGGTAGGACGTTTGAGGTCAGTTCGGGGCGGTTTTTTCAACCCCCGGAGCGAGTCGCTCAATACCGGGGCCGCCCCTCGACTGACCAATGGTCGTCCGCCAGGCCCCACCACCTGCCCCGGCTGACCAGCCAGCCGATTGGACGAAAACCTCCCGAGGGATACTCTATCCGGCAAGGATACTCTCTCTCGTCCCGGATCCTCCAGACCCGCTAACTAACCGGAGAGGAGGGAGAGAGTGAGAGAGAGAAAGAGAGAGAGAGAGAGAGAGATTACGTACCGGGTGTGCCCTCAGATATCGGAGAGGCTTGCCTCTCCTGATCCGGGAATTTCTGCCGAGTTCCATCCACCCAAGGAATTTCTGATGAAGGATTACAACGAGTACGCCGTATTCAATTTTCGTCCTGCCCCCTTCCTCCTTCTCCCGATTCCACCGTCTCTTACTTCCAGGACGAGAGTCGAGTTCTCTTTTGTACCTCGATACCACGACGGGGGCTTATCGATGCGTTGTAAAGGATTTTCTTACGGAGTAATCGCGAACCTACGTTTATCCGCCAATGCCGCGTCTCCTACTTACGCGCGCGAGTGATATCGGTAATCCTTTATCGAGCGTCTTCGTCATTGAGAGGGTTGCGTTACTATCCTCTCTACCTTCGGGGTTTTCGTTGCTCCGATAATTGGCGTGCTCTCGTGGCACGTGGTGGTATTTTAATTTGCTCTTTTTTTTTTTTTTGGTTGTCCTCTTCCACGTATTCGTGTTTCAACTTGGCGTGTCACCCGCTAGAAGGTATTCTACCTCGGAGATGGAAACCTTTGGTGGTCGCCGACGCTCGGACGCATGCCACCAGAGTGTTTACGAATGTTATCAGGAGGATAACGGGACACCCTGTATCCGTCGAGAGGTGGAGAGAGTGGTCGTGCCCGGTAGTTTGCCCAAGATGATATCGGCGTCTCTCGCTTTTCGTTAGATTCCACAGTCACCATTACTAAAGCAGATGGGAACTTGAAACTACGCCAAAATTCGGATCAAGAGCCTTCGGCCGACTTAAAGACACCTTAAAGTTCCGCGAGCGCGACATTGAAACCGACGTCGGTAGGCGGGGGTGGTGTTGGGCGCCGGCAGTGCTGCTGCCGGCGAGGGAAAGTAAAGTGAGAGGAGAAGGGGTTGGGAGGCGAGAAAAGGCGGGAAACGCTTGCAGGAAAATTTCGCTTCGACCAACGATGGAAACGAAGTCGCGAGTTAATTTGGATTGACTTTTAAGTTTACGGTGGTCGTGTCTTCCTCTTGGCATTTCCAGGTCGATCGATGAGACCTTTCTACCGATACGACTCAGCACGCGTGAGAAAACAAAAGGCGGGAAATGCTTGCAAGAAAATTTCTGTTCGACCGACGATGGAAACGAAGTCGCGAGTTAATTTGGATTGACTTTTAAGTTCACGGTGGTCGTGTCTTCCTCTGGGCATTTCTGGATCGGTCAACGAGCTCTTTCTACCGATGTGACTCAGCACGCGCGAGAAGAAAAAGGGGGTGGAAGGTAACAAGAGGCGGAAAATGTTTGCGGGAAAATTTCGCTTCGACCAACGATGGAAACGAAGTCACGAATTAATTTTCATTGACTTTCGAGCTCGCGGTGGCCGTGTCTTCCTTTTGGAATTTCCAGGTCGATCGATGAGACCTTTCTACCGATACGACTCAGCACGCGCGAGAAGACAAAAGGCGGGAAATGCTCGCAGGAAAATTTCTGTTCGACCGACGATGGAAACGAAGTCGCGAGTTAATTTGGATTGACTTTCGAGCTCGTAGTGGCCGTGTCTTCCTCTTGAAATTTCCGGGTCGGTCAACGAGTTCTCTCCGACGCGAGGGCGCGCGACAGTTAACGGAAAATTGAATGGATCCGCGCCTTCGGGACGAGTACCTTTGCTCGGATTGCCACGCAGACGCCATCTTTCCGGATAATAAGCGAGTGAGATGGAATTAATGTTGTCCTCGAGGTTCTTCCTCTCGCGAGGGGTTAAGAATGGTGATTCGCGAAATCGGAGCGAAAGCAGTCGTCGGACCCAGTTGCAATTCTCGTACCTTCTCCTTTCTCGTTCTTTCTTCTCTCAGCGCGACAGGTATTTCGCTGGGTATTTTTTTTCTCTCTCTCTATCTCTATCTCTCTCTCACTTTTCTTCTCTGCCTCCTCCTCGCGGCAGTCCTTACTCGTTTCACGGCGCAGACAGGGTGGGCCGCGGAGGGGGCTGAGCCCACGGGACCGGGATCAAAGGAAGAATTATCAGGGTTCCGTGCGCGGTCCGGGATTTGGTCCCGTAGGAGACTTACCACATGTAAATAAGGACAGAGCTCCTGTAGCTCGCTCCTGTCCTGCGTAAATAACATTTTTCCGATAGCGTTGGAATAACCCTCCCTAGTCGTGGCTACGAGCCCTCGCGAGCCTTTGTCGTCCTTTGGAATTCACCTTCCTCCATTCTCCAAGCGAAAATGATAAGCGACACACTGGGATCCTAGGATAGAATTTCTCGTAGCAATTAAATGACGTTTGACTCTCGTGGCGGTGCGCACCGATCCTTCGACTTTCTCGTCCGTTTGTTTCTTTCTTCTATTCGCCGCCCCTTGGCTCTCGCACCCCGACGCTTTTCTCCACCCTTCCACCGTGCTCCTCTTCTCCCACCCTTTGTCTCTCCTTCGCGTGAAAGGGAGGCGGCGCGAGTATTTTTGTTTTCTCCTACCTTTTCCTCTCTCTTTCTCTTCCTCGGCCAGCATATTCGGTGTGCGGTGGCGGTTCTACGTTTCAAAATGTATGCAAAAGACCGGAGCACCCCGCGCATCCTAACACGGTACAGACCGTGGAGAAAGCTCGAGCGAATGCTTTCGAGAGCGTTCGATCTCTCGAGTATTTCCAACCCCACCGATCCCGTCCCCAATCGATCGCCTCGAAGTGGGGCCAAACATTTCTTTTTTCGACGATGAAAATTTGCATCCCGTCGTGGCACGAGTAGCGTCTGGAGAGAGATACGACGCTTGGCGAAGGGCGGTGGATTTTTCTCGGAGTGTACCGGGGTCCGGTCGGAGTAGTTACCATCGATTCGTGGCCGCAACTGTTTCGTCGTTTAAAAAAGGAACGCCTCGAGTTCTGGGGTGGAAAGACATCTTCTCCCGACATATATTTCATGTTTGTCCAAGGGGCCAGACGACACCAGCCTCCGAACAATATGGGGTCATTTTACGCGTTCCCTTACAAGAAGTTCGTCCCTCTTTTTTCTTTTCTTCTCGCGCGCGAGACTTCACGAGACAGTGGGATTCGAGAGTATATTTACTCTTGCGCGGTCGATGGTGCGCTGGTAATAATTTTCACTTGTGCTCCTTGCCTTTCCGTTTCACTCGTTCGGATTGCTATTGGATACTTTTTTTTTGTCTTCAAGGTCGCGCCATTCTCCACCGCGAGAAGAAAAATCCACTCACGAGCAGTGTCCCTTTTCTCGAGTCCACGAAGCCACCGTGGAAATGGAAGAGGACTTTCCAGATTAACCGCGAGACTCGAGAGGAAGTCTTGCGGCCAACTGTACTCCACTTCCTCCTGCTCCTCGGTAGCGAGCGCGCGGCACGATAGGGAAGCGAGATCCTCCCGGCCAAGCTGCATATTGATTTACGATAATTTCATTATTTCGCCCGGCTTCTTGTAACCGATTAATGTCACTTTCGGGGCCACTGTCTGCCAATTGAAATGCAAACGATCGGCGATCGTCCGGACGCGGGGTTCATGAGCGTCGCTAATAATTCGCTCGAGCTTTCTCCCTCCATCTCTTTCTCGGAGTGGCGCGCGTGTCTGCCACGAGGAGAAAACGGGCGCGCGAGTCGTCCGAAGGCCACGAGGAAAGGGCACTCGAGGAGTTTCGCTCGAACTTTTGCCAGCTTCGTCCTCCTCCTCCTCATCCTCCTTCAGGTCCTCTCGTTTTTCAAACGATGCGAAAATACGGAAGAGACTTGAAACGCGTACGAGGATGAGAGGCCTGAAAAACGGACAAAGAGAGGCTGCCTCAGACTGGCTGGTGGGCTTGAGGGAAGAAGGGCGCCGAAAGGGTGAGGGGTGGGTGCGCTGGTGAGACGAGTCGCGTGGAGCAGCAGCGGGGAGGAGGAGGAGACGAGAATTTTATTGGCTCTGACTCGGCGGGGCCCCCCCTAACGTCTTTCGTTTGCTTCCCAGATTTTCATATGTTTTCATCCGCTCGGAAAATTAGGACGTTATATACGAATCGTAGCGGAGAAAGCGAGGGTTGCGGAGAAAGGGAGAGGGCGGAATTCGAGAAACTGTTATTGGCCGGGCGCGTCGCTTTTGTGGCGAGATACATGGATCTCTTTCCTCGTGGGCAGATAATGTTCCATCGACGGAAGAGGCGATTTCTGAAATTCAAAATGTCACTTACGCGCCTCTCGTCCATAATCTCTTTCTCACTCTTTCTCTCTCTCTCTCTCTCTCTCTCTCTCTCTTGTATCAGAAGATTTCTGCGACGAACGATATAGAGGAAATTCGCGTGTACCACACGAACACGTCGTGTTCGGGTGACGCGAGTGGATTCACCACCGCAGGAGAGGAGGGTGCACATAAAAAGCATATTTCGAGGTCCTGCCAGGGTCGTCCCGGCAGGGTGGACCTTGCTTGTAATATATCAAGCCAGATCGATACTATTCCGCAGACTTCGGTTGTTCGGAAAGCTTCCTTCTTCTCCCTCCACCTCCTCCACTGCCTTCCTCCCTCGCGCTTCATCGGTCCAGCGAAGGAGAGACGTAGACACTCTCTCTTCCTCCTTCATCCACTCCCTCGATTCCACCCATGCCTCCTCTTTCGACCACTCTCCTCGAATATCACGAACTTCCAACGGCGCGGTGAGAGGGTTGGAGCGGTAGCGCGGGGGATAAGCCACTAGCAGATATAATGC
This sequence comes from Tiphia femorata, assembly GCA_944319695.1. NCBI lineage: Eukaryota > Metazoa > Arthropoda > Insecta > Hymenoptera > Tiphiidae > Tiphia > Tiphia femorata. The sequence continues at coordinate 8,142,854 of OX090904.1, forward strand.
AGGAAATTCGACGAGTCTTTCATACGTCCTTTCAACCTGGAAGGATGCCGAGAAGATACTCGTGTCAACAGCTTGGCTTGACGCGCGCGCGCCCGAAATTTCCTTTCCGTCGTGAAAGTATCGATGGCGGCACCTCGCTCCTACGGATTACAGCGCGAAAAGTCTGGCTCTTGGACGAAGAAGAGAGCATTTTCCGAACGAGAACGAGAACGGGAGCGTGTCCGTAGATCAAAGAAGACCCTGACTACCGCGACGAGTCCGACTCCAGTGGAAATTTTCGAAGGAAATATCTTGCAAAATATTCGAGCGTCTTCTGGTGAAACGTGCGAGGGACAACAAGTACGAATAATAAAGCCATTATTCGGTACCTGTGCGGGCGAAGCTTTTGGAACCGCGTGAGCTCAAAAGCGTTCTCTCGAATCTGTATCGATCGCGAGTAAAGTGGGCGATGGGGCACACCGAAATCAGATTACACAAAGGGCTCTCTCTTACCTGATGCGCTGCGTGCGAAGTCTGGCCCAAAACTGCGCCACCCCTTTCCTGCCACGCTGGAAAAAAAAGGGCCAAGGGCTTTTCCTCGCACGCTCGTCTGCACGAGCGTCCAACCAGGCACACCCAACTGTCTCCCGTCCCTACCACCGAGAACTACCAAGCCCTTAAATACGCGCGAGCTCTCCAGATCAACGTAAAAAAGAATAATAATTGACGAACCTCTCTAATGATTTTATCCAAAAAAAAAGAAGAGAGAATCATCGACTTTTCTCACCGATCGTGCATATCCCGCAAATAATTCACGGAACCATTCCGAAAACTAGCGCGCTTCCCTAAAGGGGATTGGCTCGCGTTCGATCGGGCCCGAGGCCGGTATCGATTCTTGTATTACATTTTAAAATATGGTCTCCGTGCTTCTTTCGGGGGCGCGATGGATGCCCGTGCCCGATCGAGATGAAAAAGGTCGTGGGTGAGCGGGTGAGTGGGTGGCGTCGTCGTCGTCCCGTGGAATCCACCAGAAAAGTATCCCCCCGGATTCGAAGGAGAAATTCGAAGGAGAGAGAGACGAGTGCTACGACGACGATGGCCCTTGCCGCGATAGCGCGAGAATTCGCGCGGGCCATTGGGCATAGGTCAGGCAGAAGCCAATCCGACGAAACTCTCAGATATATGATAAAAATTGACTCTCCGAGAAGGAAGGTAGAGAGGGGCGGACGAGAATGGAGGGAGAGGTTGAATTTCTCTCTTCTCACTCCCTCTCGCTCTATCTTTCTCTCTCTTCAGCCCTTCTCTCTCGTCCCTTAAATCCCTCGGATAACACCGCACACGGAAGCCCCTCGTCCATCCCCTTCGCCGTCGCTCGACGATAGGCCAGGAAGAGTCTTATACGGAGGAAGGAATAAATGGGAGGATGAGGAGGAGGTGGTGGAGAAAGAGAGCGGGACCTTCGTAGGGGTTGCCCTGCGAAGGGACCGAGAGTGTCGAGTCATCGCGGCCCGATCAAAAAATGATCCAGCGGCTAAAAAATGCAAGAGGGTTGTGCGAGCCACGCCGGCCAATCGTCGAGAGCGTCTCTCGAACGCGCTCGGTGCGAGCGGAAGAATTTCCGAAGAGTGTCTTGTGTCCTTGACTCGTGAAATACAGGGCGGATAGCGGAAATTCTCCACGGAGAATATTTTTGAGAGGTGGCGAATCTTTTTTAACGCGCTTGCTTCTCTTTCTCTCTTTTTCGAGTTACCACTCGATTGTTGCGTCGTTGTTTCAGCGTGCTCCAGTTTGCGCCGGAGAGAGAAAATCTTGAGCGTCCTCCTCGAGTCGAAAGGAATCTTCTTCCTTTTCTTCTTGCTCTCTTTTCTCTCTTTTTCATCTAACGTCCGCGCTTCGTCATTTCCGCATCTTCTCATCTCTTTCTAATCTTATCTCTTCTTCTCTTACACGATCGTCCCCTTTGTCCTTCTCGGGTCTTCGTCGATGCGCGTGGAAAAGTTACAGCGCGCGCGCGCGCGCACCGCACGGAAAATTTTCCTTTGCAACGTACGGGGAAACATTTTCCAAAGTCCCGCAAAGCCGGTTGAAATCCGCACCGTGTATGATATCGCTCTCGGCGTGGCGAAAGTTTTGTCGGGCGCGCGTGTCCTGTCTTTAACGACGCCGAGGAAGCGCGTGGGGCTAACCTTTCTTACAGGATTGTCGTCCACGTCGCACGTTCTTATCGGCGTACAAGGATTCGTTTGTCGCCGCGATCGTTCGTTCCCGATTAAGGGAACGAGTGTTCGCGCGTGGTCGCGACGATAAAATAAGAGGGAAAAGAAAAATATCGCTACCTCGTAGAAAGTATTTCCAAGCTTGGTAAGTGTTCACCACTTGGATCCCGAAGCTACGCGAGACTTACGACTCCAATATCGAACGTGCTTGTTACCTTTCTAGACACGCGAGAACACTTCTCACCCCTTCGTACTCGCGCGTATTCGGCACCTTTGTTACTCGCGATCACGAAGAAATGGGGCAATACATATTCGGGTTGGTCGCGGCCATTTTTGTATTTGTTTGAAATTTTAATGTGCCGCGCGCGCGCGGCCTCCTCCTGCGGGAGAGAACGCGGTCGGACGGGGACGGTCGTCGCAGGGGGTGGCCGTCGGTGAATAAGGTGGAAAAGAAGAGACGAGGAGAGGATGTGTTTCGGGTGGGCGAAATAGAGGGTGGGTTAGCGGAATACCGGTGGCGTAAACCGGCGGCCATTACCTTCGATTTCGAAATAAATTGCGCGCCATAAACAGGGTGGTCCATAAGAATACATACGACCGGCTTACCGCGAAGGTACCCAATGTTCTGAAAAATGTAGCTCCGCCGTGCCGCTGATATCGATCCCTTCCTCCATTCCCTCCATTCTCTCTCTCTCTCTCTCTCTCTCTCTCTCTCTCTCTTTTCCACCCTCTTATCCTCATCCTCTTCGTCCTCTCACCCCCGTCCGTTCTCCGAAGCGCGTCGAGAGGGACACGAGGTGGGTGAGGCTTAATTTCAACCCGCGTGTAGTCAAATTCAGTCGTTCGAGGAGAAAGGAAGAGAGTGAGAGAGAAAGAAAGAAAGACCTTTGACTTGGACCCCCTTCATTTTTTAGCCCCGACACTCGTCGACCACGAGTCCGGAAACGGACCGTCAAAGCTCTCCTTTTTTCGGTTAATACCTCAGCCGTCCGCTCGTTCGCCCGTGGATGATTTCGCAGTGGGGGTCGTTGGGCAAAGGTACCCTTAACGACCAGCCCTTGTTAATTTATGTCCATTGTTTATCCCTGGCCAAGCGTAAAGCTTCGCCGTTGGCTGCGATCGATTCGCCAACGACTCGCGGACGCGACGTTGGAATATTGAGAAAAATCGAGGAATTGTGCCATGCCTTGAATTTTTCTCTTTTACCCACTCTCTAATCTTCGGTAAATGGATGGTGGCGAGCGGTTCGTGCGGCATCGTTCCTTATCCGATTGTACGAGGCCGAAATTAAAGTCTGAGGTCCCCACGAATCTCGTCCCCTTGGCTCTTTTGCATTAAGACGCTCTCGCGTTGCTCGCAAAGAGGAAGAGGACGCGGTTTTGAAAATGGCCGCTGCCGCGGGCTGATAAGGTTCGCGCTGTCCAAAGGGTCCTCCCCTCCCGACAAATGGCCCGTCACGATTCTCGTAAATCAAGGCTCAGGACGAAGGACCACAGGGTGGGCGCTTCCTGATCGTCGTTTCTGTCCTTACTGGCCTCACCTTCTCTTCTTTCCAACTTCTTCAGGCCCTCGAGTAATACGCACGCGAGTCTTCTATTTTCAGTGAAAGTTACGCTATAAGATCTCCTTCTCTCTCTGTCTCTCTCATAATCTCTTAACCACGAAACTGTCACATCTATAAATAAACTCGACGAGTAAAGTCCTATTTTCGGCAGAGACTGCTTTTCCTCGATATCGACCACACCAACTGTTTAATTCAACCCTTTCGGATGAGATAATACCCCGTTGCTGGACGAGCGCGTGAAAGAAAACATCCATCGATCGTCTTGCCGTGACCATCGTGACTAAAATGCAATGAAAAATTTCTCCGAGACTGCTCCTGCTCCGGAAGAGCCCTGGTGAGGTGGTGAGTCACGGAGAACTTCAAAGCTGTCAGGACCCTCGTTAACTCCGACGCAACGATTGCTTTCGAGGCTGCTCTCGAGTAACGACGTCGAACCATTCGAGAATCGTCGTCGTGGAATGCCGCGTCTGTTGCGAAAAGGGTGGAAAACGGTCCTGCTGGCGGGTCTCGTTGCTGGGTATGTTACCAGGACTAGAGTTACCAGTCCCAGGTATACGTGAAACAGGAGCGTGAGGGAGCAAAGGGTTGGAAAAGGGGTGGTAACGGTTGCGCGAAAAAGCGAAGAGAAATTTTAAATATTTGAATTAACCCCTTTCCGATGCCTGCGCCCCATACCTGGGGCACTTCTCTCCTCCCAATCCTCTCCTCTACCGAGCCTAAGCCCCATTATTTTATTCTCTCCTCCTCCTTTGCATCTGGCATATCCGTCGACATAATGTTGCCTACCGACCCGAGCCCCGACCACGTTCGTGGATGACAGAGAGGAAAGAGAGAGAGAGAGAGAGGTCCTGGGCTCCATGTAAAATTATGTTAATGGATTATCCTTAAGGGGTGGCGGGAGGAGCTAGGTCTACCGATTTTCAGGTAGACGAGGCGAAAGAGGCGTACAGATACCTAGAGACGGAACTGTAATAGAAATGAATGGAGAAGGAGGAGGAAACATAGAGGACACCCCGTTTCGAATCCTCTCCTTTTCTATCTTTCTCTCTCTCTCTCTCTTTCCTTTTTTCTCTCTCCTCCTTCGAACTCTTCTCCCTTTGAATCTTTCTCGCGGAAGTAGGTCGGGATCGTTGGCGCGTAGAGGTAGAGCGTTCGAGTGTATCGGTGACGCGCGCGCTCCTTTGGGGAGAAAGGGCCACGCGGATAGAGCGAACGCGACAGATGGGGTTAAAAAATCGTGCGGAGAGGATTAAGGGATGCGCCGAAACTACATTATCGATCTCTCGTCGGCGGGCCGCGAGAGAAAGCTGTGGGGTGAGAGGAGAAGAAGAGAGGAGATGGGAGAGACTTCATTCCCGTTAAAATCCGTAGGACCCCTCGTTCTTCCTTCGCTTTTCTCTCTTTCTTCTTTTCTTCTTCTTCGTCCCTTCAGCCGTCACTCTTCTTTCTCCACTCCTTGGCCTCTTGGGAGAAGGAGAGCGGACGGAGGATTCGACGGGTCGTTTTAATTTTTACACCCTCGCTCTAGCATCCCCCCTCTCACCATCGCGCAAGAGGGTGCGATTTTCGCGAAAGACTACTCTCGCGCTCTTCCAAGACTCTTCGTGAGACCAGTTTATCTTAATCGCGCCCTCTCGTTTTTAATTTCTCGTCAGAAATCTCTTCGTCTCGAAACGAGAACGATTGTCGTAAGGTTTCGGAGGGGGGTAGTAGCCAGTAACCGTTTGACAAACGTTTACGGGCGGCCCCGCGGTAACTGCAAATGGCACCGACCACCGGCAGATTAGCCGTCGCGCGGTCCTGGAAGGAGGAGAACGAATCCACTTGAAGCAATCTCGCGGACGTGTCGGACCGAAAAGTTCACGAGCATTTTCGATCCTTCCACGCGATCGCGATCGCTTACGAGGATCCTCTTAGGTGTCGACCACGGAGATCCCCGGGATAATTCGCGGAGAGCGTCCGAGCGCACTCGAGGACCATCGAGATGCCCGAGATAAGGCATTCAAAACGTTCGAAGCATCCGAGGGTGCCCTCGCGTGTTATTCCACGCCTCGTCTGCTTGGCTCGTGAATTTATTAGGCGCGTTAAGGAGCGAGGTGGAGTGAATAGTTAAAATTTGATGGATTTTGCGATCTTCTCAGGGTCAGTGAGAATCGATTGGAAAAATGCGCGTTTTCAATAGAACAAACGAACGAGTATATGTAGTTTTGTACTCTGGAACCCTAGTTCCTTTAGAGCGCTCGACTAAATTCTCAGATGACGCACTACAGTGTCGGTGTGAAAAATAATTTGCAAAAACAAGAAAAATCAAAAGACACGATACTATATGTGATAAGAAATGAGATCATGTCACAGTGCGGATCGTTCTCTATACAAGAAAAACACTTTTTCCCTAAAGCTGTTGTAATCTTTGAACGCTTTGATTGCAATCCGACAAGTTATTCCACAAAATGTTTGTCTACCTTTGATATATGTAAATAAACTGTTGAGATAGCCAGTAGTGCGCGTTCTTAAAATTACGAAGACGAGGCAAATCGTAAGATAGTCCCGCATAAATTTCAGAGAGAGAAGGAGTGGGGTGGTGGTTCGATTAAAGTCGAATTTAACACGAGTAGAAAAAAAAATGAAACATGGCTCGGGGTCGAAACCCCGAATCAGATATCGAGGATATTTTGCCGGTATTATTTGCGCTCTTTGTCGACAATTTCTCGCTCCCCCGAGCTGTTTTGGGTGTCGGTTTTCAGGCTTTTTCACCCAAAACCACCCCTGGCCCCATTGTGACCCCGCCCCGGCGCTCCGGCACTTTTTTCTTTTTCCTCAAAAGCGCGTAATCCAGCACGAGGGGTGAATCGAAGCCACTCTCGACTTTATTGTTATTGTGCGCGACAGGTTGGTTACAGCCGCAGGTACATTCGTATCGCGTGCGAAATAAAAAAGAGATCGTTGAGATGCTGCTTGGAAGAAAGAAAGAAGTATCAGCGCGGCAAGTGCGCCTCCTAAAATGCAAATAGAGAATTGTACAAGCGTCGTAATATCTCACGCGATATTTTTCGTCCCTCCGTATTTTAATCGACGGGCGATTGGCCCACGTGATTAAGAATCATTAACGAAAGGGTTGAAGGTGAGACGAGAAAAAAGTAAATCTTTCTTCTTAACACCGGATTCATCTCGAGTTGTAAAGCCTCCGTGACGAAAAAAGTGGCCAGGTGACGTGAGCCGCGGAACGGTTTCGCTTTTCATTCAGGAAATTGGAAAAGGCGTCATCTGGCGCCTTCACGAAGGACGGCCAACCCTTTATTCAGCCGTAAAGTCCGTCCTCGTAACCCCGTACACGATCGCAGCAGGGTAGAAGTAAATTAAAGTTTTTTCTTCCTCCGAGCCAATGAGAGCGAAGAAGCGTCGGGCGATGAGTCGTTCCTTAAGGTCTTTATTTTCCGTCCTGAATATTTCACCGCCATTAAAACCATCAATCTCTCCAATTAAAAGCTCCTCGCCGCGCACGTCACCATCTTCTCTCCTCCCAATTACCAAAACGAAATTATCGCAGGATTCGATTGCCAACCATAACGGCTCCGCGCGCACGAGCATCCGAACTATTTTCATCGTCCTGTAATTTTATTACCCCCTGTGCTCGCTCGCCTTTCACACACCGCGCACACTTTCGATGGGCCTTCCCAGGTAGCGAACGCTCTCACACGCTTTCTCTCTCTCTCTCTCTTTCTCTCCTCGACATTTGCATCCCAGGTAGTTCACGTGGACGAATTTCACGAGTGCCTTCCGAATGATGGCGGTCGTGTCGAGCAGAGGAGGAGCGAGAAAGGGAGGAAATGAAAAGGAGAGGAAGAAGAAGAAGAAAAAAAAGAATCGGCATTGCATAATGGGGGGTCCTGTACCGCTAAACCCTTTTTCTACCTACCTGATCCCCTCTCCGACCGGAAGGTCGCCTCAGGTAAGATTTTCGGCTCCCTATCACACCTCTCGCGAGACACTCCTCGATTTTGGGCCCAGTCGCGACTCGGGCCCACGTACGAGAAGACCTCGACGGTTCCTTAAATTGAAGAGAGCCTGAGAAGAAACTGTGGACCGTCTCAAACACCGGGACAATCGTGTCCAAGAGGCTTGAAGTTAGAGAGAAAATCGCGAGGTAAGCTCCTCAGTGTGTGCTTGGATAAATTAAGTGAGAAGATTGAATCAAATTAAATTCGCGGGGTGTTATGTGCTCGCGGAGATTATCAGGGCTCGATTTGCTCGATCGTAACACTCATGACCTGCCGTTAAATGAATTACTACGTGTAGGCATTGGACACCAGTCGACGAGGTTATACCCGCTCTCTTAATAGATAATCGATTAATAATACTCCGTGATCGAATGTGCGCGGGCAAACAGAATCTATCTAGCTGTTAATAATCGGCTCGATAACGAGCGCTCTTACTCGCTTAATTAGCCCCTTTCCATCATTTCGACTCCCTTTCTGTCTTTCTATCTATCTATCTATCTCTCTCTCTCTCCCTTTCACTCTCTCTTACACTCTTTCTTTCACTCTCTTTCTCTCTCTTCGACGAATACGAGCTCCATTTCGCGAAGAAAACCAACGAAAAAAATGCTAAACGAAAGATGAACACGACACACGGGCATCCAGATCGTTATCCGCGCTCTCCAATGAACGCGCAATTAACACTCGCGCGTGTCTTGCGCTAATTGACCAGTTTTCCACCATTGCAAACGTGACGTGCTTGGGTTAATCAATATTCAGCGGGCGTCGTGGACGAGGTGAGGGACGAGAAACCAAACAGAAGAGAGAAAGAGAGAAAGAGATAGAGAGAAAAATGTGGAGGGTGTACTCGTCCGTGCACCCACACCCACGCACCACGCCGGCCACCAATCGGCTTTAGGGTGTTGGTGACTCACACAGGCACCCTCCAGTGCTTCAGTGGGTGTCCCTGCTTGGTCAGCAAACGAGGGGTGAGGTCACCCTAAAGTCCGGCTGGCCAATCGGACGGCTCGATTTTTTTTTTTATCAATACCCCGTGCCTGAGGGAGAGAGCGTGTTCCGCATGGTAGACGAAAGAAAATGGCGCTTTGTCGAGAAAGAGAGAGAGAGAGAGAGAGGGAGAAGAGAGAAGGAGAGGACCAAGGGGTAAAAGCGATGCGGAATTACTCGGCGATTTTATTCCGCGGGGGGTGAAATCGAAAAACGTCGATGCGCCCACGAAGAAGGATGCTCCTTCTTGCGGCGGACAAAAATAAAAAGGACGAGGACCGATCGTCGGGACGATGAGACAGCGGGATTCCTTGATCGCACGCTTCTCTCTCTCTCTCTCTCTCTCTCGCTCTTTTTTTTCCTTTTGTCTTCTTTCTCGTCGCCGCGGATATTTTCGTTGGAGCCCGCGAGAGGATGGAAATTGTTAGGCTAAGAGGTTCCGGTCTAGGAAGGGCAACCTTAAGGTGATTTGATCCGACGGATAACACCGGGGCGCATGGCCATTATCTGCCATCGTTATTTCCTGTCGGCAGTTCTTCGATTCGATCGCCACCGTCGCGCAGGCCACCACCTTTTCTCTTCTCTCCTAAGAGAGAGAGAGGTCCAATAATGAAAGTAAGTCTCGGGTGAGGCCAATAAGATTCGCTGGAGTTCGTCTCACTGCGAGAAAATTGGTTCGCCCGTTTTGCGGTGGCCGAGATATAGGGAGAACATTTTCTCACCCATATTTCTTTCATCACTCAGTCAGGCAAATGCTCGCGAGTGGGCGTTCCAATAATTTGTTCTTGCTTTTGGCAAGTCTCTTTCGGGTACAGGTTTCTCGCGAAATGCACTGGACGATTTTAGTTCGTGGACGAGGACGCGTGCCGCCTTCCGGTTTTTGACCCGGAAGCCGGCCACGGAGGCTGCACTGACCTCCCAAGACCCCGTAAAAACCCCTTAGGAGGGCTCTGAAAGCACGGCGAAAACGAGTTTTGACATCTCTTGACCACGTGCCAACACCTTCTTTTCGTAGGGAACCGACCGACGCGCCGACTTATTCCTCGTCTCTTCTGCATACCCGGTGTCTCGAACAAATTTCCAGGTGACTTTTAAGCGCGCTCTCTTAACTCTCTGCGGCACAGGAATTTGGGTCATAAAATAGACCCATGTTGCACAGAGATTTTCACATAAAGCCAGGAGAAAAAGATTGTCGCGATAAAAAGTTCCACTTGACGAACCTGTAGTGGTATGTTGAAACTTGCCAGCACAAGTGAACACATTTATAACATTTATTGAGGGTATTACCAAGTGTGAATTCTTTGCGGCACAGGAATTCAGGTCACAAAATAGACCCATGGTGCACAGAGATTTTCACATAAAGCCAGGAGAAAAAGATTGTCGCAATAAAAAGTTCCACTTGACGAATCTGTACTGGTATATTGAAACTTGCCAACACAAGTGAATACATTTATAACATTTATCGATGCTATTACCAAGTGCTCTACATAAGTAAGACTAAATGTAAACCTATGCGCACGTAACTATTGCAATATTTCGAGGTGGGACAGAAATGTCCCACTATGCATAGTCGTGCATCGAAAAGGTGGGACACTTAATACCACCGTGCCCCGAAGAGTTAATATACCTACGACTTGTAAATTGTTCTTCGTTTTTTTTTAGAATTTTTCTTTCACAATTAATCGAAGCGCTTTTCTACGACGACGGAACCTGAATATCTCTCGGTTCTCCTCTTGCTTCTTCTCTTCATCCACGTCATCGTCCAAGGGACGTTCTCAACATAAAGGACGATTCAAATAGTGGCGCACAAAACATCACTTAGAGGAGGACCCGCGGCACTCGTAGCGCAAACACGCTAATGGACGCCACCACCTTCTCATCTCCTCCACACATAGTCACGACCTTCTTTTCGCACCTACCCACCGTCAGATATGTCGATACGAAGGTCACCACCCACCTTCTCTCGCAGCTCACCTCCACCCGCGCCCATCGCCCATTTCCACCCATCGCCCAACCCCGTTCCACCACCTTCGGCCGAGCTTCTCTCTCTCCGTTTCTGTCGATTCCGTGGCGTCGTCCTCGGGCCTGCCAGTAGTGGAGCGTCGAAAATACATACATATATGTTTATGTATTTCGACCGTATTTTGACGAGACGTCCCCTGGCGAAAGGACGTATCCCTATTCTGCCCGCACACCCCTTGGGCCACGAGAGAAAAATAATGTAGGATCTCGAATTTCGCGCAACGTCGAATCTCTCACTTGTAATTTTGCAGAACGGATTCTAGATAATCGTGTAGCATGAGAATCTTCGACACTTCGTCATCATCGTGGTTTACACGAGGCCAAGGAGTCTCCGATAAGGAATCTCGTGCGAAGGAACTCTGATCGCGAACCCCAGAATCGTAGAGTTACGTCGAAAAACGAGCAAGAGACTCTTTCTTTCTCTCTTTCTTTCTTCTTTTTCACTTGTCTTTATCCTGGGACAGTCGAGAACGGTGACACAGGATGAGAGAAAAGTGTCGTGGAAAATTTCGCGTTCGCGAAAAAAGGCCGAGAGGTGGAACGGGTTGAGAGAGGAGGGATGGTTTGAACGAGGAACTCGAGAGGGTGGGATACCAGTCGGTAGGTGGTGAGGAGGCTGGTGCTCCGGTGGTGCCGTAGGTGGAGAGAAGGTGGAGAGACCTATGGGGGTTTCATGTCGTTCCACGAGAGGACCGAGAAGGATACGTAACTCGTCCCTCGACACGACTATATCGCCGCGACTCACACCCAGGTCCACACGCTCAGGTCCACACATCCAGATCCACACACGCTGAGAAACGTTCCAGCGGATCGTCCGTCCCGGCCCTCGCCATAGATCAAAACGATGTTCCAATTTCGCCGGGGCTACGGGAGATCGAAAAAAAAAAAGAAGAAACAAGACGACGAAGAGGAAGAGAAAAGGTGGAAGGAAAGAGAAAGAGAGAGGCTGTTGGAAAGAGACGAACTCTCTCCGACGAGAGTTCGAATTTAAATTCGGCAAGAGAGGAAGTCTCGGGAGAGCGCGTGTCCCCTGGTCAGCCTTCGATGCAGTTTTCGGTAGCCGACGTCCTTCAATTTTTGAACAGGAATCGGTCCCCCCTGGCGGCTTCTCCCGCGGGAGCGAAGCTCGTCGGGAAGAGCTTCTCATACTCGTGGAAACACGATGGCTCCACCCTCACTGTAAACTTCGAACAACCCCGTAAAGGCTCCGCGCCATTTTTGAGTTATTTAAAAGCGCCGCGACGCTTCTTCGGACGGAGCAGATCGTGAGAGGTGTTTTGTCAACGTTTTCTCTTTCTCCTCTTCCTTCTCTTTTTCCCTACGAGATTAATTCGCCGTGGAAAGAACTTTTTAAGAATCCTTCTCTCTCTCTTCAGTTCGATAAGAGAGGAATGATAAGGGCGTGCCGGTTGATTCTCAGGAGTTTCTTGGTAGAGATCCGAATCCACGTCGCTCCCTCGTATTTTCTCCGTTCCTCGTTTTCCAGGCCGCTTAACAAATTGTTATTGGCAATTTCAGTCTGCTCTCGAGTACCGCGGATAGCTTCTTTTGAGTTCTCTCCTTCTCTCGGCACTCGAGGCACCTACGTGTGTCCCATATATCTCGATGACTTCGCGTACCACCGAGCGTCGCGTATTCTCCCTTCTTTTCGTGATCGTCGAGAGAAGGGGTTTTTGAGAGAAGAAGGAGAAGGAGAGAGAGAGAGAGAGAGTGGGGAGGATCCTGGGAAGCGAACGTTAGCTCGGCGATCGGTTGCGCAAAAAAAAAAAAAAAAAAAAAAAGAAAAAAAGAAGAAGAAGAACGAAAACTGTATCGCCGACCATGTGACCCTCTTATTCGCCGGGGACAGAAAAAAAAAGTCGATGTGAAAGGGTGAAGGAACAGATATTGGAAAAGGGGGGGTACCTGGCTCGTCACCCCGAATCTATCGGAACTGACGCTAAATCATTAATTTGGTCGGTCGGTTTCGTTTCCTTTTTTTTTTCTTCCTTCTCGCTCTCCACTCTCGCAGGTAGTCCACGAGAGAACCCCTTCCGTTTCTCTTCCCTTCCTCTGGTCGACCTACCAAAGGATACCACGCAGGTATCCCGGCCCTTCTTTGTATCTTTTAGCTGCTGTTGCTTCGGTGAAGGGCGAAAAAAAAGAGAGGAGCGAGAGAAGAAAAAAGAAACGGGAGGAGCGCTTCCACTCCTTCCGGCACTACCGATCCTCCCCTCTTTTCCGAAAAAGAAAAACACTCCGCACAGTCATATCGAGGACTAATATATTTTTGATCGATACACCCGAGGCCGGTGAATCACGACTCCCTGCTTTTCCCACGACGTGAGAAAGGAAGGGACCAGCGGTGTAAGTGTGCGCGAATATGACGAGTGGTGCGAGAGAGAGAGAGAGGATTGAAAAAAGTGTCGTTGTCCAAATAAACACACCCATCCTCTGGAAACCGTGCTACGTGACTTACGACCGAGTTTCGCGCACTCACCATGAGCGAGTGGGTTAGAACGAATATACGAAATAGAATGCAATTTCATTGTGTGCAGTTGCATCGTGTAGAATGACGTGTTTTGACGCTCGCTTATTATACGCGATTTCTCCTCTCATTCGATTCTCCTCCGCCAACGTCGCGCGCTCAGCAAGAATTCAGGGATGTTTAATAGAGAATTTACGAAGGTAGAAGAGAGAGAAAGAAAATTCCTCTCTAATGCGTTCGAGGATGCTCATCGTAAATTTATCTAACAAGACCCACTTGCGAAGCGAATATTTCCCTCGAATCTTTGGTCCGCTATATTATAATAAAAATTCTTCCTAGAATTCTTTCTGTTACGCGAAAAATTAGCCCCGCATTAATAGGGCCCATTCGCTCCAATCTTCAGCTTCCGTCGTTCTTGAAATAATATTTGAACGTTCAGAGGGAGCCTCTTTGATCTCGCGGATCTTCTGGAAAAATCCGCGGAGAATTTTTTTCACCAAGCTCAACGAATTCTTGGCACTACTGGAACGAGGGTAGGAAATATTATCGGGCGTATTAAGACGAGAGATGTTCACCGTATCTTTGGGAGGGGGGTGAGTGGCGACGCGACTCACCCCCTATTAAAGGGTCGAAGGCGACTTAATATGCGACGTCACGAAACCTCGCTCACAATGGACATCTAATTCGAGTGCCGTCGGCGGCGGCGTACGTGAGCACGGGTCGGAAAGACGGAAAATCGGGAAATCGGCTTTGGTCCAGATGAAACGCGAAAACCAAAATCCCCGATGTAATCCTTCCTTTCAGCGTGCGATTTTTTTTTTCTCTCTCCTCTCTCGAACCTTCACTCTGTCCCACCGCGTCATCGAACCCTACGCACCGCGTCGACTTCTGCACCCCGTCTGTCTTCAAAAGCTCGATGCACCCTTCGCTCGCAATTTTTAAGGGTTAAAAACTCGCACTCGACTCGACAATACATTACGGGAAAAGAGGGAGAGAGAGAGAAAAGGAAATTGGGGAAAGAGAGTAGAAGGAGAGCGTAAAAGGGCGACGTCAATCCCCCGAAACATCGCATTTGTCCTCTTTATTTCTCTCCTTCTCTATCCAGTCTCTCTCGCGAGGAAGGAAAATAAATAACGAAATAAATGACAGTCGTCCCGAAAACTGTTTTGGGTTTTGTAGCGCGACCATCCTTTTATGCACCGCGACGCCAAACGTCCTTTTTTTCTCTCTCTTCAATTCCTCCCCTCTCGTTTCACGACAGAACGCGAGCTGCGCGAAGCCATCCGTCTAGAAATTTATTAGATATTTATTGCGCCTAGCTTTGCTAACGGGGTGAACGTTAATTTCATTCTATTTTCAGCACACACACACACACACACACATTTCCACCCCTGGCAACGATTTTTCGGTTGAACATTTTTCTCTCGCGCGATATCCCCTTGAAGAAACGGAATAGAAATGAAAAAAAAAAAAAAATGTCTCCTATGACAATTCCAAGCGCCAATCGAGCGTGGGCTCGCGAACGAACTCGAAACAGAAATTACCTCGTTCCACCCTCTCTCGCGCGAGGAACTTCGCCAGGAGGGTGAGAGCGGAGGTTGGCCAAGGGGGTGAGGAAAAAGGAAAGTCAAAAGGCCGGGAAGAATTTAATATTAAAAAACTGTCATTCTGTGTCGATATGAAAATTCCAGGGATATCAGCCTCCTATTCTCTCTCTCTCTCTCTCTCTTCCTCTCGACGTCTGTTTTCTTCGTTCCATCCGCCACCCTTCCACCCTCTTCCTCATCTTCTTCTTCGCTCAACTCAGCCCGTTCTTATATCGGCTTCCTTCCTCTCAACTCACCCCTTCGCGTTCTCTTTTCTCTCCACTGTATCTTGTTGCAGCGCGCGCGCACGCCACTAGCCAACTTCCTACCGGGTGTCGCGAATTATATTGGAAAGGCTTTCTTGTCCCTCAAGGATAATTAATCAAGAGAGAAGAAGCCCCGAGACTGGAAGAGCCCGGGCGAACGAATCCGCGCAAATAATGGCTACTCGCCCATCCAGTCTTAAATGCACTCCGACCTTCGTGCCAAAAGTACCACGGCCGCGCCATTGGTCGAGCAATTCGAGCTCGATTTGATCCTCGAGGCTTGGTTAGTCGGGCTGGAATCAAGCAACGATAGCTTGGAAATGGCCTCGTTAATTTGCCGGAGTCGCCGGTAATTGTTATTGAAATTTAGCGAATAATTTCGAGACCGGCTTCGATAATCGAAGTCAGTTGGCGGTCGTTCAACTATGGTAATTCGCGCGATTCGCTATTTCCCGGAGAATCATTAGGATCTTGCTGGAAATAAAAATAAGAGAGAGAGAGGGAGGGTAGAGCTCGAATGTTTTTCTATTTTTAATTTCCCTTGTTTTTCTACGAGGGGCTGTAACGTCGCTCGGGCACTTGCTATCGATTCTCAGAGAGAGGTCGGAGACCGCGACGACACGCGGAACGGTGCTTGGCAGCGAGCGTGGGTCCTCTCCCCTTTTTTTTCCGGTGAATTAGGAAATTTTAAAATGGAAGGGATGGAGGGACCCGGAATGCCCACCGGACCCGCGCTAACGCGAGAATTTATTGCCAATTTTTTTAAAACGGCTCCGGATTTATTTCCAATCCGAACCGCTACCTCTCACCCCTCCTTCTCCGTCCTCTTCCATTCCCTCTTCCACCCCCTCGCAATGGACTGCTCTAGAAGGGGTGTGTGCCACCCTGCTTTCTGCTACGTGCGCGCCCGTTTACACACGATCGCAGCCATGGTAAACATCGCGTTAGGAGCGAGCAGATAATTGAATAGAAAGGTGGCCTCGAAGTTTGCGAAACTTTCAGACGAGGAGGCTCGCTTAAGTGCCGTAAAAGACCCCAGCGGCTCGACTTTTATTTTACTGGCGTTGTCCCACCTTCACGCCTGATTTTTAATCGAACGGAAAAAGAGCGGGCGTCGATTGGAAATTGGAGAGTTCGCTCGGATTTTTCAAATCTTGCCGAGGAGAAAAAACAATGTACCGGCTGCCGAATTTCTAGAAAACAAGGTGTTAGCTGGTTACGGCACTTGAGAACTCGATACGCGCCAGGGTGACTCATCTAAGGAAGCGCGAGGACGAAACGGCAGGGAAGTTTCGGCGGAACGAGCAGGGTGGAACTTAACCTAACTAGTTGGAGATCGTTCCTTATTGTTGGCCCTTCGTCGGACACCGGCGAATGCAACGGTAAACGGGTTTGCGCCAACGATATTTCTCGAAGGTACGCGCTCGCGTCGAATTAGTCGCATGTCCTCGCGTCAATCCTAGTCAAGAAGTCTCGTCCAATGCCAATCGTTCCGGTACATCGAAATTCCTCCGAGCTTGCAGAAATATTCACTCACCCCCTTAACGAAACCCCATAAATAACTCCAACTGTTTACGTCTGGCCACAAGAAAATTTCTACCTCTCGACTCACGCATCGCCGTCGATCGTTCAACAAAGAGCGAAACGATCGTTCGACGGTTTAATCGGCCGAGAGGGGAAAGTTCGAAGAAACGTGGAACTCGCGCGGTGGGTGATAAAACGCGCGAAAAGAATGGAAAGCGGAAGAGGAAACTGCGTGGTGGGTGGGTTTTCTCGAAGGTGGCCACTTTGCTTCTTCTTCTTATTTTTTTGTTAACCCCATGCTCGGTGGCACGGTCGTGTTGGCAATCAAAATATACGTGGTCGCTCGTACTGTGAGAGAGGGGGTGGATTCGGAGAGGTAGGGTGGTGGATGAGTGGTGGGTGGTTTTGGACTTGGGGGTGGTGGCAGTGGTGGAGGCGGGCGGAGAGAAGGGGTGGGTAGGAGAAACCCTCTAATCGATCGTGGCTGTCCACCCTTATCAGAGGGTTGGGAGAGCCGGTATATAGCCGAGGTCGCTCGTCGTTGCTGGGGGTTGCTGGGGGTTGCTGCTGCCACCGCCGCTACTCTGTGTCCTTCCCTTTCTCTCCTTTAAAGCCCCACCGCTCTCGTTCTCCCTCGTTCTCCGTGTTTCTTCCTTCCTCTAAGCAGCTCACCCTCCTCCTCCTTCTCCTCATCCTCTCACTCATGCCACTAGCTGCTTTGCATGGCCGGCAAAGCTGCGGACGACTCTACTCTCTCACTCTCTCACTGTCTCGCTTGGGTCGTATCGTGCCACCCCTCCAACGACGAAGAACCGAAGAGCAAGCGTTAAAACAGTGGCCGTTCTACTGTGCGTCTAAGAACGATCTCTATTTGAGGTTGAATAAAAAAGAGTTTGCTTATGAAAGTATGTAGAAATCATAGACCTTGCGTATGTGGACTGGTTATACGTGTCCGGAGGAGGTTAGACGGAGAAACGTACGTTTTTAGGATTTTACTGCTTTCTCTTATTAGATAGATATGCTTTGCGCTTGATCGCTGGTGTATAGTTTAGAGTGAGATGAATGTATTTTTTTACTTCACTCTAACCTGTAGACAGTTAAGCATGTTTAGGTAAAGTAATATCAAAAATGTGTTTGTCTTGTTTTAAGTTATACGCTGGGAAACATGCGCAAAGCATATTTCCGAATACGAAGAGACAAAGAAGTCCCGAAAAGTACCTTTCTCCGTTTAACTTCCGAGCAAGACTATAGACAATGTCCAGTCCATATATACAAGGTCTATGGTTGAAGTAGTGAGAGAGCTCAATTTTTCTTTTCTTTTTTCTTTTGACGCTAGGTAATCGTACACGCGATATTTCTGCTTCTTCGTTCTTATCGTCGCGGTGGGGTGTGTGTTGTAAGCAAAAGGTCGTCACCGCTCTCCGCGCTCCAAGGCTGCTTTGCATGGCCGGCAAAGCTTCTCCACCCTCGGTCCACGTCCACGTCCGCCTCCGTGCCACCCCCGTCCGACCAAAAAAGCAACCCTTAAAATAGGGGCCGAGAACCAGGGCCATTGTTGCCAGATGCCCCGCGCATTTGCATTTTCCCGCAGATTCCTTGAAAAATGAAGCTGCCCGCCTTTGGCATCCCTTCCGCAGCCCCTTGTTGGTATTAGGACAAGCTTCTCTCTGCGCTTTTTTCTCTCTCTTTGCTCTCCCGCTGATACCTCGAATATTGCCCTCTTCCTGTGTCTCGCGTCCGCGGATAAATTGTTTCGTTATCGGTAGTCGAGATAAAGGTGGTCGAGAAGAATTTTCTTTCCTTTCTCTCCTTACAGCGATGTTCTTACTCCCACTCGAGCATTTTCAAGGATTAATCGTCGTAGATTTGGAATTTTCTCTGGTCGGTTCACCGGTAAGAGAGTAACACTCGTCGGTATCCCTCTCATTGATAAATTAGTCGATCTTATTATCAAGACAAACAACCGACGCGCCCGAGACTCCATCTGTATTTGAGCGCCGCTTGTTTGAACGAGACGCGCGAAATCCGTATTTACGCAAAGCTGACGCCACCATATTGGTCTAGGGCTTACATAAGAGCGACGCTACAAAGGGCTAAGAAGTTAGACACACTGGAAATATGAAGTCTATCCATTTTGTTTCCACGTGTCCGATGTTTGCGCTCTTCCGAGCCTAACCTTCGATCTTCAAAGTGGCTCTTCGAGAGCGAAAGTAAATCGAGCAGCTTGAAACAACTCATCGTGGTGGAAATTTTTTATTCGACAATTTAGCGATCGATCTCTTTTTCTTCTTCGAGTCGAATGAAGAAGGAGGGTTGTTTCGAGAGGGGCTCGATACTTTGGCCGAAATCTCGGCCAATCGTAATGCGTATCGTTTTACAGAAGCGAAAAGGTTTTTCCACGACTGTAACCGGTGATAGATTTTCGCGCGAGGAAAATTTAATGGAAAAATCCGAGGTGTCAGGCACAGACACGCCGGCGATACGTCAGGCCATTCACGGCTCAGCCGCGTACTCTCTCCTCTCGTCCGTGGGACAGGAGCTAAAGGATGAAGGTGCGTTGCGAGAGACGGAGAGAGTAGTGAAGAGAAGATAGACGTGCACGGGGAGAGCGCGAAACGGAAGGAAAGGTGAGAAAAATAAATGCGCAACTCGATGGAGCATACGTCTTGGGGGAAGCGGCGAGAAAATTTTCACGTGACGATTTCTGTAGAAAGAAAATTGTGTTAATCGACGAATATCTTTAATTGTCGTTCCGTCGTTTGGACAATGTCGGCGCCTCGAAAGCGCTCGAGTATTTCACTTTTGGAATTACCTCGCATAGGTTTAGGATAGAGAGGAGAGAAGAAAAGATAAAACGTACACGTGGCAAGCGCGAAACGGAAGGAAAGATGAGAAAAAGAAATGCGCAACTTGATGGAGTGGCGAGAAAATTCTCGCGCAACGATTTCTAGAGAAATGAAAGCTGTTAAATGCGCGAAATTCTTTCTATTTGAAAATAAGAAAAAGCCATGGAGCCAAGACAAAAAGAAGGATAGGTTGCTTTCAATGGCCTTTAATACGGTTCGTTTAAATATTGATAGTTTATGTATTTAAGGGTTAATCGACGAATTTCTCTAATTGTTGTTCAGTCGTTCGGACAATCTTGGCGCCTCGAACGCGCTCGCGTATTCCACTTTCTGAATTACCTCGCATAGGTCATCTCCACCCTCCTCAAAGGTAATTAGAACTATCGTCCGTTTCCCAAAATTCCTATACTTCTCGTATATGCCAATTCCAATTAATTCACGGATCTTCGACGACCTTAACTTTTAACTCGTCGTTAATTTACTCAAGTGTTTAAATTATCGCGTAGCGAACACGTCGGCGTTTCTCCTCGAGGCAATTAAATTTAACTCCATTGTTGAACGGGTTAGAGTCTCGCAGGGGTCGGTAACGTTGCAGCAGCGACATCTGAAGAAGGTTCTCGACCAAGCTAAATGCCAAAGGGTGGCTTCCGGTAGTGGTCGGTAATGCAGAACAATTTACTCCCTAGATCTAGTTCCCCTAGTGGAAGGAGAAGGGTCACGGAGGGCTGTACAAAATATTCTCCCCACTCTCGGCCCTTCGCGAAGGGACGCTCAACCTCTGGGCATGAAAAGAAAAGGTGGGCCACCGTGGGTCCGCAGAAGACCGAACCACGTGGAGAGAGGGTAGCAATGGCACGCGGTGAAGCCATTGCCACAATGTCTCGAGTGAAAGTTTAAAATCAATCTCATTGGATCGTAAGTTCCTCATCAATGATGCAACGCGGAAGTCGGTGGTCTCGTGGAATATTAACGACTAGGAAGCGCGCATTTTGACGAGCGTAAATTGGAACTGTATCATTTATTTCCGAAGACGAAGCGAGGGGGCACGCGCGATCGATAAATCGCACGCGCCGGTGGAATTCACGAGGATCCACGAGTAATATCCAGGCATCGAGAGAACAGTTTCTCGTCATCGGCTCTCCTCTTCCTACTGGGCTCCTTGAGAAACTGTCTTGGGCAAGGCAATTCGCGTGGCAAGTTCGTTGGCGGACCACCTTACGGGGCTCTTTCCTTTCCCACTGACAAACTGTGAACGGTACAAGGGGCCATAACGGGGCGCGTGTTCACGAAACTCGTGTAACCGCAGACATTTTGCATCGAAAACTCCGACGTCGTGGCTTGGCTCGTTGCTTCTCCTTCGGCTGGCTGGCTTCCTCGTCACAAGAACGATCTCCTCTTTCCACTGGCCCGCACGGATACGTGGAGGGGGCGGCCCGGATTAATTTGGCAAATTGAACTGGTTCTTCCATCGAGTCCGATAATTCGGTGACTACCTCTCCTCCTCCGTGCACCCCCACGAGAAGCCTCGATCCTCTCCTCATCCCACACTCGCGATTTCTACCTGCAGACTCCACAGCCGTGTGCGCGCCGCCCGGTTGAAGGGAATTCCAGGTTCGTGGGCTACGTACCCAGTTCCCTAATCGAATTAGAGGCGTCAGGATATTGCGTGCCGCTACGGTCCCCCCCAATTGTTTTAAGTCGACGTCTCCGTCAAGCCCCGCCGCCTCCACCGCCGCCGTCGATCCGGACATCGAATTTAAACTAAACTATCCGCCGACCGGAATATCGGATTATCGTTGAGCGTTCGGGTGCGCGAAAAACTCCTCGCCTCCATTTCCGGAACGCGCCAGGGGTGGAACCGTGGAACCTCCTTCGTAATTCAGCATCGAAATCGGATTTATCGAAGGTGGAGTATTGGAGGAAATAGTTGCAGGGTGATTTGGATTCTTTGGAGCCTTTGAGTACATCCTCCATTATGTTCCTCGTTATCCAAGATGACTACGCACGCGGTCATCGGCATTGGAAAATTCAAAAGGGGACCAGACGGACAGTCATCGAGGTTAACCCTTAAATGCATGAATTTTTATTTATAAATAATCAAAACTTTTTTTGCGTCGCAATAAGGGAGTTAATATGCTTATTAACGGCCTTGAATATGATTGGTATAAAAATGGATTCTTTATGCATTTAAGGGTTAAAAGAATCTGGAAATATATCAAAGTGGAGAAATCGTACCCTCGATTAACAGTCTACACCGAGAAAGAGAGGAAAGTGCGAGGAAGGCGAGTAAGCCCTTAATTTTCCCTAACGACCGAAATTTTCGAATGTCCGAGGATCGTGGATTGGGGCTGGCTGGCGCGCGCTATCATAAATTCAAAATGGCGGTGGACCCTTTGGGGGCGAAAACAAAAGCCACTCGGCTCGCGCGCTCCGTGGACGCTCGAGGGTCGGGGGCGGGCAACCCTTCTGAAGTCCTTTTTGGTTAGAGGGGGCAGAAGCAAGGGAGGCTTTGCGAGAAGGGTCGAGGCACCGAAAATGGCGGACCCAATTAAGTGAGTCTGGGCTATCCGTTATGGCCTGACGTACGCGTGTCATGGAGACCGTAGGAAGAGGACCTGGTCGAAGGGTGAACACACAGAGGAGGTGGAGGTGGTGGAGGTGAGGAAGCAGGAGGTGGCACGCCAGCCGGAAAAATAAAAAGACGACGATGGAGTTCCTCGAGGAGGGCGAACGAGTTCGTGCCCTCTCGACGCCCGCCACCCCCACGGGCCCTCCTCCTCCCTCGATTCACGTTTCGTTGACCTCCTTCGTGCCTCTCGTGCAGAAGAAACGCGAACGATTCCATCGCGAAAGGACGCACTCTCAACCGACGGGCTCCTGACTAATTGGCACTTACCCGCCGCGCAAGATCGAGATCCGCCGACGACGACGTCGTCCTCCTCGGCTCGTAGTCGTTCTTCCTCCTTCTTCACCTCGTAGTCGTCGTAGTCGTTGCCAGGGGACTCGCTTAAACGATCCTCGATTAGGGAAAGTCCGTTAAATGGCGTGTTCGGAAAGTTGCTCTAAACGGGTGGCGCGCGCGCGCGCCCACCTCTCGACGCGGAGGGTCGCAAATACGAAACGAATCGTGGCTTGGTGAATTTATTATCACCGATGACAGTGGAGAGGAAGAACTGGAAAGTGAGAGAGAGAGAGAGAGAGAGAGAGAGAGAGAGAGAGAGAGAGAGAGGAAGAGAGAGAGTCTGGTCCAGTCCTGCGAGAGGTGGTCCACGACTGGACAAACGGGATGGATGGCACTGGATTAACCTCTGATCTTTGAGCTTGTCACCCGACCAGCAGGATGCTGGACCTCCTCAGATGGACCTGTTGTATAAATATCCCCGCACAAGTGTTTCTCTTTTGGACGCGGGACATTCATTTAGCACGAGACTCGAAATGGCGCCAGGGATGTGCTCCACCATCGCCATCGTGCGATCATACTCGAGATCGTCAAATCATCCTGTTACATCGTTTATGCCATTCTTCTCAATTTTTAATCTTTCAGGGCCCTGCGCGAGGGACAGTAAGAAACTCAGTTCTCCATTCATTCTCCCTCCACTACGATCTTTCGCGGTATTTCTCACGCGGAACACGTAGGACGAACAAAGGGCAGGGTTGAAGGAGGCACGTGAGGATGAACGATTTCTCGTCTCATCCACCTCTCTCGTTCCTTCCCGCTCTTCTTTTTTTTTTTTTCCTCTTCGACACTTTCGAGAACGCCTTCCTTCTTACTCGGCCAATTTGAATTTACCGATGCCACTGAGAGCTTCGATCGCGAAACGCGATAGCTTGTATATTTGTAGAAGTAATAACGGGCGCATGGGGAGATTCCGAGGAGGTGGAGGTGGTGGTAGGGTGGACGAAGGGGTGGTCGTCGCGAAGGTGAGGTAGAGGTGGAGGAGGTGGAGAGCCTGGCGACACTCAACTCTCTCTCTCTCTCTTTCTCTCTCTCTCCCTCTCGCTCTCGAGTGTTCCTTCTTCTCCTTCTCATCTTCTTCTTCCCACCGTTCCTCTCTATCTATCCTCCATTCCTCCTCTCGTCCTTCTCCTCCTCCTCCATTCTCTCGCTCTTCACCTACTCCCTCTCTCTTCTGGTTCTCTCGGAGCAGTACAAGGGTCCATCTCATAGCAACGCCCACGGAAACTCGAATCGATACGACGCACTGTTCTGGAAATTCGTCGGATTTTCGCGCGCGTTTTCGATTTTCTCCTTGGCGTGCTTACGCGACGGAGTGGGTGGTGGGTGGATGGCAGGTTACAGGTCTCTGGCACGCGGCAAAATAATTCCTCGAGGTAGGTGTAGCACGTCAGGCGGCACGCGTGACTTCGTCCAAACGTTCGGCAATTTCTTTGCTATAATTCCAAAGGGAAGCGAAGATTAGAGAGAGCCTTGTTGAGTGGTGTCCTTGTCACGTGATCTCGGATGAATCTTATCGGCGTTCTTCGCTCCTTTCTTCTCTCGAGACTTCGATCACTACCCTCTCTATTCACGACGAGCAGTATCCAAAGGGATAGCTCACTTTTCGGTCTTACCTGAATTCACTTAGAGGTCGACCGATGAGAATGAGGGAGCACGAGGCTCGTGTTCCAGAAAGAAATGGGCTTCGGTGGTGTGGGAGAGAGAGAGAGAGAGAGAGAGAGAGAGTCGCGCGACGACGAGAGGAAGAGGGTGAGTTTGAATGGAGATAAAAATCGCGCGCCGCGGTGCTTCCCTTTCACGTCGACGACGTGGCGGCTCCCTCCCCGCGTAAAAATTACATTATACTCGCGTTTACGAATTTTCACATTTTCTCGTTACTCCAGTACTAACTTGCGGGGAGGCGAACGTACCACGGTATTTTATTTACCCACGAGGAAAGCTCCACTCGAGGGCGAATAATTAATTTAGCACCCGATTACTAAAGTAGCGAAGCGATTTACAATCTCACTAGGTTATCATTATCGCCATTATTATTATCAGTTTGGCCAATGAATACAGGGCGCGTGTCTGCGACGTGTAACGAATGGGTCGTATCGTTATAGGTCTCGTTTTTCCGACGATCCTCTTTCTCTCTTTCTCGGTCTTCGCATCGTGCGCGCATCCTTTGCCCATTGTTCTCAACTAAAAGAAACCAAAAGGGGGGTAAAGAGTAGGGGGTGAGGCCCGAGCGAGAGGAAAACTGGAAAACGGACGACTGCTGGCTGGGTTCGGGCGGGCTGGTGGGGGTGGATGTCGCGCGAAAGGGACGAGAGGAGTTTGCATTCTCCGCGCTTTCCTCGTTTTTCTCGGCGTGGCCAGCCAGGCGTCTTGTCATGCATGGCCGATGTCGATATGTGTACGTATGTATACTCTTTCTCTCTCTCTCTCTCTCTCTCTCTCTCTCTCTCTCTCTCTCTCTCTATCTATCTATCTTTCTTTTTCTCTCGACAACCCGCGCCCCCGTTGGAAAAGTCCTTTTCCCGCTCCCACCCCCTCCTCACGTTTCGCATTCGTTTCCAGACCGACAGAGGTTCGTGCACGAGAAATCCGGAAAATTGGACAGAGCGATCGCTTCGACTATCCCTCCGACGAGCGTTCCTCTTCAAATGAACGATCAGCCGGAATCCCATAAGCCATTTTTCTCCACGGTAAGATCGGACGAACGTCGCGGTGGGTTGAGGGATATCGCAAAAATCTGCGAAGCGTCGAGGCCAACGCGTAACCGTGACTTCTCGAATTTTCAGCACGCGAAAGTTGGAAAGATGCTAAGTAATGGGCGCGATGAGCCCTGACTGTTTCTTTTTTTTTTTTTTTTTGAAATTTTGGAAGTGCTCCAGGAGCTTCTGCCAATGGAAACGTCACGACAGAGAAGATCCTTACCTCGTACCGATGATTTCTTCATCTTTTTCTTTTTCTTTTCGAGTATCCGGTTGATCACCACTGACACGAATTTGTCTACATGGGCGATTGTGGTCACTCTCCAGTCTACGAGGCCTAGTTTCGTTTTCGACCGGACGATCCAGTTTCCATTCCGGTTCTCGCGTTGAACTTCGCCCTGGAAACAGGGCCTGGCCTGTCAACACAGGGGCGCGCGCGAGGAATGACAAATGGCTGAGCGACCGCTAATGTTACTGCACAACAAATTATAGCAGTCGCGATAATATCTATTCCTCGATAAACGGTGCTCCGCGAGGTTGGTCAAGCGCGCGTTGCTTCACGGGCTCGTCGATGATCATCGATTCGCCCGAGCTTTTTTCTCCCGGGACTTTTAATCTCTGAATTTATCCAGGGCAGATCGCTGCACCCGGCACTCGTCGTAATTTTCCAATAACCTTCGGGGAGATATTTTAAAGCTTCTCATATTTTATGATTTCAGATTGCCACGAAAGCAGAGAGTACCAGCAACGAGAGACACGCCGCGCGTAAATCTACGATGAGAATCGATGCCCCGAGGAAACGAAGTGATTTCCCCATCGGTCGAATATGAAATGGAAAAATTAATAAAGCGAAGTTAGCGACTGGATTCTCGCGCTCACGCGGAGAGTCCGTGGTATAGTAGGAGGGAGGTGCGAGTGAAAATAAACGTTGGAAGCCCTTGCTTGCACACCCTTCGCAGATACCATCGGCCACCATCTCCCGACGATCCCGTCGTAGATCTCTTCCCCTTCCTGCTTATTCGAGCATTAATTTTCTTGCGGCGGAGAGTCTGCAGGTGCACACGGGGCAGGTAAGTACGTGCGATATTATTGGCCAATATCGGAGCCCGAGTGCGAGAGCACGAGCTGTTACGACTCGGCACGACCTACCCATTAACCGCCCCATAAACAGATAATCGTGAATTTCCCGCCGATACCGCTCTCGTCCAATCAGATAAAGCCGAACATCCGAGAGATATGGAATTAGCCGTCCCCGCATTTCTCGGCTCGTTCTCGACGCCCTGCCGCCTCTCGCGCGAGTGTTAATTAAGAGCTGAGTAGAATTTGAGGGGTGGATCGAAGATTCCGCAAAAAGAATTCTTTCGCGCGTTCGTCGCACGCGAATCTCCAATTCCATTCACGGTGAGTTCCTTGGATCCTAGTTCTAGAGTTGGAAGAACGGTAGAGAACGATTGGAAGGACCGAAAGATCGACGGAGTAGCGTTTCAGCGAAGATAAAGGTAATGTAACGGGCCAATGGCGGAAGGGAAGATCGAAGATCCACGAAGGGTTCAATTTGGTGATCGTATTACAGCTAAGGTAGGATACTACCCACGAGTAAAAAGTAAACGTCTTCCAGAAGCCCAGCAACAGACGACGAGTATAAAAACTAAGCCGAGATTCCGTTCCCATATAAAACTCAGCTCACCGTCAACAAGAACCCTTCGCGTCAATTACACATTAAGAAACGAAAACCTCCGCCACTCTACTCGCTTAAAGATCGCCCGCGCGTATCGATCCAATCGTCAAATCGAAAATCCATGGAAAATTCTGGAAACGTTAAGTATCGTTCCGGCGAAGCTTCGTTATTCGTCGCGGAGGGACTGTGGAGTACCCGCGAGGCCTCGAGCCGACCCACACAAGTCCAGGAACACCAAACCACCCACACAAACCCACACAGCACGTCTTTGTTTGCCCTGTGCTCGCTTAGAAGCGAGGTACTCCTTAGGGCGTAGGGTGAGAAAGAGGAGAGCGAGCACCGTTAATCATTATCCTGGGGTAAGTCGAGAGCCGAAGGAAGCCTCCTTTGAGGCCGGACCACGGTTGCTCTGCCCGGAATTCCAGGGCCTCGGATTACAATTTGGCGAGTCCAGGGCGAAGGGAGAGTAAAATGGCCGCCGGCGGTAGGGTAGTTTTGCTCGCCGAGGGGGGTGGCTGCGAGGGTGGCTAACTGGGTGGTCGACGACGAGGACCAGGACGAGGGGTGGCACGAGGCGGAGGTGGTGTAGGTTCTAGGGGTAGGAGCTCTCTGTGGAGGTGGGCAAACGGGGTAGGGGGAGGTAAGAGACGGTGACTGAGGACCGGGACGGAGGGGGTTGATGCTAGCCACAACCCCTTAAGGGTCGAACGAACCCTTGCACTACCACACCGAGTCCGAGAGAGCGTTTCTCTCTTCTCTCTCTCTCTCTCTCTGTCTCCCTCTCTCTCTTCTATATATATACACATCTCTCGCTCTCAGCTTCGCACAATTCCAATCTACCTCTCTCTTTCCGTCTTTCAACCACCGAAGCTTCACCCTTCCTCCTCCTCCTTCATCCTTCGAATCTCTCTCGGTTCCAGCGCCTCCCCACTACCTCCTCCTTCCTGGCTGAACAACCTTTATATCTACAGCCACTATACCTACCCAGCACGAGTACGTACTACCTACCTCGGTTACTCGCGCGTGTTCGAGGGAGAGAAATGGCGAGAGGCCGGCGCGTCGGAGGAAGGGGTGGAACGGACGGACGCGAACGAAAGGGGGTGGAAGTTGGGTGCGCGGGGGTTGGCGCGCGCGAGGGACCATCCGACCGAGAGAGAAAGACAAATGTGGTGGATACTGGCGAGTGGTGGTGAGGGTGGAAACGAGATGGTGAGAATACGACGTGGGGTTGGAGTGAGAGAAACGGAGGAAGGAGGTGATGGTGGTGGTGTGGAGGTGGCGGTGAACGAGGAGAGAAAGCAGAGGTAGGGTGGCGCGCGCTCGGGCAAGGGTGGAATTTTAGAGCCGGGACCAGCCTTAAAATACACGCCGTGCGAAATACCGAGCGTGAATTAGAGTAGCGGCGTGTATGTGCTCTCCTGCGGCTACTACCAGCGCGAGACACCAACTGGCTGGGCGAACCTTCGGAATTTTCGCGGGCCGCAAAGCCTGGAAACGAGTACCGTTACTCTTCTCTTCCTTTCTTAGTGCGCGTGCCGCGCGGCGCTCTATGAATTTGGCAGAAATTCGGAAAGCGTCATCGATCCGCCCGCGTAGAGATAAATTCCAAGGCGCGACGTATCGATAAAGAAAGTTTGCTTGCCGGTTTGCTCTTTTGCCAGTGGTCGGAAGGACGCGCTTGTTTCGTCCTTTTTGAATTAGAGATTTATGGGTGAGGCCGCGCGTGCTCGTTGCCGAATATCCGTTGAAAACGGGGAGATTTGTTTGATTCGGCGCTGCACTCTTCCCCAGCCGAGCGATTTCCGCGTCTAAAGATTTATATTTGAATTAATTTCACGCGCCGTCGATTCTTACGGTCCGTCAGAGCAGAGCTTTCCAACGCGCTTCGTTAATTCGCGTCCGGTAAGTGATATTTCGCGCTTGGAGCTCACTCGCGGAGTGGCGAATTAATTTCCTTGGGTAAAAATAGGAGGGTGAGTTTATAAATAGGCGGCGACATTGGGGCGATAAATTCTCCGGCTATTTACGGCTGGAATTCTCTCGTTTGGTAAGATAAAACTGGGAGGCACCTATTATTCCGGATTAATTGTATCGATACGATGAATCATGCATAATCCTTCGAACACTTTCCTTATGGAGCCGACAGTCGCGGTAGAAGGCCATTAAAATATTCATTTGTTTCGGTCGGGCGTCCCTTTCGCCTTGAAAATCTCCGATAAAGCGTCACTGGATCGGCCTCGAGAGAAACACCGTCGCCCGTCGTAGGACAAGGTGACAAATGGGTTACGGGTGGAATCGAAAATGTACCGTGAATTTTAACGTTTTCGCGAAGCTCGCTTCGACGCGTTGAGATTCGTCTTTCGACGAAGGTGGGTCATCGGAGAATTTTA
Source organism: Tiphia femorata (assembly GCA_944319695.1). Classification (NCBI taxonomy): domain Eukaryota; kingdom Metazoa; phylum Arthropoda; class Insecta; order Hymenoptera; family Tiphiidae; genus Tiphia; species Tiphia femorata. Next base: position 8,172,029 of record OX090904.1, read on the forward strand.
TATTTTAATGGCTTCGAGTAATCGTCATTTTTCAAGAAATGAAAAAAAGATAATTCAACGACGCGGTGGAGTAACGGCGGCGATGAAAATACATCTCGTGAATTATTAAAGTTGAAGCTGAAACACGACGAATCTTCTTTCGAGCGCGCGAGAGAAATATTTCGGGTAGCTACGACGAACGTGCATCTAATTAATTGAATAATTCCCGTTCCACGCTCTCACAATTAGCTCGTCGCGACTTTCCCTTAGATCGGTTAAACGGGCAAAATCAAAACTCGAATTAGACGAATGATCCTTCAACGTGGCCACTCTCTCGCCTGGCTTGTTACTACAAGCTACCCACTTTCTTAATAGTCGGATCGTTAAGCCGTAGCTACGGAGCTGATTACACGCGGTGGTTGAGCGTTATATCGGCGAAGTTCCGCCGGGCGAGAAACTTTTATTTAAAGACGTGCCACGAAGGATTGTCAGCCGGCGGCGGCGGGCGCCCGCGCGTCCGCTTTAAACCACTTAATTCTACGCGAGCCCTGTTAATTCAAACTTTCACGCACACCGCGTCTCCACGTGGCCGACTCCTTGTACTATCGTTAAACTTATCCACTTGAAATTTGCAAACAAAGAGAAAAAGATCCTCCGATAAATCCTTCGGAAGATGTCCAGAAATAAAAGATACTCGCCTACGTCCATTGGAACTTGGGCTTGGACCATCGCTACCCTTAGAGAAAAAAGCAAAACAGAAACTTAACTGCCATTAGAAGTGCCGTTGTGTCTGGCATACCTACCATACCCCCCATGAATGCCCGGGAGGTCGAACACCAATCGCGATCGAACTTTCCTTTTTCCAAGCGCCTTCTTTCTTTTTATATCCAGGCGAGCATTCTGGGGGGGTGGTAAACGCGAGGCGAGCGAGACGATACCGCACGGATTTAACTAATAAGAGCAATTAGCGCGGAGGGTAGTAACTAGGGGTGGTCTGTGCCCGCCATGGCATGTCTCTCGCCTGGCGGTCGCCTCGGTCAATACCCACCGGACAAGATGGCCGACGCCCACTCCAACACAAACTCAAAGTTACATACATTTATGTACTCAAATGTATAACCCACCCCCTCCGGACCGGAGTTGCCTTTCTCCTTCCGCCTCGTCCCAACCCTCCCGCTCTTTCTCTCCTTCTCTCTCACTCTCTCATTCTCTACTCTCTCTCTCTCTCTCTCTCTCTTTCTCGCTCTTCTTCTCTTACCACTTCTCTCCTTCCAACTCGCGCCATCCACTCGGGGCTACACGGACACCGAACTTCATCATTATTATCTCGCTGCCCCTGCTACCTACGTACCACCAACCTTACAACCGAACGTGGATTTTCCACGTAGCCCAGGAGTGCGCGCGATATACTCGCCCGCGCTAACGATACTCGCCCGCTAACGACTCGCGGGGGTTGAATGTGAAAAATAAAGTCGAGGTGTCCTTCGTTGAGGGGATTGGAGGTGGACTGGTAGGGGTTTCTGTGGAGCGGTGCGTGAGGTATTACGAAGTTTCTTTCTCTTCTGTTGGTTTTTCATGCGGGTTTCTTCTTGTTGGTCGGCACGGTGAAGAAGGGACTTTCAAATTTTCGAGTTCGATTTCCAAGGGTGGAATCGGTAGAATTTTCCAAGGGTGTAAAGTTTTAGGGGCTGCCGAGGTCGGAGCATGGCTCGACTATCGATGGAATTCGAGGATAAGTGAGATTATAGTTTTCGTAGAATCGATATCCATGTATGAAACATATCTCGTTGAAATTCTACGATTCTACTACTCGCGGAGAATGTAAGATGCGCACGTGATAACGGATTTTCTAATGTGGCTAAGAATATTGGGCTAACGTGATAGCCTGCAGAGGCTCGCGCCAGCGCGAGTCGCGCGCCCAGAATGGAAACGAGAAGAGTATGGAAAAATTTATAACGGTTTTATTGTAGGTTAAATCATTCTGCATTAATCTTATACGTTTACAAAGGCTTCTCGGTATTTTTCTATTTTCAAACGTGGAGCACGCGCGCGACTGACGAATAAAAATCAAAGAAACCAAAAAATCGCAAATTTATTTCTTTTCTACCCTGCGAGTAAATTAAGTACAAACATTTCACGAGCGAATATCGAAGAGTCGAAGGTGTCCACCAGTGGAGAACGGATCGTGAGAGTAAGCAGTCGGCGTGAATCTCGATTGGTCAGTGAATAGGGGTGGCCGACCCACGCATCCGATTGGTCAAAGTCACCCTTCTGCCAGACGAATGCTGACCCTTCGGGGGTGGGTTCCAGTCCCTATGAAAATATCGGCGATCGAGACGAGCGTTCGAAAAATGTTCACTCTCGTTTTCACTCCAAACGACAATTACAGATAAAAAAAAAAAACGAGGAACGAAGTCGCGCGTCCACGTGCGACGGAAAATTGTGTAAGCTCGTCGGTGTAAGAAAGGAAAAGTGAAGGGTGGCGCAAGAGAGAGAGAAAAAAAAGGAAAAAAATTCGCGAGAAAGGAGTCGATCTAGAAATATGCTTTTAATCGGAGGGAGAGCTTGAGCTTCACGGTGAAAAAAGGAGAGAAGAGAGAGGGAGAAGGAGAGAGAGGCACTTCTTCGACAATACTTTTCCAGCTCTTTATTGGGAAACCGAGGAGAGGAGGTTCGCGAGTCGAGTATCGCCAATAACGAGATTGAAATTAATTCGACGTCGTGCCGCCGCCGGTAGACGAGGACGACGACGACGATATTCAACGGCCGTGGGTAATTCGATAGATTTGCCCCCGAGAAAAACGACGATCACTGCCGCCCTCGGGGGGCGGGAGCCGGCTAGGTAAGAATCTCCGGTGAAGATTAACCCCTTCGATTGCATCGTTAAAAATAATTCGCATGGCAGAGCCCGTCACCGATTTCCTCGACTGTCTAGAAAATATTCACAAACAAATTATCTTCCTCTTTTCCGTCTCGAACATCCCTCTCGGCCCCTCGCTCGAGGAGCGCGTGCGTGTAGGTATCTTACCAGTTACCGTCTAATCCTCGGCACTTGTTTTCGCGCATGTTGACTGCTTATCTGGCTTAACGGCCGACTAATTCCACGATCTAACAAACTTCGAACTTCGCCGTTGTCTCTCGGGGCACCCGAGGTTGTTCGTCGCTTCGCTTCTGCTTTTTTTCATACAGGGCACGAGAAGCGTCGAGAAAGTCACGGTGGTGAGAGCGTGAATAGGGTGGAAATAAATTGAGCGAATTGGAGATAGGATTCTGGGGGATGTTTTTGGGTGGTGATATTTTTTTCCGAGTCTCTGTCCATGCAGGGCCTCTAGGGGCCCTTAAGGACCCTCGTTGGCTCACGTGAGCAGGACACTTTTTGGCTCACCTGTACCGCCTACCAGTAGGCAACCCATCTCTGCGCCTATGCTCTTCGAATCCAGGTAACACGGGCGCAAGGATAGACCCTTACCGACAAGGACGAGATTTCTAACGAAATTATTTCACGAATATCTGCCGCGCGCGCGCTCGCGCGACTAGAAAACTCTCTGGTCTAATTGAAAATCGATATTCTTCGGGATATCATCCACGCGTGCGAGCCACGGTCGTAGAAATAATTTAGGCGAGGAAGAATGCGGGAAGAAATTGGAAAACGAATTATCGAACGAACGTGTGCGCTCGAGCGATCTTCCACGTTCTTTCTATTCTCGAATCAGGACGGATGGATGGAGGCCGCTTTGAAATTCTCGAAATAGCCGAATCACCTGGAGTTTTCTCCAATTCTACGGAAAATCTGAAGAAAAATCGGATCTCGGCAATGTTCACTTGTCCAAAGGATCGAGCCCGCCGCACAGTGGGCCAGATGCTGTTCGTAGCGTGACAAAAATGAAGAAGTTCGTTTTTATACTTTTTTTTGTAAGTACACATTTTAATATAACATATGATACACATTTTTATTAAAATAAAATAATTAAACGGTTTAATTACTATTCGTATTTATCACAGTATAAGATCACAGATTTAATATATGACACGAAATAATACTCTTCTTAATATTGATAAAATAATAACATACTAAAAGAATTACGGAATTTTCTTATAGTTCCTTGCGTAAAACGCATACGTACTTACTTAAGGACGAAAAAAAAAGAATGTTGTACCGGTCTTTACCAATATTATCGTATCATTTTAAAATCGTCATAAAATAAAGAATTAGAAATATAAAAGAAAAACTGTTACTAAGTGTTACTTTTTAATATATGAGTAACTGAAACCTGGGGTTGGAAAACGTATCGACAAAAATACACTTTTACTTGTAACTTCGTTTTCTGGCAGTTTTTCATTGAATTTAGAGAAACGAATGTATACAAAATAAAGTGTATACCTTGAACTAAAGGTTCCATAATAAAAATTTCGTTACTTATGTCATAAATCAGAAGCACGACCGACTGTAACCTAACCAAATTATGCTTCACTTGTCATGATCACCAACTTCAAAATTGACTTACTTTTGAGTAATGTTTTATGACCGAATGGTACATTTTTGAAAACTTGGAACTATGGCGAATTATACTTTGATCATTTGTGAATATTAATATCTACTTCTGATAGGATTATGTGTTTAATAAAAAATTTATTTTTGTCACTCTACGAAAATGATCTGGCCCACTGTGCGCCGGAGTGAAATGGAAATGCAGGGAAGAAAAACAAAAACAGTTTTTCGTGGGCCGCGGCTAGTTCTGCTTGCTCGGTTGCTTACCGCAGTCGAGACAGAAATGAATAGAACCGGGGAGGAACCGTGCGATGGGGGTGGATGCGGAGGGTGGGATGAAAAGAGGGTCCAGGGGTTTGGTGGGGGTGAGCGAGAGACAGTAGGAGGCGGAGAGGCCAGCGAAGGACGGAGGCGGTGGGCTCTTGGGGGTTGGAGGTTGGGGTGGTGGGCTGTTTGACATATTTTGTCCCGAAAACCGACAGATCAGGGACGAGGCCCAAGCACCGAGAAAGGGTTGTCGGCGGGGGTTGTGCGGGGCCACCTCTGTTTCTGACGTGCAGATTAGTGTCCGCCATTGTGGTGACGTCATCATAGTTAACACGCATTCAGGACCAACCGAGAGAGAGAGAGAGGGAGAGAGAGAATGGAGAGCGAAAATTTTCTCTCTCTGATAAACAATTGATCATCCAAAGAAATCTTGGAATCCTTGGGTTAACTTGCTTTTTTTCCCAAGCTCAGCTACGCGAGCGATTCCCCGCGCCAGAGTAATTCTTCGAATTCGACGATATTCTCCGGGAGTGGAGAATGCCTGGAATAATTCCCATTCCGCGAGTCCGATTCTCTCCCCGATCGTGATGTTCCACTCCTCTTCTCTCCGCTTGCTGCTGCTGCTGCTACTCGACTGCGCTAGCGAACGTGTCAGAAGTCCGTGCCCGGTTGACAGATGAATGTGCGGGGAACAATGGGCCGCCGACCAAAAATTAACGGCATTGTCCTAACTTCGAATTCGGATGCCTCTCTCTCTCTCTCTCTCTCTCGCTTGATGCTCTTGCACGGAGTGTAGTCGATTTGCCGGGTTACAGAAGGAGGTGGGGACTGGCTTTGAGTTCTCGATTACCTTAGTCTTCGGTAGAATTTGTCAGCGACCCGCGTTTGTCGCTTGCACGTACGCGCGATTTAGGGCCTTCAGGTGCACGCGGAAGAATCGTCGTGACTAAGGCGAGAGAACAACCCGCGAATTGACTTCTCCACGGCAATGGAAAATTTCACTCTCGAAACTTTTACACGCGAACTTCCTCGTCTTCTGCTTTTCTACTCGCGCGACTGAAGCACGGTAGAGCTCGTCGACGAGAAGAAGTGAGGTCTCGTGCTTTTAATTAACGGTACGCGCAGGAAATAATTATAAAAAATGCGAAATGCCCGAGGCCCATCGATTCTTCCGAGGACTGAGCTCGCGTGGCCTCCCTCGTCCGTGTTGTTTCTCGGGTACCTAGGGGTGGACGAATCGAAAAGGGCGAAGGGTGCACCCTTTGTAAGGGCAACCCAACGTGCTTTGCTGTCGTCTCACCTCTTACCTGTTCGTTTGCTCCTGTTGTCCTGTTCCATGGTAAGATGGCGTTGCGGATGCACACCGTGGCCGCGATGCATCGTGCAAAGGAAAGAAAATAACGCCCCTATTTTGCCTTCGTTAACCGTGAGGACATTAGGGCTCGCTCCAGTCGATTGCCAAGTGATTTTGATATTTCAGTAATTTCCGGCGCACGTTTCTTTCCGCGAGAACCGAGGCTAAAGAAGGGAGGAGGCTCGGCCGATTTTATGCCCCGGGTTAAATTCACTGCGAGTTGCTGCGCGTCCGTGCTGTTGCGAAACGTATTACGTAATAAGCGTAATAAGCGATAGCAGTGGCCCGAAACGAGTAAAACAATTTATGTAACGAGCTTTCTATACTTAGCTCAGGGTATGTAGATAGATCGCGCCGCGACGGCCACTCTGCGAATCTTTATTTCACGATACTCGAGGAACTTGGGGATGAAGAGTTTTTCAGGGCACATGAATGAGGCACGAGATTGTTGATTATTTAAAAACAATGTTCGTTTATTTGAGTCGCACAAGACATACACCGTATCTATGTTTATAATTATCGGGGCGCCCCACCCGCGCGCGGGTGAAAGCTCGGCCGAAGATTGTGCCGCAAGCTTCGGCCTCAGCTTTTCCTTTCGTCGGATGTCGCCTTTCCTTTCGTATTGCCTTAATGTTCGAGCCTCGGTTTACAAGTGGTTTCGTCGAATGGCGGATACACTGTCCCTAGAAACCGAGCTTCGGAATTATTTTACCCTGGATCAGAAGAATTTTCACTCTAACATTCCCAATATTCCCTGCTACGACGTCCTCCGCTCTTCCGTGTGCCCTTTTCGGTTTTCTCTTTTGTCATTCGTCGCGTGAAACCTCGTTTCCCTCGTCCATGAATCTCTCACCGATTTTACGTATCAATCGCACGAGACACTATCGTTTCAATTGCGAGTAAACGAGACTGCGAATTCGTTCTTCTCGTTTCTCTTCCTCTCCATTTGTTCCTGCGTTCCCTCTTATCCTGTTTACCATTTTAATGTGGTTTACCCTGTGTAGAAATGTTAGAAATCGACTAGAGGATACGACGCGACGGACTGTGAAATCGGCCGATGACACGCGACGGACGTGCCACCGTGCCGGAAGTCAGTCCGACCACTCGTCCTGTGATTCGTTTTGCGCGTGAGGTTTTTCTATAATTTTATGTCTTTTTTTTTCGTTCTCCTTCTTCTTCTCCTTTGTCTTCGTTCTCGTTCTCCCTTCCGAAACATCTCCACGAATCGCGAGGCAGGGAACTTGGTCCTATGGGTGGAAGTGAATTCGATTTTAAGAAAGGCGAGCAAAAATTTCTCTTTTTTTTTCCCCCCCTTTTGTTTCACACTTATTGTTTGCGCAGTGCTCTTCTTGCCGGTAGTCAGTTCCCATTTCTCCAACGTTCTTGTCAACCGGTCGGTCGTATGCTCCAGGATCAGTCCAACGAACGTATCGACATTTCTCTCGAGGATTTTCGTTGATCCTGCGCGTACGCGATCCTTTGCACCGTACGATAAATACGATCCGCTCACGTTTTCTTCGGCAAGAAAAGAATTTTCCGATTTTTTACCTCCCCGCCTCGTCCCTTTGCTCTTCGATCCTTCCTTACTCCTTACGCAATATTCACCGGGGTCTCCTCTACGGGCAGTGCCAATATTTACAATGTCGTATAAACAGAGCCTGGCATGTACGTATGTTTTCCACTTCGTTCTGTGTGGTGGTTGTTGTTGCTGTTGTTGCTTCTTTTTTTTTACCTTTTCCTTTTAATTCGAGAATCAATCTAACAAACTTTTAACTAGATAACGAGATTTTTATCTAGGGCCGTACACGTCTAACACCGAGAGAACTATCTGATATGAGTTTTCACTTTTTTTTATTTCCTTAAATTTCGCAAACTTACGTACACGTACGGAAATTCACGCTCAACGCACGCACTCACGGGGGAAAAAATCTTACGCGGGCACACGCACACGCACACGCATACGCACTCACTCTCTCTTGCTATCCGGTGTTTATCTTTTACCTTATTGCCTACGTCTCATTTTTTTTTTCTCTCGTTAGGAACAGTTCTCTTCGAAAACGCTTATTACGAGCGACGAGCGCTACGAGGAATACAAACGAACGTAGGACTCGATGTAACACAAAGGAATCTCTTTATTAGCTTCTCCTTGCGAATTCGCGATCAAGTACACGATCTATCGTGGATAGAGAAAAAAAATTAAAAAGGTAGGATCGATCGTTGTCGTCACCTGCGAAAAACCTCAGTCTTTTTTGGGGGGCGAGAACGAAAGGAAATGGAAATTAGTAACGGAACGAGCCGACGATTCGTGCGCTCTTCTTCCTGGTTGGACGATTTTCGCGAGATCCGGGGCGCGTGCGCGCGCGATGATCCAACGAAAGCCGCTTGGCGCTAATCACGCGCACGAATCTTTGGCAAAGTCGGCAATAAATACGAACAACGAACAAATCGATCTAGCAATAGTCTCGACGTGGCGACCAAGCGACCGGCTCTCTTCTAAGATTACTTTGTTTTGCCTGAACCCATGGAGAATGGAATTTGTTTTGCAATCCTTGGAAGGACACATTCTTACGTTCTATCTTTCGTAGACTTTTTATCCGAATGGTAATATAATTGTTTCGTAATTGTCTCATTTATTGGAGAACGGTCACCTCGCGCCACGCCGAGTAGTAACGATAAACCTATACAACTTTGGCATTCTCTTAATCGTTAAAAAACATCTCTTTCTTTCTTTCTCTCTCACTCTCTCTCTTTCTCTCTTTTTTTCTCTCTCTCTCGTTAATAATTTATAAATTAATCCTTGCGCCGCCTTTATATATTCACCGTCAACATCACATTAGTGATAACAGTGACGATCGCAATAATGATAATAATGATAAAAATATTAATAATAATAATAATAATAATAATAATAATGACAATAGCGACAATAGTAATGACAATAATTAATAGGCAATAATAATAATCGTGGTAATAATAATGGTAATAGCAGTAATAATAATAATGACATAATAGGCAATAATAATATTAATACGAATAAAGGCAATAGAAGTATCGATACTATCTATAATACATTTTACATAGGATCAAGCTAGAGCTTAGAAACTAGAGTTTAGCATGGTGCTTTGCATCCCTCCGTTATCTTACGTAGACGAAGTTTCTTTCCGATAGCCTAATTATCGATACGCGACGGGGTAGGGTTTCAAATGTAATCGATATTTTCGAATATTTACACGAGGGATCGATGTGGTCTTCGATTTCTTTTCTCTACTCGCCGTTTTTCCTCCTTTCGAGCAGAGGAAAGAAATGCATATTACAAAACAGGATCGCGTCGGTCGTACCGATTTTCGCGCTCGCGAAAGCAGATTCGCAAAATGTACAAAAGGATTCTCTCCTTCTCCCTTCTTCGTTCTCTCTTTCACACCCTATCGCTCTTCCTTTCTCTCGCTCATTCATTCATTCCTCTCTCAGAGTTTGGAGAGTCTGCCTTTGAAACATTAGCAGGTCTCCATGATGTTACACAATACGTATATGTATATATATATATATATATTATTATTATTATTAAATAAATAATCTTCAAATGCGATAATAAAGATTCACTATGTTCATTATCCTATTTATAATATTTATATTCTGTCGTATTTGCATTCATATTTATAATCAATATTTATATCCATATTTATAGTCAATATTTATATTCATATATATATATATATTTATATCTTTATTTATATCCGTAGGTAGCGGGCTTTTTCGCGTTCGGCCCCCCCCCCCCCCCCCTCTCATTTATAACTATTTATATCGAAATAATTTAAATAACTGTGCTGAGACTCGCAAAAGTGGTAACCATTCGTTTGTTTTCTATTTTTAGTTAAACGCGCTTGGCGAGCAGGGTGCACGAGGGGTGGAAGATTGTTCGAAACTCATCGAGTAACCCCTTTTTTTCCACCCTCGTCCTTTCTCACCCTTTCCTTCTCTCTTTCTCTCTCACGCAGGATTGTTCGATACTTGAGTCCCTTCGTTATCGAAGGTTAAGCATTCCAATCCGGACCTTGGTCAGCCGAATGGAACACAGAAGAATATTCCTCTCCGACAGGGTGTTTTATTACTTCCTCGGTCTCGAGGACCGTTTCCAGGTCCTTGAACCTTGACTTGAGATCCTATAATCAACCTACCACCTCTCCAGATCCTGAGAGATGACCACGGACACGTCCACGTCTATTCGGTGTACACTGGACCACTACCCATCTTTTCACGTGCAGGAACATTACGCAGGACCTTTCACCCCGAGTCCTGCGCCCTTCACCATCGTCCTTCGTCCTTCGTCCTCCAGAATCCTTGATTGGGCCTCGCTTCCTCTTCGAGGTCCCCTTCTAACTTCAGTACACCGGGTAAGGCGGCCTGTGAGGCCACAGTGGCGGGATAGGCGGTAGGCTTCCGTTCCAGGATCAAGTATCCTTGGTACTCAACGACGAGTCCTCGTCCTGACTGCCAGGATAGGGCATGCCCAGTTTAGGCCCCTGTTGTACCACCACCACGCACTTTCTCATGTGCTTCTCGAGAGTGCTCGGCACCGAGAACGGCATCTCGCAGAATCGGCACTTGTAGGTGTCCTTACCGTGTCTACCGTGAGTCTTCATGTGCCTGGTCAGCTTGGAGCTTTGGGCGCAAGCGTACGAGCAGAGTTCGCACTTGTAGGGCTTCTCGCCCGTGTGCGACCTCCTGTGTACTGTTAGGTTCGAGCAATTCTTGAATACCTTGCCGCAGTACTCGCAGGTGTCGTTCCTACCACTACGTTCCTTCTTGAGCATGGGGCTTGGTAGACCTTGAAGTGCTAGGCTGGACGTGGTCGCTTTAGAGGCCTTGCGAAATTCGTTGTTCTCGAGATAGTGGGGACTGGGTAGCCAGAGGCCACCGAAATCTGGACCCGATGATCTTGGAAAGCCCTGACCGGAGAAAATGTTAGGCGTCGTGGAAGAGTTGAAGTTGGTCGGCGACAGGGGACTGTCCTTCTCCTTGTTGTTGTTGAGAGAATTGGCCAGGTTGGAAGGTGAATCGGTCTTCAAGAAACCTCCTCTGTGATTTTCTTGAAGAGCTTGTCTATAGGCTTCCGAATACTGTGCGATATTGCTCAACCCGAATTTCTCCATCAGATCACCCACCAAACTCGCGGGCTTCTGCTCGACTCTTCCTCCACTCTCCTCTCCACTCTGACCTTGAGTGGTGCTAAGGTCCTCGGGTGTATTCTCTTCAGTGTCCTCGCGCTCGGTTTTCTGCTCGTTCTCTTCGGCCTCGTCCAGGTCCATGTTCTCGTCGCAACTCGAACCATCGTCTGGAACCGTCTCAACGCTACCCTGTGGACTCGCAGCAGCGTTCAAGGTCTCCTGATGTTCCTTCCTCATGTGCTTCCGTAGTTCCGCAAAGTTGGCCACTTCGAGCTCGCATACCTCGCACCTCGTGGACGTGGCCTGACCGTCTTGAGTACCTTCTTGCTGATACTGCCTCTCCTTGTCGCGATGGCTTCGACGGTGAACGATCAGGTTCGATTGGAAGCGAAACTTTTTGTCGCAGACCTCGCAGGTATAAACGGTCTCGTTGGAGGAATCCGTGATGATAGGCGTCGAGGCTACCGGTGGACTGGTTTTCTCGCTATCCGTGGAATTGTTGTTGTTGTGATGGCCCACGGGGCTTTGGCTGTAACAAGGTGGCGAGTTCTCCTTCTGATGATTGGCATGCGTGAGATTCGTCGGATTGGTAGAAGCTGGACTGGGTGGTTCGACGGATTGTGGATGACTGGAGGGTGGTTGTTGCTGTTGCTGCTGCTGTTGCTGAGGCTGCTGAGCCTGTTGGACCCCAGTGGGCACCGGCACGCTGGGCACAGGTGGTGGAGGATTTGGATTGCTGGTCTGATTGGTACCGGTAGGTGGAGCCGCGCCTAAGGACGGATTAGCGAGGCTCCTTAGGCGCGCCGAGTAAAAATCCAGGTTGGCTTCCAACGGCGGCGGATGACCTTGACCCGGCAGGCCACGTCCGTGCGAGAGCTCGGCCAAGTTCGCCAGGTTCCGTGCGTTGTTCAGCGAGTCCAAAGAACTACGGACGAGTGGGTCGCCAAGGTTGAGGCCGTCCATGCCACGCAGAGGGTCTCCGAGGTTCTGCAGGTTTCTCGTTGCGGTTTGCAGCTCCTGGAGGCCCCTGTACCCTGCCAGCGGGTTCAGAGCGAGGAAGTCTGGCCTAAACATAGGTGGAAAGCTTCTTTCCAGGTGCTGAGGTAGTCTCAGGAAGCTGTGCAAGGGGTCGCCGACCAAAGACGCGGAGGACTGAAGCTGCTGGCGGCTCCCACTACTTCCGCTCGTGTTGGTCCCACCGGAAGAGTTCGCCGCGGACGAGCTTCCGGTAGACTTGGCGCTCAGGTTAAGGTGGTTCGGTGGACTAAGGTGGTGCGCGTGCGTGGGCGTAGGCGTAGGCGGACTCGGCGCGGGCGTGTTCGAGGACGAGTTCGTCGACGATGAGGACGACGTATATAGGCGCGCCCCGTGGACGCTCTGCACGTGCTGGATCAGCTCCCACGCGGATGACACGCGCCTAGAGCACTGAGAACACAGTAGCCATCTTGGCTCTGGAACAGAAAATCAGAAACGGTTCGTAGGTTAAAGATTACGATATCGGTTGGAATGGAGGAGAACGGGGGGGCCCATCCAGCCACTATCAATTTTCTATCCACCCTTAATTTCGTCGAATCCGGATGGGAATCGGCATCGTCGATTGAATTCGAAATTCAAACGGCGCGCCTGTGTCAAATTGCGGTTGGACCCCCGAGGTGGAGGTGGTGGGATGGGTAGCTTAAAAATAATATCCCAGGGAACGATAGTAGTCGCTGGATAAAGGAAGGGTGGGATGCGAGGGTTCTCGGTGGTGGAGAGACGCGCGGCGAGGGGTTGGCACCACCCTTAGCGCCTCCACCCCCTCTGAAACTGACCCTTAACGACTTCTCGACCCTCCCTTATGGTCGGCTCGACTAGCGCGGGAGGGACGGGTTTTGAATTTCAATGTTTTTAATCCGGAATATCAGATTTTCGGCCATTTTTCACGCCCCACGTACCACCGCGAACGAGCACGCCAACCACCTTCTGGACCTTTCTCCTTGCGAGGGCTGTCTTGTGTCCTTGTCCGTCGGATTTTATTAATTCCGTTCTACCCCTCGGACAAAGGAACGAGGATGAGGTTAAGAAGGGACGATGGCAGTGGAGAAAAGTGTGGACAGCCGCGACATGTGCTTCTAACCCGGGTCACCCTTCATGATTTTTCATCCCTCGAGTGAAAGCGTCCGCGAAACATTATCTCGGTAACGTGTTTCGCGAGGAGATCTGTCTTCCGTGGCGTGCAGGGGTTGTAGAAGCGAGCGGAGAAGACGATGCGCGATATAAACAAAATAAAGATTACTAGACGGTCTTGGGGGTTGGTGACCGTCTCGGTGTGCCTTTCGCGAACTACGAGAGATTAAAAAGTTCGAGGTGTTCTCTTTCTCTCTGCCGTTTAGCAATGTTTCAGCGAACTCGGAGAGGCGGATGGGACGGAAAGTCAGCCAGGAGACAAAAGGATCCGGCAAAATAAAGCGGTCCTAATTAAATGGCCGTTTGGGAGGGTAGAGGAGGAGGTGGAGGTCGACGAGATCTTTGTTGGTGGAGGAAAGTACGCGGGAGCATCCTTAAAGCCGAACGTCCGCTAAACCGAGATTTGCATTCGATTTGAACCTTCCTCTTCCACGGCTGCTCGTAAATTCTCCTGTGCCCAAGCGTTTTCTTTCCGCCTCCGTAAACTGCGCCCAGCGATTAGCGACGCCGCGAGAATTTGCTTCGCATTTTGACGCGAGGATCTCTGATTTTCGAAAAGTGGAGATTCTTTGAATAATCGTTCTCGACGTCTGTCCCACGGTGGCCAGATTCCACGGGACGATTCTATTATTACGCGAGCATTATCGTCGCGGTTGTCCCGGTCAATCAGGAAAAGGAACGTGTCAATAGCGCGCATGCGAATTCCTCGAGTGAATCGTGGATAGATCGGGTACGCGTGGGGCCAAGGGATCGTGGCTGCAACAATGAGCGACAATGCGCGATAAACTACGCAGATATTGTTGTCGGTAACAAGGTGCCAAGTGGAATAACGAGGCGCGACGGTGGGCGACGGACTTTTCTTCCTCCTCGCACCCGCTGACCTTTCACCAGGATTACAGTCTCTCGCGTTTTACGCGACGCAATTGAGAAGGCATGAAAGAGCAACGGGCGGGCGGGGTCCATCTCTTGCATTCGAACGCGAGCGTGGAAATTTGTTTCGCCGACAATTGCCCATTATTGAGGAGAATAATTAAAACTGTGGTGGAGGAGGGAGGAGAACATTGGCGCGCGAAAATGTTTTCAACCCTCGGGCTGTTTTTAATTCACAAACGGCAGAGGGCGGGCGGGTGGTAAGAGTAATGAATTTCGAACGGACGCGTGAAAAAAAAGAAAATTCTTGGTTGCGCGCGATGAGAGCGACGAGGTCGAAAAATTTGCTACATTGTTTTTCTTCGTGCTTCCTCAGCCTGTCTCTCGAGGGCACCCTCTTTTACTTGCCAGACCGCCACATCCTCTCCTTGCCCGGAAGTCGAAAATATTGCCGACTTCCACCCCCTGGGGACAGACAGGGGCAGCAGACTGGGGGCAGTACCGTCCTCGCCATCCACGAAGATAAGCAAGTGCTCGAGAGCATAATAAAGGTGTATCGATTCGTGGCCTGGAGCTTTTCATATGCAAACGTGTGTTCGCGCGTCGCGGCCGTTCTCAAGGATTATTCACACGGATTTTCTCGTAAGAATTTTTCTCGCGAGAGGAGTCGAAGATACTTCGTCGATTTTTTTTTACAAATTTTCATCCTCGTCTCTTCCACGTTTGTTTCCATCGCCACGCGAAAATTTCGCTTCTCTCTCAGCTCGTCGCGACACTTTATTTTTCCTCTCTGCCTCTCGAGTTTCGAGAATTCTAAAATCTGGAGGAGAATCCCACGACAAAGGGGGTCTTCTGCCGGGGTCCGTATCGAATGAACAATTCCTCTACACGCGATTGTACTCGCGATAGTGACCGAACGATTTTCTCCAGAAATTGCCCGACAAATTGGCCCACGCGACGTTTAAGGGTAAATCGCTCGGAACGGCATTGTTTAACGACCAGCCATGCCCATGGTCATCCTACGAATACTTCCTTTCAACCCTTTTACGGAAGAGTTCACACGTAACTATACCTCCCCATCATCGATGGGAAACTGCTTCCTCCGAAATCTCTTTCTCTTACCCGCGCCACTTTTCCACGTTCGCTTTCACTCGGCAGTACCTTCGAGTCCTTCCGCTCACGTACGTCGAGAACTCGTCGAGGACGGAAATATTTTTGAGGGATTCGGCAAAGCGCGCCGGAGAGATTGGAACGTTCGAGCGTTAACAATCCCCATGAATATTTATGGTTGTGTTCGGAGTTCGCCAGTACACGCGCGAGCGGAGTGTAAACTGAGCGATACGGAATACAGAATGCAGAATAAACTGAACCGCGCGCCCGCTGGATGGAACAACATCGTGGAAGGTGGTCGAAAATTAAATGTAATTAAAACGTCGCCTCCGCGTCGTATCGTTACTCACGCGAGAGAGAGAGAAAAAGAGAGAGGAAGAAAAAGCGATTCTGTGATTTTCGAGACTACCCCGAGCATCTGCCCGTTCTCTCCTCTCCCCACAGACGCGGGCTCTCGTGACGTCACGGGCCAGACAAAGGCCTTTAATCCGGAATGGCGTGTGTGACAATATTAAAATATCGATTAGCCAACGTATGCGACGTATGCACTTTGTGCGCCCCGGCACAAGGGCTGCACTTAAAAGGGGCCAACGTGCACCACGCGCGTCCAGGTAGAGAGACTCCTGGTTTGCGGGTGATTTTAATCAGCCGTCGACCGCCTCCGTCCCTCAGACCTCGGATTTACCAGAGCGTTCGATGGAGTGACCTCTTCAATCTCAATTTAGAAATCCTAAGGGCTCATCTTTCGAGAGAGAAACTTTCCTTTTTTTTTCCACCAGCGACTTCAACGACGCGGATAATTTCGCGAGCAGTTGTTCGTATGTTTGTTCGAAAATGGAAATTTTCGCGACATCTCCACCGATTACTAATTGTCCGGTTATTTTCTCTACGCACGATGCTTCCAAAGGGCCTTAAGCTTGTTTGTAGTTTCTGTTTACGAGATGAGATCCCATGTTGTCCTGGCGGCAGGACGCTGTTGTTCCAGATGCAGGTGAACATTTCTATAGAGACACTCAGACGCAAAGTGCTCCAGATTAATTCACAATCTCGCGATCGCGTTCATCCTTGGCACTTGAAAATTTTGCCTCTCGAACTAAATTCTCTCGCAGATTCTCGCCCATCCAGGACGATTCCTCTCGTGCCTCGCGAGCTCGAACGAACGTAAAACGCACACTTTGCGGTTACTAAGACTGCGCGAGCGCGCGATTGGTCCGTGACCGCTCTGGGCATTTTATGTCGTTCGTTCGTCCGACCGCAAGAAGCTTCGCTACGGACTCACCGCACGACAAAAGTGAAAATGAAAGATGGTGGAGATAAGAAATAAAAGCGTGGCCTATCCTCGGAAAGCAAAAGGAGACGCGGCGTCGAACGCCAGGCGTCTATCAATTTTGCTCGACGATCGTCGACTTCCTTCCTCCTCTCGGTGGAAAGGATGGGATGAGAGAAGGTCGAGAGAGAAGAAAAAAAAAAGGAGCTGGAGAACGGAGAAGGGCTTGGAACCTCGAAACCTCGAGATACCAGCCAATTCTCAAGCAATTCCCCGACGCGCCTCGGGCGGTCCTCGCGCGGTCGGGAAAACCGGGCGGTGGGTGGAGAGCAGGATGGAAAAAAGAAGCGAATTGAAGGGAGTGAGTGGAAGAAAGCAAGAGAGAAGACGAGAAGGTGGAGAGAGAGAGAGAGAGAGAATAAAGAGCTACTGGGAAAGGGATGAGAAGCGGTGGAGAATTAATATTCCAGACAAACGGTGACAGATAGATCAAATCTGCATCTCACCGGGAGCTCTCGGAGTCGACGTCAATTTCGACGGATTATCGCCCCTCACCAACCCTCTTCTACCCTTCACTTTTCGCCCTTTTGTCTTTTTCCACGTATTTTTCCTCGCATCCTTCTCTTCCACCCTCGTTCGCGAATTTTATTCCTGCGAGCTTTTGCTAACGAGAGAGACAGAGAGAGAAAGAGAGAGAGAGAGAAAACACGCGGTAACTTTTCGTTTTGTGTGTGTTTTTTTTCTTTTATCCAATCACGTCCTCTATGTTGTCGCGAGAATCGTGTATGCGTGGAAATTTGTATAGGAAGATGAAAAAGGAAACAAACGTTCCCCAAAAAAAATGCCACCGAAGGAAAAATATCCTTTTGGTCGACAACGCGAGAGGCTCGACCTACCGCACGATGGCACGTCCTGTCACGGTGCGCCACCCTCCGATCGCGCTCGCGTTCTCAATTTCACCTGGTCGCATGCAACGCGTGAATCGGACCACGAAACGCACACGGGCTCGTAGATTTTCGTTGCTACACAGGCACGCGCGTTCTCGCATACACACCGTGGCGAGAAAGTGGCGCGGATGCACGCCACGGTGTCGTGCGCACGCGTGCATGGGGCAGACTCGTGCGGACCACGTGGCCGAACAATAGGACGATTCTAATTGGGCCTTCGGACTTTGACGAGAGAGAGAGAGAGAGAGAGAGAGGGAGAGAGAGAGAGAATTTTTCGGGGCAAAAAAAGGCGTCGAAAGGGGCTCGCAACCGGTGAGCACTGGGGATGAGCACGCGAGCTTCTCGTTTCTCGTCCCCTGTGTTTCATCCTCAGGCGCGTGGTACAGTATCGAAGGGGTTGAAAACAGCTTTGGAACTCGAAGGTGCAACGAAGAAGAACTGGGATGAATTTGTAAACAGGCCTGCTCTAGCAATTCTTTCGAGGAATTAGAGAAATATTCGAAGCATCCCCAGTGTATGATGTCCTGCACCTAAAGACCTTTAAATACACAGAGTATCAATTTCGATGCCAATCGTATTAAAGACCACTAGAAACAACCTGTAATTCCTTTTGCTTCGGCTCTATGGTTTCTCTCATTTCCAAATAAAAATTCGTGCATCTAAGGGTTGAAATCGTCCTACCCTCGGCGCGAAGTATCTCAGAATCCACCCCCGCACCGAGCGTTTCTTAACGTTTCTCCTGGCGCTTTTCAGAGACGCGTGCGCCAAGGAATCCTCGCACTCCTTCTTCTCCTCCTGCACCGAGCGGAAGCTGAAAAACCAAAGGCGGTAGCAGCCCCACTCGTCGGTCCGGACGATTCTCACGAGGTGAAGCTCCGCCATCCCACCTCTTGCGTCTCTGCGATGCAAAGCAGCCGTTCCACGTCAATTTGCACAGGTAAGCGTCGAATTAAGAATCTCAAAGCCAGCGGCGGCTTTCAATTCATCAAGTGCGCCCGGGACCCCGCATGAATTTCGTTTGATGCCGCGACGACGACGACGACGACGACGGCGAGCGCCGTCGTCGTCGTCGTCGCCGTCGGGTGGCTCCCACGCGCGCTCGCGGCACCTCGCGAGCGAGGGCGAGAAGACCCTTTGAGGTTAATCGGGGTAAACCTCAGAGGCCCGAGCGCCGTGACGATTCGCCGTGGAGTGAGTGCGAAATTAAAGCTACTCCCTTATGCGGCGACGAGCGCGGAATTACCAAGCGCTGAAGAACCTTCCTTTTTTTTTTTACCATCCGTCCCTTTCTCTCACACTTATAAGATCCTCGCCGCGACACCTCGATCGAATGGGAAATCAAAGATAAGAATTCCCCTCGTGGTCGTTGCGACTTCATTAGCTACTCCTTCCAATCTGGGAATCTACATATCTCGACACCTGCGAAACCACAAAGACACGACCGGAGATCGGTTTAACGCAAATTAATTGATTTAATTGAGATTGCGACGATGAGACCTCGACTCTTTGTTCGCGGTAGGCGCGGAGAAAGGGCGCGGAGCGCGATTGGAAGGAGGATGAAGCGGAACGACCTGGGGGTCTTTCATCGTTAGCACGTGGGCGAGCAGCGCGTTAAAACCCTTCTCGATCGCGCGACAATGCCCCGAACCCCTTGGTTCGAACGTCGAGGTAGGTGGAGGGGGTCAGAACATGGGGGCAGGTTCGTCACTCGTTCGAAACCCCTTCGGCGAGAGGGCAGCGCGCTTTAAATTCAAAAATCGTATGTGACATTTTGTTCATGCTCCTTCGACCGCGAGCGAGACATGGCTCACACGCGCGAGTGTACTTTTAAACTTTCAACTTTGCAAACGAGTTCTGCACCGCTCAGCTCTCGCTTCCTTCCTCGAGGACCTTTCTCTCGCGAATCTGCCGATTCAGCGATCGACGAGAGGCTTTCGCGGAAAGGGTAGCAAAGCAGTAAGGGTAGAGATCGTGGAATTCTCACTCGGTGAATTAGGAATCGAAGACCTCGATTATTTAGCTCATTCTGGAAAATTCATTGGAAAGGGGGATTCGAAGTTGGAGCGCCGTGAAGCTTAGAGAGTGGAGTACCAGTGGTAGGAGTATTTGTTGCCGGAACATATTCGCCCTATTTATAGAGATCGCCTTGACTCGCGGGACATAGGTCGACCCGGAACCTCTTCGCTTCTGCTCACCGGGAGCAGATTCTCTTCGTCTCTCCTCTCGCCTCAGCCCCGATCTCGACACGATCTTTCGGTGCAATTTGCATTGTTCGCAGCCGCCGCCGACTCGCAATACAAACGAATTCTCGACCAACTTGCCATCGCGCTATCTACCGCGTTGCCCGATTGTTGACTCTCGCCCGAGAAGTAGAACCCACTGCTCAATCGACGCTCATATTTACGTAGCCTAAAGTAGCCAAGAATTCTTGGCCGAGGGATAGTTTGCTTCTGTTCCCAGATCAGTCTTAAAGAAAAATTGGTACCCTCACCTGAAACCTGCTCTACGTAACTAAAACACAGAAGTATTTTGGAGAAACGAGGATTTTTTTACTTCGCGCACTTGCCAATGAATCTCTACCCACGACACTGAGCACCACGAACAATTCTCAAATTATACAAATCTCCATAGTGGCTCAACGTTATCTTTCAAATCGGTTGTATTACAAGTCCGGCATACTTAAGCGATGCTTTTCTTTTCTTTCTTCTATTCTCCTCGTTGCTTGCATCAGCTAAACCTGGCGTCTCCACTACTCTCCAAATCTTCGTAAACACGAAAAGGGACCACCCGTTCGAGTAAACCAACAAAGAAAATCATCTTACCGGAATTGACGGTGTTGGTGTCCGCGTCGACGGACTCGGTCTTCTGCTTCTTCGGCAGGTCCTCCTTCTCCTCTTCAGGTCCCTCCGTTCGTCTTTTCGGCGTGGAGCTCGCGCTCGCCCTAAGCTCGATCGGACTGCCCGCGTCCGGAGCGGAGCCTTGAGGCGTCGGTGGACTCTCCAGTCTCCCGCTCCTCTTGTTGATCGGAGCGGAAATGCTCGGCACGGAGTTCAGCTTGGAGTCTTGGTCCGCGGCCTTGAGGGCAAGAGCGTCCTCAGGGTCGGAGTCCTCCGGTGCCGCGGCGACTGGCGGACTGTGGCAGCCCTGGAGTGTGCTGCGACAGTGGTTGACCTTGTGCTCGATGAACCGCACGATCTCACCGAGGGGGTAGGACGCTCGGCAACCCCCGCATTGGACGGTGTCTGGGGACGTGGTGCATTGCGAAGTTTCCGCTGAAAAAGAGAGAGGGAAGCGTGTGCTTTATGAGCGTGTCCAGCCTGAAAATTATCTTAGGGGAGTGAGTTTTTATATAGGGTTGATAGACGTAGCACAAGGGACGAAATGAATTTTCGATCGTTTTATCGAGTAACCTTCTTTATTCGGCTTTTATAAATAGAGAGAAGGTACAGGACGACGAGAAATCGTACACCGATGCATTTAAATTTAACTGTCTTTATTGATACGACGATTAGACGAAGTGATGGAATTATGCGTGACTGGGATGATCGGCGATGGAAGTTGGAAGGATAGTCGGAATGAATGATGACGATCGTCGCGTGAATTGTCGGAGGAGTCATTCGCGAGACGCTTGATGAAAGAGGAAGAAGAGAATGAAGGACCTGGTGTCGTATTATCTGACAACAACCGAGAGTGCTACCCGTGGCACCCAAGTTCGGTTACAATTGGTACCATGCCGAGAAGCCGTATCGATACTGCACCTAATACGTCTCGAAGAGATCGATACTCGATCTCAGATTTGTCTGAAACTGAGTTCGTAACAGTTCCGAATGGATGGAAGTATACGAAGGAGGATCGTTGGAGAGTAATCTTAGGAGGGTCTCTATTAGTCTTATAATTCAGGAAGGTTCGTAGGGTAGAGGTCAACCACAGACGTAACAATTCACTTTTAAGTGTCCTTCAGGAGAGTCTCTGGCAAGGATCCTCCTAGTTCTCTCTTCTCTTCCTTCCAATCCTCCTGCTCTCGGGTTCCTTATACGACGTGGCATTAACATAGAGATTGGCAGGAGTTTCATACATCGATCTTTTCCCTGGGCGAGTCAAGTATCCATATCCATCTGGATGGATGCTAGAGAGGGCTGCGCTCCTTCTAAGCGAGAAAACAAGAAAACCGTCTGAGCCCACCCTCCGCACCGTAGTATCCTCTTTCTCCACCCCCGTCGTCCTCTCTATTTTCTTCTATTTCATCCCCTTCTTGCTTTCTTATTCCGTCTCCTTCTTTCTTTCTTGTTCTTTCTCTTGCAAATACCTTTATACATTCTTGACAAATGCGAGAGAGCCCGCTCTCGTATTCGTCTCACAATTTTCCTTCTCGTTCCTCTTTTCGTTCTTCGTTTCTCTTTATCTCTTTCTCTCTCTCTCCGGTTCCTCGCAGTGCTCACCGGTGCGCTCCGACACGGTTCGATTCTTTCGGGGCGGAGCTCTCTTGACCACTGGCCAAGGCGCAAGCTCGCATTCGTTTCAACCGCATCCCTTCCCAACCCCCTCCCCAGCCTCACGAGAATATTCCGATCGACCGCGTGGTTCCGCGTGTGGAAAGTTAAAAAGAGTTCGGAAGGGTTGCTCTCGAAAAATGTCGGAGAAGAATTCTCGAAATGGCGCCGAGAATTCACCAAAGGAATTATCTCGGAAGGTACAGCCGTCCCGAAAAAAATAAAACCGTGGCTGCTTGAAGCAGCGCGTACAAGATTAGAATCTACCCCTCGCAGCTAAACTTCCTCTCTTATTCTCTCCGCGAATCTGTCCAACTCCAAAGACCCTCTCTGGAGGTCCTCTTGCATCCTTTGGTCCTCCTTCCATTATTATTACTTTTTTTTTTTAACCGAGGGATGCACGGGGGTGCGCCAGACCGAACAGGAAGCAAGATAATTCCGTGTCCATCCCGCAGCCTACCAGACGAACGCGTATTCTTCACGCAAGATTACAATCGGTCGTAGCCCTTCCAAATGCACGCGACAAACACAGCGAGAACGAAAGAGTAAAGAAGAAGACTGCAGTTAACGGAGGATCTTTGGGCTCGGATGATAAATACAAATCGACCAAGCTGGCATTTTTCTCGCGCGTTGGAAAATCGCGAGGACCGCTAGACGGAGAGGAAAGAAAAGAAAGAGAGAGAGAGAGAGAGAGAGTAGGAGTAGGATGAAAAGAGAAGAAGAGAGAACCAGTCTCAATGGACCTTGGGTCCGTTATTCGCCTACGATTCAAAAGCGCTCGCTTAGAAACAAGAGACGCGCGACCGGTCGTTAGCGACAATGGGCTTTTGTTTTTTCGGGGGCAGATGTTGGACCGAAACTACGTTGGAGCGAGGAGACGAGCACGGGCCCTGGCAACCCCTACGTGCCCGCCACACCGTCGGCCACTGGAAAGGATCGTGCCGGCTCGTGCTCCGAGCGAGCCGCGAAGGAGTAGACACACTTCTTCCTCGTCCTCTTCCTTTTGCTTCTCATCTCGCGTCACTTTGTCTCTCTACGTGTGTCTCTCACCGCACGCGTGGTGCGCATGCCCACGTGGTAACGCCGTAGGAATATTTGCTACCGCCAAACAGGACTATTCGCTCCGGACCTAGCCGCTCTACGAGGAACTTCGTTGGATAAAAATTGTATCGAGAGAAGAAGTATTTGGTAGGAACGTGTCCTTAAAATTTACATCGATGGAACAATCGTTCCACTGATTCTCTCTTTATTCTCCAGGCTAACTTGTCCGTGGGCACAACAGCCAGCGAGAAAAGTGATTGGACAATTGGCCACAACGCCCCTAGGAATTGGAAACGGGGGCGAGAAGAGGAGTCGCGAATGCTCGCGGAAAGATAACATAAAAATACAATATTGCCGGGCGAATGTAAGTTGGATTGCTTACAAATTGGCCCATACATCCGTAATGTCTCGATCGCCGTGCCGGCTGGCTCCCTTATTGCCGGCAAGGTCCTTCTCCGATAATTTCCATCCACGAGTGGAACGGACGGGAGTATGGGAGGATCTCTGCAGGAAATGTCCTCGGCGTTATTAGTCTCCTGCATTAATTCTCCCTTCTTATATTCCCGGAGAACGAAAGAGAGAGAGAGAGAGAGAGAGAGAAAGATGTACGAGGTCTCGTTGAAAAATTGTTCTCGGATAGCGATCGGTTCCAATATCTCATCACGTTACTACCTAATCTCCGTGGATTTTCTTCGAATTTTCTCCATCGCCGAAAGATCTCTAATCTGAAAGATTTCATCTAAATTATCTCGTTCCTCTGTTTAATTATTCGCAAAATAATTTCGAGTTCCCTCGTAGTTCAATTATTTTTTTCTATTAGCCACGAGAAGAGAGTGGCTTAATCTTTCTTTCTTTCCATGTAAACTTCGCACGGTGTCGTGATACGAGGGAGAAGAGGATGCTGCGAGAACTAGATGGAAGAAGGTGGAGGGTAGTGGCAGGAGAGAAGGGTGGAGGTGAACGCGAGGATACCCCGAGGCGGTGTCCTTGTTAGGACATCCGTCCTGTCAAAACGTCCAGAGGACACATCGAAGCAATTGAATTACGATCATCCCCAGGGCAAGACCCGCTCGTAACCAATAATTCCATTATCCATTAGTATTGGGTCGCGCCAATTTCCTTCCTCGCGAGAAACGAGGCGCGCCGGCTTCGATGTACGTGCGGTCTACGGGACGAGCTGTCGATCGTCTCGGTAACTGTGAGAGACCGAGAGAAAAGCAGAAGTGACTGAGACCTTAGAAGAGACGGTAGAAGAGACCGATAGACATTCCCAAGAACGCGCGATCCACGCGAAGGAAAGAGTATCGCGAAATTATCCTCGTTCCATCTCGAATCATCGTATCACCCGTCAATGGATCGCGTAGACATCGACGGCTGACGTAATTTCCGGGTGTTATTTCGTTGGTGGTCCAGTAGGAGAGAGCGAGGGTGGTGAGTCCGACGGATAATTTCGTTAAACCCCCCTGGGATGCGAATAAGCGAGGGTGTTACGTGGAAATTGGCGTGTGGTGATTTGGCTTCGAGCATATACGAAATACGGTGCGATTAGAAGATTGAACAAATGTTTAAAGAATTCTTCCGCCGGAAAAAAAAAATATGGAAAAAATCGTACGCAAATCCACCACCAAAAAAGCCATGCCACTTCTTTTTACCTTTGTACGCCATAACGTTCTTCAACTTCTCCTTCTCCAGGACCCCAATACACTTGCCCACCCCCGAGTTCACGACTAAGCCACCAACAACAACAACATCGTTATGAAAAATGGACGCGTGCACGCGCGCGACGCGTTCTCGTTCTTCGTCCAGAGGCACGCAGGGTGAGTTCTCATTACCGGGGCGGAGATCTGGTTTGGTCCATGCTCGGATGCTGACTGGAGCAGGCTGGAGGGGCCGGCAAAGCGGGGCCCGTGAGTGCAGGATATCGAAAGAATGGAGCGAGAGAGAAGAGAGGAGAGTAGAAGAAAGGAGAGGAGAGGACCTTCCACCACGTGTGGCAGTCGGAGAGGAGGGGTGGGATTTTTATCCAAACTCCCCACTACTTTTTCTCCTCTTCTCCCTCTCTCTTCTTCTCATCCTCGAAATTTTCATCCCTTCGTCCCACTCTTCATCGTCCCCTTTCTCAAACGTCGTTGGCCTTTCCTCCGAGCGAGCAAGGGTGAGGACTTTTTCCTCCTTGCCAACCCCTGCCGAACTCCTTCTTCGTTCCACCTTCCCCCACCTCTTCTCCCCTACTGGCCCCGAGACGTCAGGCACAAAGGATCCAAAATGGCGAGCGCCGTTTTTTCCTAAGCTTACCTTCCACCCTGCTGGACACACACGTGGGACGTGCGTGTGCGCGGAAAAAAAAAGTCCCCGGGCAAGACGAAAAAAAAAAAAGGAATCGGACGCGACGACCGGCTCGGAAGAGTACCCGACGAGCCCCGGTGCGCCGTGCACTTTGAGAGAGCACCTTTTTGATTTTTTCTCTTCTTCTCTGTTTCTTTCTTTTTTTGAAACTCAGGTACGAGTCCTGGATATAGGCCAACTTCGTCACGGGGCCCAATTTCTTCGTCTCCTTCTATCGTCGATGCTTTTCTCGAATTTCCTCGCGCACCTATGCCTCGTCCTCCTTTCTTCAGTCGTTTAGATTCGAGCGGTCGAAGCCTCGCGTATAAGAGAGGAGGGACCTAACGGGACCTCCACTTCTTTTTTTGGTAGGGTAAGAGCACGTGGGTAACGTTTCTCCCTTCTACTTTTTGATCTAGTTCGCGAGACGTATGGAGGAGTAGTGGCGGCAAATTTAAATCTCCTTTAACACTTGACACCCTCCTTCTCGATAATTCCCACGATCCCAGTTCGATTGGAACCCACGTCGGCCATTTCTCCTTTTCTTGTTTTCACCTATCGGTGGAACCGCGCGCTGAGAAAACTTTCGTTCCGGAAACTGGTGGGATAGTTTCGGAGCGTGACGAGTCCGAACGGTCCGAGACAGTCCGAGGACACGATGAAAAGGCGCGGGGCGCGAACAAACGGGTGAAATCAGTGACCAGGTTGGGAAGAGCGCGCTTGATTCCATCGGCGAGCGAAGCGGACTACGAGAGTCGTCGGGTCCCCCGGTTATGAGAAATATGAAATCTGGTTCTCACGGATTCTCAATGGGGCTTCTCTATCCTCTACCTCGCTCCATCTCGCGCTCTCCTTAACTCATGTCTCCCGCTCCTTGTATCGTCCGTTCCACATGCGTATCGTGGGAGGATCTGAGGTCCCCGTAGGGCCTTTGTGAAGCATGCACAGCGCGGCAGGACATTGTCCATTGAAGGAAACGGCCAAAACAGGTCCTAGAGAGGTTGACCTGTGCTTCGCCCCCGTCAACGAAGCCAGCGGAGAGGCCCGTCCGTTCGTGAGAGGACCCTTTCTCGAAAAGGAAACCCCTTTCGTGATTTTTTGATCAAAATAAATCATGTGGGGTACAGTTAGAGGGGCCCAGCTGTCCCGAGAGGGCCGAGAAGCTTCGCGCGACCAGCCGCGAATCTCTCAAATCCGTTCCGACAACCTGCCCTCTCTCGTTTGGATTTCTTCTCTCTCTCTCTCTCTCTCTCTCCCTCTCTCTTTCTCTCTCTCTCGGATCTTCATCTCTTTCACCACCGGAGTTTTCGAAACTTTCCTACCACCGCGCTCGCACACACGACCTTTACCGCCGCGAGCTGCGTTTCACGACTCGTGGGAGTCGAGATCGATGCTCCTCTTTACCTTCAGACCTACGTTCTTGGGAACTGCGCGCGTTACACGGCCTATAATTGTTTCCGTAATCACGTGGAGAGCGCGCGGTAGATTCGAGTGCTCCACGAGATATGGTTGCGTTCCTCGAAAGATGCGAATTTGGCGAATTCCTTTCTTCTCCCTCTCTTTATTCGTCCGGGTGACGTGGCGCGCGAGTGACTCCCGGATGGACCAACGAGTGACAAGAACAAAAAGGTGAAGAGCGGGTGGTGACGAATGCCCGAATGGAAAACGCAACGTTACGCACGAGCCCGGAATGGGGCCTTTGTGTTTTGGTCCGGCATCGTGGCCGACTCTATAATACGTTTCTCTGCCTGTGTTCCTCATGCCATCTTTCACCTCGTCCCTCCCTCTCTTTTACACATCCTTTCACCACCACCAGTCAGTTATCCCTTCGGCTCACCCGCGCTCTCTCCACAGTTTTCTCTTTCTCCATCTGCCGCTCTCTCTCTCTCTCTCTCTCTCTCTCTCTCTCTCTCTTTCTCTCTCTCCCACCCCAGCGTCGGTTAATTAGAAACTTCTGTGGCGAAGAGGTGAAAGGAAGGGAGTGGGTGGCGGAGGCCGAGGAGGCCAGGGGTTGGCTTCGTTGTTACATTATTCAAAACGTCCCCCGCGGAAACTCCGGCCGCGCCGCAAAACATCCGAATGCAAACTTTTGACAACGCGTGCGCGCGCGAGGAGTGCCGAAGCGTGTCACGCGAAATAATTAACGATCGCGAGCGCGAAACGCGAATTTTCCGCGGGCACGGAATTAACGCGGTTAAGGGCGCTCCTTAGGGCGTGGCGATTATGATTTCGGGTGTTAGTCGCCCTTCTAAGGATTTTTCGAGTGCTCGATAATATCTGTGGAAGGCTTTCTTCTTTCTTTAAATTTCGAGGGTCCATTGATAAATCATTGCGCTCCAGATGGTATTAGGAAGGGGTTATTGATCCTTGGATGTCGAAGAGAATTTCTCGTTGGACGGAGTTGCTTTATCGAAAATTAATTTTTTTATTTGTTTATTTAAACGGTCGACCCCTCTTTTTGGTTACAAAGATTTCGAACACAGTAGAGAAGACGTCGGGTGAATAGGAGTAGAACAGTATAGCGAATTTAAATAATTTAGCTAATATAAACGAATGAACTATACAAGTCGTCTAATTGGACTTTTAGTAGAGTCGATTTGAATGATAATGTTGAACCGCCACATAAATCTATACAATTTCACAATTTCTTGGCTAGTTGAGATATGTTGTAGACTACGTTATTGTGTCCGAATTGTACCGCGGACAAGGAGGGGGCAAATGTTGGTCCTTCTCATAGGGGCATAGATATCAATCCTCTCAAGGATACTGGGACAGTAAATTTTGTCCGTTTACTGTTTTACGGAAACATGTTAAATCATAGACAATTCTCGTAAATTCCGAGGTCTTAATACCGAGTAGCGACATAATCTGCCCGTAATCACTATGAATTTGACAAATGTCATAATTAACACTAGATTTACGGAACATTTTTTATAAACATGGTTTTTCGTTTAAACGATTCGAGTCAACTAAATCTAGTGTTTAAAGATCCACGGTGACGTTCTAGCCTCTCACGGCCATTGTTAATTTTCAAGCGCTCGCAAGAAACCGTGACCCCAGGCTCTCCTCTCTCTCTCTCTCTCTCTCTCTCTTTCCGTCTCTACCGTGCGCTTTTTTTATAACAATAATTTCGCGCCCCGTCGCGCAAACCCCCCGCAGTACCGCAGCGCAATTGGTCCGTTCTCGTACAATGGCGAGCACCTCTCCTCTCTCTTTCTCTTTCACATCTCAATTCTCTTCAACATTCATTCTCTACGTGTCGGCCAGTCACTCCCGTGCGGCCGATCGATTTTTCCGTCAAAAAGCGGAACTACCCGCTGGGCAATTTTGTCGCGCGCGACCAATCGTAAGCGCCGCTCGCGAAACGGACGTAGGCTCGCTGATTTCCCTTCCATTTTGTTTTCTCTCTCTTTCTCTCTCTCTCTCTCTCTCTCTCTCTCTCTCTCTTTTCCTTTCTCTTCTCCATCGTCCTTTTCGGCTGGTGTCGAAGGCCACGAAGGACCGGACGTGAGTTCTCGAATCGGTTCGCTCTCCTCTCCTCCTCTTCTCGCTCTCCACCTCCTTCAGTTTGTCTTCGGCTTCCTTCTTTCTCCTACGCGTACACCAGTCTTTACGGTTACGAGCTCATTAAAGCAAATATCCTGCGACTCGTCCGATTTCAATAATCGAGGATCGTCACTTCCTCTTCCGTCGAAGCAACTACGAGTGAAAAATTCGCAAAGACCCCTTCTTCGAGTTTCTCTTTTAATACAACGTGTCCACGCACCGATCCTTCGTTGGAATCTTAATCACGAGTCATTAACATTGACCGATACTCACTGTCTGGCGAGCGAAAAATTCACAAGGTCAGGATTTCTCACGCGAATAAATTCTCATTCCAGGCGGTACGTCGCGAGGGATTCTTTTCGCCGAACAATGAGAAGAAGGAGGTGAAGAGAAGGTGGACGACGACGCCCCGCGAGAAGTTCGACGACGCCTCCGACGTTCTCTCGCCCGTCAGAGTTTCGAAGAATCTCGGCTAAGTATGCCTTTAGATACTTCCTGAGTAAATATGACTTCCTCAAGGTCCCGGCATTAGCTGGAAGGCAACGAACTCGCTCTATCGAAGCCACCGCGTCGCCTCGCACGCCACGGACACACGCTCTCGCTTCGTACGCGTGTGCACGTGAAAAGCAATCGTCAAGGACGCGCGCCATTATGTACCCCCTTACTCCACCTTTCTTTTCCTTCCTCCCTCTTCTTTTAATTACGCTCTTCCTGCAACGAGCTCAGAGAGTTCCCATTGAGAACGAGAAGAAGAAGAAGAAGAAGAAGAATGGAGTGCGCTCATGAAAGTGGATAAGCTCGCAGTTTCCGCAAAGCAACGCCACCCCTTCTTATTCTTCCTCTTGTTCTTCTTGCACCACCTCTCCTTCTGCTTGCATGCACGCGCGTGTATTCGTGGGTGCGACGATGTACACGCGACACACGGAGGGACGAGAGGGAGATCTAAAAACACCGCGATCCTCCCTATTCCCCTGAACTTGGTCTCCAACAAATCGTATTTATAGAAGTCCTAAGCCCGCTCGCTCGCGCGCGCGCCCGCCACGTGGTTTACATGCGGACCCTCGCGCGGGATATTAGATTATAACGGGTGACCGTGAGGAAAAATTCAGACCGTTGGAACTTCATTGGACACTATCTCGACGAATCGACTTGATCTTCTTCGAGAATCGACGATCGTTCGAGGGAAGTAGCTCGGAAGAGACGTTCGAGGACTAAGAGCACAGTCAAACGGATAAGGCCGACTTAGCAGGGTGTCCTCTTATTATTCGTAAACGAAGAGAAAATGAGAGAGTAAGGTAGTAAGGAGGAGGAAAAAACGAGAGGAGAAACTTGTCGGGGGTAAATACACTTAAAAGGGCGGGTTCCAGTGGACGATGATGATCCTCGGAGGGGACGAGAAACAGCTTGGACCGCACCTTGCTACTTCCTAGGTGGAAGGAAGCTGGCAGGAGTGACCCTTGGTCAGGTAGAAAGTTAGTTCTCTCTTCTTCTCTCACAGATCATCTCTCTCTCTCTTTTCTTCTTTCCATTCGACAAGTGAACGGTCCGACAAAGCGGACAATAATACGAGCAGATTATCGCGCCGAAAGGTGTTCTCACCTCGGAAGGAGAGGAGGGTGTCTCGGACAATGGTGGACAATAGACCAGGAAACCGACACTGCAAACAACATAAATTTTACCCTCGCCTCCTAGCACCTTCTCGTAGAGTCTCGTTTCTCCTTCGCTCGGACAGTCTCGGCTTACCGGGTCTTAGGTGGTGGTGGTGGTGGCCCAGCCACCCCCTTCTTTTCTCGACCAAACGACGACGGCGACGAAGTGTCTACTCCTTTTTTTCTCTCTCTTTTCCCTTTCTTTCTCGGTGAGATGTGTGACTCACGCGCTGCCTTTCTTCACACCCGGGGATGTTTTCTCGAAAGGCACGAGTGAACGCGTTCTATTCGTAATAATAATAATAAGGATCAACCTTCACCTCGAGAGCGGTAGATATTAATTTTTCGTTTAATCGAACCTGATGCCTTAAGCCAAATTCACGGCCGATCTTAATCAGAAGGGTGGGTGGGTAAAAAGAGTTGCTACAAGTTGGATAACATGTTAACCCCTTTTTTTTCAGAGCATCATCCACACCACCGTCGGGCCAATAAGCCCCGCCTGCAGGACGAGCTCCCGCGAATGTACCAGACGACGTCGTATTTCAGCTGAAATTGCCCACCGGCAGATTGGATGGACGATATACAGCCGGTACTACTCTGCCGAGAGTTCGTGAAAGAGACCGGGGTTGGAAGCGTATCGACGACAACGAAGACGACGTTGGTCGTCCGTCTGTCCGTCCGTCCTGAACGGGCTGGTGAAAGAGGCGGAGGTGGAGCGACCGAGACCGATGAGTAATTAATTTCCACTCCTTCGTGGATACATGCGCCGCGACGCTCTGGCAATCTCCCACGGATTATTAGACTCGCTCGTAATTCTTTTCTCTGAGGTTTCGTCGAGAGGACAATGCACCATTTTACCAGACAGAGAGAGAAAGAGAGAGAGAGAGAAAGAGATAAAGAAAGCGAGGAACGAGAAGAACGCTTAGATAAATGGCGCAAGAATTTATTTTCCCTTTTAAGAATTATTCACATCAAATTTATTCTTTCGAACTTATGTTGATTCTGGAAAATTGCGTGGACGATTTTGTTATTTAAAAGATATCCTTGTTTTTCTTTAGGATGATCGTGATGGACAAGTGGCGAGGATATTCATAAATTTGCCGAACGTCCAACGGCAAACGTCAATGCGACATCCAACGATGGCGGCAGGTGGCGCCATCTCGACGAGGGTCCTGCAACTGATCGATTACTCTTCACACGCGCACACACACACACATACATACACCTAACATTTGCATTCGATGTTTCTGAAACCGTTCGCCACCCACAGTTCTATTAATCATTCTAACGGTCCTCCTTCTGACGCTTAAACTTTCTTCGCAGGGTCACTCTCGTTGTAATCATCTACTGATAACGCGTGCACGAATTTTTCGATTGAAAAATGCATCCGATCTATTCGCGGACTCGTGAAAATTCAAGGAAATCCTTCGGTTGTAAAAGTTCCACGAAATCACCGTCACTTCTCTCGTAAAATCGAGGTGTCATATATCTCGCGCGTGCCAGGGACCATCGGTGAGTTTTTCAGCGGGCCGAGTGCGCGTCAGAAATTAAACCTCTCCGCGTTCCCTCTTGCAGGCGCTCGTGTCTCGTCTTACCTGGGCGCGTGCTCTCCGGCTCCCTCCACGAATCCACCGGGAAGAGGACAAGAAGGAGAGGAAAAAAGATCCTACGGAGAATCTGAAGAGAAACGAGGAAGGATGATTGCCTGGAACAAGAGGCGAAAGAGGACGAGAGGAGAGGAGAGGTAAAGGGTTCGCGCCACGCGCCCAAGCGCCCCAAAGGTTAATCTAAGAAATCAAATCAAAGTAGTTTTTTGCCCCCCTCGGCATCCTCTCGCCATTAGAGAGAGTAGAGCATGGGTGCGTGCCGTACGAGTGAGAGGGTAAACGGAGAATGAGAGAGGGAAATTGTGAAAGGAACGATCGGTTGGAGAAGGAGAGAAGGAGGAGGATAAGAAGAAGGGCTTCCGACGGGCCGCATCAAAGACAATATTTAACAGATAGGCGCAGTGGAAAACGCATATGCCGCGCACGTGCCGCGAGCGGGCCATGTAAAACGTACGAATGTTTGCTAAATAACATCCTCCGAAGTACCACGGCTCCTACCGTCATACGCTAAGGTATCACAGTGCGAGCTACAGTCTCTCTAAGATCCTTGGATTTCAGGAACAATGTGAGACCTGATCGTCCACGGACTTCGGGCGTCCGTAAAATTTGTTTGAAGTTCGCGAAAGCGGAAAAGAAAAGGAACTCTTAATATCCTTCGTTAATTAATTCATACGCATTGTGTCTGCCCGACGTTTCGTACTCGTCGATTATTCATTCGGAGCATCCTAAACGTAATCTCGAAGAATTCGCGGCAGATACCGATAAAGCGGCATTTAAAAGAAACATTTATTCGTGAATAACAAAGCTCGCGCACGATGTCGCGAGATTAAGAAAGGCGTCGCAAGAAAAACTGTTCCTCCTTGCTATTCTTCTCTCTCTTCATCTCACTCTGAGAGAGAGTTACACGTGTTTCATAAAGGAAACAAACAATGTGTCGCGCGAGTAAGCGAACAAATTCCGAATTTCCGCGGAGCGTGGAATTTGGAAATACGAAAGTTGATAAGCTCTTGCGCGCGTGGACGCGGGCCGAGTTTCCCTCGGACTCTGCGCTATAATCGCTCGCATTGTAAATATCGATTCGCCGCGCCACCGGGAGTAAGCACGGAACGATAATCGGGCCACGTATACAAATAAACGGCACGATATATTTACTGAAATCACGTGCGCACGTTGGTAGGACAAGGAGGATGGGTAGCGGCCAGGAAGCGTAATGTCGTTGTAAGCAGCCGATACACATCGTTTCGCCAAAGCGGATAATCCTGCGAGCTACGCAAACATTCTATCCAAGGACTCGAAAGCTCCCGAAAGCTCGAAGGAAGCATCAAAGTGGAGACGACGGAAGCTCCCGTCGTTGGAGACGTCACCAGACACGTAACTCCGCGCCGCCGGTTTATCATTACCAAAAACGACTACCATGATGATTTATTTAATTACCGCGAATTACGTCAAGGCATTCCTTATCGGCATGCGGTTACTCGTTATCAGCGTGGAACGATGAGGATCAAAAAGTTGCGCTCGATTCTCGAAGGCTTACCTTGTTAAACTCGCTTGCTCCGCGACAAGTGTGAGCCTCGCGTGTCTCCTTAAACCACATTCTCATTAATTCTCCGGACTCTCTTCTCAATGCACTTGTCTCCCCGTCGAATTTTCCCAATAACAATTCTCTCCTCGTCCCTCCACGGATCCTATAGCATCGCGGAACGAAATCACGAGACACTCGTACGGTATCGTTCGTTTCTGCGAATCTCCTGCTCTCCTCTCTTTCCTTTTTTCCTTCCGTTCTCTTCCGCTTCCAATCATCGCTCCAGATTGCCGCTGGATGTCGACCCACCCCCCATTGGCCACACTCCTCCCACCCCCATCGGCGACGTCACGACGCGTCGTGACGTCCTCAGCAACACACACACGCACGGTATATATCGCGATCGCGGATCGATCCTTCCGTCCTTCGTCATTCTCTTACCACCGCCACCATCGGCGACTCTTGTGTAGCAGCGTCGAGACGCCGGGCGGAGGAGACACGGAGGACGGCGAAGAAATATTCCGGTATCTTTTCGCGGCGGCGTCATCGCGCGAACTAAAGAATATCGCAGTTGTAATTAAGAAAACGGAGCCGCCGTCGCCGTCGCGCCGCCTCCACCGGCGTCGTCGTCTCCTCCACCCTCCGCCGTCCTCAGGAGGAGGAGAAGGGTGCGCCGAGTGCGACGGGGGTGGAAAAGTCTCTGAAAAACGCGCGCATGACAATGCCGCCCCTCCTCGGCCCACCCCCTTCTTCTTCTTCTTCCGCCCCTCTGCCTCCCCACCTCCAACGCCACCCCCGCCTCGCGTTTACTTCTCCACCACCTCCGACCTTCTTCCTTCCTTCCTTACCGTCCCACCTTCCACCGTGCGGGGGTGTGGGGACATGCGTCGGGGACTAATTAAAAATTCTACCCCGTCGACCAGCGGATTTACCCGAAGACGTTGGCCTTCCAGCATCACCCCGCTCTTTCCTTCTCAGCAGTTTTCCTCCTTTCTCCCCTTGTTCCTCTTCTCTCTTGCCTTTCTTCTTTCTCGTCGTCCTTTTTGCCCCGTCTCAGTCACAACCACCCCCTCCCGCCCTTCCTTCTGACTTTCTCTCTCAATCTTTCCACCGCCTTTCAACCGAGTAGTCTCTAGCGGCGGGGTCTTATCTTTCCACTGGGGGTCTTTTTTTCTCTCTCTCTCTTGTTATGACGGTTTTCTCCTCTCTTCTTTTTTCCTTCTTTCCTTTCGTTTCTTTCGTTTTGCCCTCGCGCACGCGACCGAGGGGAGATTCTCTCCTTCCTCTTCTTCCGATTCTCCTACTTCCACCCCTTTATCTCTGGTCGCGAGCACGAGGCGCGCTACCCCGTGGTACTCGCGGACCCGACAGGTGCCTGCTTCAGGAATTTTCAGTTCGCGGCTCGCAATTGATTCTCTTTTTGTGTTGTTTAGGGGTCGTTCGACTGTCGTGTTCGACGATAGACGAGAGAGACGCGCGCTTTCTTGTCTGTATCTTTGTCGAGGGAGTTTTTATAGTTTTGCTTTTCTGTTTTTAGTAGAGGTAATTTCGATAGTATTGGATTTAGGATATGCTACGCGAAATCGCTTATTTTAGTAATGGAAAGACTCTTACGGATACGCGTCAATGGAATGGCAGAACGAAGATTCCAAGCGCTTTAAATTGTCACGTGCTCCACGCAACGATCTACGACGAATTTGATCGCACGATGTTTAACGATAGTTACGGATTGATAATGGTAAAGGGGCTCGACGATGAAAGAGGACAAGACCACGCGCGAGTGCTTCCGGGGTAAAATACGCGGGCCGTGCGACGGCAAGGGACTCCACCGAGCGAATTCTCGTCGGACCCCTTTATCACTTACAGATAAGTAATCGAAGAAAAAATCGATCTCGCTCACCTTGCGCGATCCTGACCGCGGGCATTTTGATCCTCATGATGACGTCCTCGATCTTGGACCCGTGCCGCGTTCCACTTTTCCCTCGCAAATCCTCGATCTTTCGTGCCAGGATCTTCTCGTTCGCTGAGAGGAGGAGGACGACGCGCGGACGTTTCCACGCGGTTGCTTTCCACGTTTCGCGCGGTGCACCCTCGCGCGGTAACTCTTTGGAAAATACGTGAGGAGGTGCAGGAGAGGAGGATGACGAAGAAGGACGAGGACGGCGAGGAGGAAGAGGATTGAAAGGCTTCCGTGGAGGAGGACGAGGGCAAAGTGCGCGGAGGTGGTGAACGCGACGATTAAATTTCCGACACGCACTCAAAAGGTGGACCACCAACCTTCCTCTGTCTCAATTCGTTCACCAAACTCTTGGACGAGCGCGGATAGAAGGACTCGTGTCTCTTTCCACGAGGTCCTCTCGAATTTTATTCTCGTCCTCTCTCGCGGCACTCACCTCCACCTCCTCACCTCCACAAGAATGTTCTCTCGTCACTCTGACAATCCCAGTTTTGTTTTAGATCCCAAGAAACTTCTACTTTTTCTCTCTCTCTTTCTCTCTCTCTCTCCTTCTCGAGGACCCTTGTTCCTTCGCGCCCTTCCTCTCACCTGCGTGCACCTGTGCGCGCGGCAAGGGCACGCGGCCCGAGACAACGGAGGGAAAAGGTACGCGCGGGCCTCGATTGAGACGAAGGGTCCGCACACTGACCGGGGCGCACACTTGTTCGTCAACTGATGTTCATCGTGCTCGTCGTGGCCGGGCGCCACGTCGTCACGCGCGCACCTTCGCGCACACCCGCGCACTGCCCCTCTTATCAGACGTGAGAAACTTTTTTTTCTTCCCCGAGAAAGGCTCGTGCGGCGCAAAATTTAGCCGTCGGCCGACGGTAACCGCGAGGCGCGCGCTATCAAGAGCGTTCGACGATCTCGCGGGGAGCACCGTCAGTCGGCCGTCGCGACGACGGGACGACGTCGCAACGCTCACACGTCACACCGGCGGAGCCCTCATGGAAATTCGCGCGAGCTCACGCCCGATGATCCTCGATCCTTCACCGAATCTCCACGTTAATCTCTACTCCGAGATCCTCTTTATCACGGGTACCAAGGAGTCCCTCCGAGCCTCGACGTACCCCTTAGAATCATCACTGTCGCGTCCTTTCCTGCCCGCACTCTTCACAAAATTCTCGTACCTCGAGTGAAATCGGCGCGCGTTCGATCCTTCGTCCCTCGTGTCCCACGAAATCAGCGAATGATCTCGACGCGACGAGACCCTCGCACTCCTCACTCGCGCTCGATGTAAACCAAATTGGGCGAGTGGTCGCGCGCCGCGGCCGTCGCTTGCGAGTCACTCTACCGTCTCTGCGAGAGTTCCGCGACGCACTCCCGCGACTCCCGATCCTCTCCTCCTCTTCCTCCTCCTCCACCTCCTCCGCCACCTCCCCTCTTCCTACGATGCTCTCGCGAGATCAGAGGAGGCGCATCGGCGAATTTCAACGCGGGCACCCGCGTCCACTCGAACCTGTCGCGAGAACCAATCGGCGACGCGTCTTCCTCTCGCGCGCGCGCTTCCAACAACCTGGACGACGAGATTACTTCCACGAGTCTTTCTTCACCCTTCCTTTCCTCTCCGTGCTCCTTTTCTTCTTCTTCCTCTCGTTTCGTTGCAACGTGCCCCTTCCTTCGGTTACCAAGATCCTCCTCAGTTTCCAAGAGCCTTAAGGAGATTCACGCGAGCGGGTTGCTGGGCAAATTGGTGTTAATCGAAGTGGTTTCTTGATCTTTCCTTTTTCTTTTCCTCGTCTTCTTCCTCCTCCTCCTCCACCTCCACCTCCTTCTTCTTCCTCCTGCTCGGACGCTCGACGACACTCGCTTGAGGATCGGTGCCGGCGTGGACCAGAGCGACGATGGTCCAGCATGGGTCGTATCTCTGAGTGGACTGTGCCGGACGGTGCGCCTAGTCGTGCCGTGCCGTGCGGGACCTGCCGTGTCGGGCACTGTGCGCTCCCGCTTCGGACAACCTCGGCTCGCCTCGGCCCCGAGGCCGGACACCCCACGCGCTCTCGGGGTAGTTTTCACCCCCGGCGGTGGGGGTAACACGAGCCTCGTCCTCGTCCAACCAACGAGCGTCTAACGGGCCTCGCAGTTGCGCCAGTAGTCAGGTCCTTCTGTCTCTGTCTCGTTTAGTATCTTTCTCTCTCTCTCTCTCTCTCTCTCTCTCTATCTCTCTCCTTCCCTCTCTCTCTTGAGAACGTTCTAACCAAGCGTTTCTCTCGTTCACACGACCCCCTCTCGTCGCGTTCTCACTCGCTCCTCCAGCCGCTTCGCGGTAGACAGGCTGTCCCCTTCTCTTTCCACGTTCAGCTGGAGAGTCTCGCTCCATCGTTCCTTCCAGTGTTCTTCTCTCGCTTCCACTCCAGTGTCTCTTTCTCCTTTCCATAGAGAGAGACTGGAGACGCGCTGTTGTGTATAACCGAGAAGGAGGTACACACGTGTGTACCTCCTTCTCGGTTATCCTCTGCTCTCCTTCCTCTTGGGTTCTATCGCTTCCTGCTCCTCTTCTTCTTCTTCTTTCTTCGTCATCGAACTGCCCACGTTCTTCTTCTTCGTTCTCCCCTCTCTCCTTCGTTTCGTTCGTTCGTTCGTTCTTCTTCTTCTGCTGTTGCGACTTCTCGTTCCGCGTGACGCGCGCGAGAAGAGAGAGAGAAAGAGAATTTTAGAAGAGAGTCTTCCATCCTTCGGGATATCCCCGAAGTGGCGCGGATTGGCGGGGGTAAAGACGCGCCTTTTCCAAAAGCAACCCTTCGCTCGCTCGTTTCTTTCAAACGAGAGTGTCAACCGTCCCCTTCGACGAACTACGAACGCGCTTGAGGTGGGAAATTTTTTGGAAAACCGACCGTTGAGATTCTCGCGCGCGACATTTCTTCTTTTTCTTTTTCCTTGTTTTCCATGCCGCGAGTGATTTTGGAATGAAGGTATTGCGGGATAATTTTTTTATTTTCGTTTCTTTCCTACTCGAGGGGTGAACAATCGTCGAGGTTGAGCGCCGATACGCGTGTCGTTTAATTTCACTCGCCGGGGCTATCGATTCGTTAAGGATCGCGGGTGTCAGAGCCTCGATTCGATTATTACAGCCGCGCGTCCTCGATTACGGCGAGAATCCAGCGCGACGTGTAAACATTACTTTTTCATAATTATCGCGACAGATTCGTTACGCATGCCACGGACGTCTTTTACCTTTTAACGTGGCGGCCGCGAAATCGAGGCACGGCCCGCCCCTTTCCACGGTGCGTCGTGAATATTTAATTTCGGCGCGTATCGCGACTCACGATAGTCCGGCGATAATTTATGTCAAATAAAAACAGACCGCGATAAGGACGCGGTGGGTTGCGACGCAATCGTGAAATTTCATCGACGATCTTTCGCTTCTTCCGATGCTCCCTTCTTTCGTCCCCTTGGTGTTACGCGCGCGAGGAAAAAGATCGAGAGAATCGACGAGAAGTTTTCTTCCACCGTGGCCGCCCTTTCTCATTATTTATCCATCGTTCTCCAACGAGTCTCAGGGATCGATCTCTCGATTAGCGATGCGCTCCTGGGGGTGGCCTTAAACTTCTCGTAAACATAGAATCCATCGAATCGCGGAGAAAGTGGAGTAGAGTGCTCTCCTCTCTCACGTTAATTATTCCACCGCTAAAACCCCCGTCATCCATACGGCAGGATCGATATCGAGAATCTTTTACACGGAGGATTTTCGAGGATCCACCTGGCGCAAGGGAGGAAGCGAAAGAGGAAGAGAAAAGCGGAAGCATTCTCTTAGAGTCTCGAAGGTTGTTATTCTTGTTGTAGAAATTCTCCAAATTTTCTCGTGCTTTCGATTCTCCTTTCGCATCGAGAACGAAAGCGAAGAAAGGAGAGAAGCCGAGAAAGCATCATCTCAGACACTCGCAGGTTGTTGTTCTCGCTGTTACTCAAACTTCCAAAAATGTCGAACCTCCGTTTCACAACGATACCACCGCGCGCCCTTTAATCTTCCACAACCACAGGGCGTGGACGTTCTGTCCATCTTCGATCCTCCGACTCTCGTTGAACGCGAGCGAGAGAAGAAGGTGACGGACACGATGGGCGCCAAAAACGTTTCCCAGGCCCAAAGTCCAGAACTTCCCCTCTCTTTCTCTCGAGGATCTGAAGTGGCCCCGAGTGACTTTTAACGACAGCCGAAAATCGATCTGAGTGGTCTGTGGAAAATCATCTCTCGAACTGCTCTCGATACGAGATCACTCGGGCCTCGTTCTAACGTGGAAAAATTCACTCGCTCGGCACGATCCTTACGCTTCTGGCGCGATCGCTCGCGATCGCTCGCTTCTCTCGAGGCCGATGACGAGGAGAAATTCCGAGGTGCATCGCGCTCTCGGCCTGCGCTCGCTCGCTCGCTCCCTAGAAAATGCAACGATCCGTTGACCCGTGTGAAACTCCCACATTCATTACCGCGGCAAGGGGCCACCGTGTGTTCTTCCTTCCTAGCGTCCGCGCGCGCAAGTTCATACTCATTTTTCTCCTCGTTCCCGCGCGTCCTCCGCTCTTTTCATACAAGACCTCCTCCACCTCTCCTTCTTCCCTCTCTTAAGTGCGTACGAAAGGAGAGCGCGGCGGTCACCAGCTCGCGGAGCCGTGGGTGCGTGGGGCCCTCGAGTTCCTTGGACTTTGACGGCTCGAGTCTTCCGGTGCCAGCGCGCCTTGAATTTTCCAGGGGGAGAGAAGAAAAAAAAAAGGAATTTATGGAGCCCCGGTTGGACGTTGTTTCACGAGGTCGTCGAACTCACGGAGGGTTCGAGTGGTTGAAATTATTTTCGTACGCCGTCATTCGTGGCGGCCTTAAATTAATTCCCAACTAAGAATATCAATCGACGATGGTGCTCCTTAATTGTCTCTTTTGCCACAGATTCCTCCATCTTGTCACGAAGGCTCAGATAACCGTGGACACGCGCCACGCGATTGGCCCTCCGCGGTGTTACTTCGATAGCGCGCGATAGTGGAAGATAATGAAGTCTATCACGCGCCCGTTGATACGCGCGCTCCGATGTAACACGTTTAGGCCAACGACGGTGCCCGTGGCTTAATCACGTGTCCATCTGTTTGCTGACCCAAGCGCAGATACCGTCAGGTGCCTCGCGAAAATTTCGTTGAAAATACCTAGATTAGCCTCAGCTAAGTAAACCACGACTCCCACGTCTGCGCTGTCTATCCATGTCTCGATGGATTAGACTAACGAAATCCGGAATAAATAATTCGATGGAATCTTTGCTTTCGAGCAGATTTGCTCACGCGCTCGGTTATTCGGCAAGTGTAGGGTTAACCTTTAAACACATAAAGTATCAATCTCCATGCCAGTCGTGTTCTTCTCGCTTCGGCTCGTTCTTTTTATCTTCGAGTAGAAATCCAGGAGTTCGAGGGTTAAGGAGAGAGG
Organism: Tiphia femorata; assembly: GCA_944319695.1. Classification (NCBI taxonomy): domain Eukaryota; kingdom Metazoa; phylum Arthropoda; class Insecta; order Hymenoptera; family Tiphiidae; genus Tiphia; species Tiphia femorata. Next base: position 8,213,220 of record OX090904.1, read on the forward strand.
AACCTCACCCCGAAAACTTTAATTTCGGACACCCGTTACAGGGAGACGAGCGTCCAAAGGGTGAAAAAACGGAGAGCGGACCATCTTGGTGACGACGCCCGCACACGTTCTGCCCTCTCCACCTCCGTCGCGTTCCCTGCGCCCAACAACGCATCCTGTTCGGGGGTTTTAAAGATTATTTTTACTTCGGGACAAAAAAGATCTGTCTGGCGACTCGGCGACGTGCACATGTGCCTCGCGACCGCCGACGGCCAAGAAGACGACGAGGACGAGGACGAATGGCTTCGGTGCCGCGCCTCCGTTCCTCCGCCTGCGTTGTCCGGCATCGAGCCACTCTTCTTCTCCTCCTTCGTGGGACTTTATCGCTCCCTCCCTATCGACGCTTCTGGGACCGAGTCACTCTCTCACTCTCCTCGAGCACAACCAAGAAGGAAGAGAAGATAAGGTCCAGTGAATGACTATGAATGCTCGAGTTGGCTTTGGACATGGTCAAGAGGTCGAAAGTTAAGGATTCTTTTATTCTTGACAGGCTCGAGACGAGAAATTTGCTAGTGTTCGATCGATTTTAGAAATTTTAAATCGTCCAGACATTCTGCACGGTGAGGTCTGAAGATCTTTGGCTTTTCTAACGTTCCGTTTCTTTCGTCGTATACTGCGTGCTTCTTGACCGACGGCTACGCCAATGTGGCATGTGTGCTCGAGAAGAAGGGACAGATACCAAATATAACCAGAGACAGACCCCTTGCCAAGGGTGTTTAGAAGTTTTGGTCCATGCCACTCTCAAGGGTTGTCCCTCGGCCTGCGTCTAGGACATCGTAACGTTTATCCGGAAAGCCCCTTCGACGCTCTCGGCACTCTCGGCAATTAGAGTGGATTATTTTGGGAATATTCCTTCGGGGGTCACGAACTTCTAATCTAGCGTGGAAGAGCGGTGGAAATTTCTTCTCGACGTTTAAAATTAACAAGCATTGTTGCGGTGGCAGGGAGGAGGACACAGATTACTGACCACTTCTACACTGGATTGCGCGAGAGAATTAACACTTTGACTGCCACGCTGATTTTCCACGGATGGCCCGTGGCGTCAGACTTTGGCATTTTTCTCGAGCTTCTTTTCTTTGTTAACATATGATCTTTTAAACTGCTGTAAATTGCCATTAATAGCGGCGTTCTTTTTACACGAGATCTCCGATAATCTCAGCTCACTTCGGTTGGCGGTCGTTCTTGTTGATTGACTCACTTCACAACTGAAGTGAAACTAAGTGAGATTTTATCAAATTCTCTCAAAATGAGATCTCAGCTCTTTCTACGGTTGTGTAGCATAAGTGTGATTCGATGGGGATGCGGTGCAATAATCTGAAGTAAACGCCGAGTAATACGTACTCGCTATTGACCGTTCTTTTAGAAAAGTTCTTAGATCAATAATCTCATCAAATCTTAGCTCAGTTCGGCTCAGTTAATCTCAAGCTGAGATGTAAAAAGAATGCACCTAATATAATAATGTTTTTCTGGATTTTTTTGGAGGTCACCGGTGACCACCGTGGCGCCACGGGAAAAAGCAAGTTGCGGCCACGTATGACTAACGTGGCAGTCAAAGTGTTAACAGACGCTCGCGGATTCTTCGCCACCTCTTGCTCGACTCGCCACTTTCGATAGCTCGAATCTCGGTCCGCTATCGACTAAGGATCTTACGGCGGCGTGAAAGCAGGCGGGCATCGAGCCGCGATAGGAGCAACGTCGCTTTAAATCAGAGCGACGTGGAAACCAGACGGGGCCGGTGAGTGCTACGGCGCCGCGGCGGTCCAGTTCCCACTGGTAACCATATGAAAATTTATCTCCGCTTAGATATTTATTTTCCACTCCCTCTCGCCCGCCAGACGCGCGCGCGCAGAGAGAGAAGGAGAAAAATCGTGGAAGATGTAGAAGGGAGAAAAACACCGGAGAGAGAAGAGAGAAAAATAGAGAGAGATAGACGCAGAGATGGATCCAGTGGGCCTCGAGCAGCATTTTTTCCCATGTCCATTTTTGCATAAAAAAATTCTCACCGCGCCACTTTCGCACGGCCCGCGTCTACCGTCGTAATGCGCGCGAGGAAAAGGGGGCTAGGAGAGAAAGAGAAGTGGCGCGCAGGTGTGAGAGAGAGGGAGAGAGAAAAGGAGAAGAATAATCCAATGTATTTTAAACGAGCAAGAGAGAGAGAAAGAAGAGAAGAGGACCGGAGGATGAGGGGTCGGTATAGATAAAAGAACAAAAATTCTTCAAGGGGGTTACCAACCATGGTGGACCATCAGGGTGTTTTTGGTGACTGATGGTGACCGACAAGGTGAATTCCTTCGATCGAGGATCGAAGCTTTTCCCGCGGGGCCGCGTGAACGTGGAAACTGGAGGGGAGAAAAATTTTTCACCCGCTACCCCTCGCTTCCTTCAACTCGCTTTTTTCTTCATTACTAGACGAGGGGTGCCGATGGTATCCGGGCGAAGGCACCGTGCCGGAACTCCCGTACGAGGACGGAAACACCTTGTACCTTCGTGGAAAAGAGGGGGCTGAGAAAAAACGATGGAAGAGGAGTCAGAGGGGGTGAGTACCAAGGGGTGGAGCCTTACGGTACTCCGGCGAGTGGCACAGATTCTCCGGAAGGTGCAAGAAAAAAACTGTACTCACCCCAGGAAACGCGACGGAGAGAGGAGACACGAGGAAGAGGAGGAAGGAGGATGTAAAAAAAAAATTGAAATACTGCTAGGTTGTTAGCCCAGGTCCAAGCACGCACCCCAAGGGCCACGTCGGTTTTCCTGAGGATTTTCTGAAAAATGTCGGGACCTCGTGAGAACTCGAATATGTGCCTCCGGTGGGATCCAAAAAACAATTGGAAAAACTTCACGTGGTCCCCTCTCCTCTAGCTAACGGTGAATCTAGAATTAGATGAGAAAATCAAACTGAGAAGTGACGATCTTTCTGCTGCAGCCTTGGACCAGGGTCCAAGAGGACACGAAATAAAAAAGAAAGGCAAAGAGAATACGAGGATCCTACTGGAGGGTCAATCCGAGCCGTCCAGTTGGACGAAGCGCGAGGGCCCATTGAAGGAGCAAGACGTTGGTATCGTTTATCGAATTTTATCTGGGTCCTCCTCTTCGTTGCTTCTTCTTCTCCCTCCTGTCCTCGGGCCACGAGCGAATTCATTCAGTCCTCTCTGGCCATGCGGACGTGAGGGCCTCCACTCTCTGCCTCCCGGAGATCTTAAACTGGGACTTAATCCGTTACCCCCGGATGATGAGGGGGACCCTTGGACTCATCTCCGTCTCCTATCTCTCTTTTTCTTCTTCCACTTCTCTTTCTCTCTTTCTCCTTCTCTCTCTCTCTCTTCGGTACCCGTGCTGCCTTACTCCTCTACGGTAGGAAACCCCTCCTGCAGAGGCTGCATCTTGGCCGCCCCTTCCGCAGCCGGCAGATGGCCGGCCAAGGGGTAAGAAAAAAATCGTGGGGCCCCTAAGGAGGGGAGGAGAGAAGGTTTCTAAAAAGCGATTGAAAAAAAATTCGTGTGTGCGTGCGCGCGATAGAGAGGAGGTGCCCCGGGGTTGATCCACGACGACCACGTGTGCGTTCCACGAAAATTTTCTCGTGAGACAGAGTTCGATTCCTCTTAAATCGAGAGTATAGAACGGAGGTTTTTTTTCTTCAATTGGAATCATTCAGCTTGGTTCGATTTGAAATCTGGCTTCTCAGATGGTTCACTCCGCGAATTCGCAGAATTCTCGACTATATCGGAGCACGAGTCCGATCACGTAACGGCGATAATTCACGGATTATTGCGTAACCGGCAATTATGTAAGGCGCATAAAGCAAGAAGCTTCTCCACAATGAATTATCACCGAAGGTGCTTCGCCAGGCACGATCGCTTTCAGTGGCGCTGGGGCCCAGCGGGTAGGCGAATGATAATTTAGTCTCAGCCACCCCGTCCAAAAGGGAAGATCTTTTTCGCGTAACTGTAAGGGCTCGTAAGTGCTGTCCGCGTTATCCCGAATCTAGGATCGGACTCAGGTAGAAAAATTCGAAATTCGTAAAAAAAGAACAGGACACGAGAGAGAAAGAGAAGGAGAAAAGAGAACGAGAGAGGATCATCGTTTCTGGACGCAGACCAGCTGACCAACCGTGGGAAGGCGATCCCGCTGCCCTTTTTTTTTCTCAAGGGATTGAAGAAAATTGCTTTTAAATTGACGAGAAGCCTAGACCAGTCGGAACAGGTAGATAGATTCTCCTTGGTCCACGGTGCTGTTCCGGAAGTCGATAGCTTCCGATCTCGTTTGCTTTTTAATTTTTCTTCGCGATCCTCGTCACAGGATCTTTTGATCTTCTCCGACGATCCTCGTTCTTCGATCTTCTCCCGAAGAAAGGCGAAAGCGGGCATATTTTGGAGATTTAGAACGTCGCTCAATTTAAGAAAGGGACAATTGCACGGTGGAGTGATCCTTCGCGAGAATTCTCGATGACTCTCTTGACCAAATCAATCTTAGACAGAGGCGACGAGTGGAAATTTTTTCTCTCCCTCTTTCTCAACTTCTCTCTCATCGAGACTTTCTCTCGAGTTCTTTCGAAAGGGAGGCTATGCATTTTTCGACAGTTTAAAAATAGGCGAACGCGGCGCCGCGAACTGGCCAGAGGTCAGTAACTCCTCGGGCGCAAGTGCGGGCAAAAATAGCCGGCAAAATGGAAAAAAATAATTTCCTTGCGCACCATCTACCCCTCCTCCTCGTCCTCCTCCCTGAGAGTTCTGCGTGCGCCGGAGAAATTTCAGAAATGCCTCCCGACACGACGCGTCTTCTCTCGTGCGTTTTCGGAGGTGCGGAATTTTTTTCAAGGAATCGCGAGACTTTCGAAGAACCTCGAGTGACTCAGGAATTAATCGATTCTTTATAAAAGACACGTCACACCTGCTCTAAACGAATATTACTACTTTCGCTAATTGTAAGAGGCGATCTTTTTTTTTTTCAAGGAACCACGAGATTTTTAAGAAACTCAATCGATTCAAGAATTAATCGATTCTTTATAAAAGACACTTCATGGCTGCTCTAATTGTAAACGAACGTCATTACCTTCTCTAATTCTAAGTAGCAATAGAGAAAACATAATTGCTGGAAAAAGATGTTTTTCACAAAATTCTTCTCTCTCCTCCGCAGTGTCACCAGCTGGCATCGAGAGATTCCACCACCTTCGCGCACCTCACAATACCAGAAGCCCCGTGTCCAGTTGCGAGAAAGAGGAGCACACCGAGTCCAAAGATCGCAGTCGACGGATTCTCGTTTCACGGAGACTTCTCTCGAGAACGGAGCCCGTCCATTGAAACCAACTCCGGCCCAAAGTGGTCGAAGGGCCCGCGGGGTCCGAATCTGCAGCGTCAGTTATGCCAGATTTTTCACGCCGACGATTCTCTCCCTTTGTAGGAGGCGCCGACCGGTTGTCATATTTGCCTATGATGGACGATTGGCGGTGGCATGAGCGCGAGAAAAAGGACGAGTCGGGCCCAACCGGACCAGAACCAAAACCCTGCGAGGATGACGCGCAGAAACATTCTCCTCATTCACCGTTCTTGCGTGTCCACCGGGGTCGCACCGAATTTCGGCAATCTCGTTGCTTCCTCTTGGTCCAGGGTCTCCGCGTCGCCTCGAAGGAAAGAGAGAAAATTCGGAAGGAGGGTGAAACGCCATAAGGCCCCTCCGTGGACCCCACCGCCTACTTCTTTCTACGGATCGCTTTGCGAGAGATCGAACACGATGATTTCCGAGCTAAAGAACAGGACGTTTCTCGGCTGATTGAGCGGTAAAAAGATTTCCGTCCTGTTGAGCTCGCCGATCGATGATCGAGCGAAATTACGTGGACACGCTTGTCTCGAATCTCTCTTCCCTTTCGTCGTTTCGTGCCTCGTGCTTCGAGACTCCAGGATTGTTCGTTTCGCTTCTTCCTTTCTCTCTTTCCCTTTTTCTTTTTGTTATTGTTGTTGTTGCTTTTTTTTTTACTCACGCCCAGCTAAATTCCAAAAGATAAACGCACCCTGCTGCACCACCACCCGGGGTGACTGAGAAATGTATTTTTGCATCGCCACTGAAACGCGGGGGTACTATAAATAGATGGTGCGAGACGGAAAGAGAGAGTGGGCAGTGCCCATCCGACTCACGGAGACATTACAGCAAGAGATTACAATGAGCGTGAATCCTATTTATCGCTGCTTCGCCTTTCGAGAAGATTCGATTCTACAAATTTTCGTCTAATCTTCTCTTTTTTCTTCTTCGTTTTTTCTTGCAGGGGTGCGGCGACAATGGACCACTCGCCTCCTGCCAGGACATTCTCTGATGACGGATTAAGATCTCCTGCTTAAAAAAAAGGAGAAGAAAAGGGAAGAGAAGGAGGAGAGAAGTTGAAACGAGGAAACAATCGTCGCGGTCCTGTGGATCCGACAAATCGCTCGAGATAAATTTCCAGATTTCGCCACGTTCTCGTTCTCGTTCTCTCTCTCTCTCTCTCTCTCTCTCTCTCTCTCTCTCTCTCTATCGATAGTAGCTTCTCCACTCTTTTCAGTTCACCTCGTGTATCCTCGGCCTCGAAAGATCCTCCACCTTCTTCCATCCTCCGACTGTGAAAAGCCAAGCGTGCGGAGGCTTTTCGTAACCTCGTCGAATAGGAATTCGAGCATCGTGGGCCTTCTTCCGTCCTTCTAATCGTTTTACGTCGGGTCGTGCGAGCGTTACGCGTACCTTCTCCTCTCCTCTCTACCTCCCCTCGTTGCTCTTCTTTGGTGCGAGTGAGAGAAGAATCGTCGATTTCCCTCCACAAGCGGTAGACTCGAGGCGAACGCAGGAGGGGAAACGCTGCGGCCAAGGAAAGTACGTGAAGCTTGCGAAATTTTCGTTTACACAGCCGACGCGCGGCACCCAGTCGCCCGAGCAAAACCGCCCGTATATCAAAAGTTTAATTGAATTTTGAAGGAGGGACCGTGACCCGGGAGATTAGGATCGTCCGTTCGTCCGGCTCGTCTTTGACTGATCTTCAAACCGGGCCGTGCTTCCTTGTCCGCCTCATTTTTCATTCTACTTTTTTTTATATATATATTGATGATCATAACGAAGAACGTAGCTGTCGTTATCAACGATCATCCGTTGGTTCGTGTTTCTGTTTTCAGTCTTTCTTTCGCTCGATTTAGAATTTTCTCTTTTCGTTAATGGGACGTGTGCATGCTCTTGTTTCGTTAACAGTATTTCTACCGGGATTTTGTATATATCTATTTGGATCAAGAGGCGTCCTTTTGTGTCCACGATGAGCTGCAGGAAAATGATACCTCCAAATTAATTTAACAACTAATATACGAATAGTGAAAGAAGTGATTGAGGAAAATGTGATTCAACTTGCAAAATAAATTTAAAATACAATTTGAGAAGGTGTTTTTTTGGCACCTTTGGTAGAAATAGTGTTAATCGTCCTTTTTTTTATGTCGACGATTACGAGGGAAGGCGAATCGTTGGTCATCAATATCGATGAATTTTTTTTCTCCGATTTACAATTCACCTTTCCTCTATCCTCACTTATAGGTCGTCACTTTCTTCCCTTTTGCAGTCTCCGCGGTGCGTCATCGTCTCCTCTTCCTCTGCAAAATCTCCGCTCCTTCGAATCTCAGCTTCTCTCTCGCTTTGGGACGCCCTCGGAGCATACCGCGCGCCCCGATCGTTTTCTCGCTTCACCTTATCCTCGCAACTTTCCGCGTAGGTGTATTATTCTAGCTGTCCCTCGATTCTCTTCCGGCGAGTTGATCTTCAACGAAGGCTGCCCGTGCGCGCCTTGAGCATTAAAGAAGGAGAGACCGTGGTGATTTTTCATGTAACTAGATCGGTAACAGGATTTTTCGAGCATCGCGTGCGTCTTCGACATTAAAAAAAAAAGAGAGACCATGTTGATTTTTCCTGTAACTAGATCGGTAGCAGGATTTTTCGAGCATCGCGTGCGCCTTCGACATTAAAAAAAAAAGAGAAACTATGATGATTTTTCCTGTAACTAGATCGGTAGCAGAATTTTTCGAGCATCGCGTGCGCCTTCGACATTAAAAAAAAAGAGACCATGGTGATTTTTCCTGTAATTAGATCGGTAGCAGGATTTTTGGAGCATCGCATGCGCCTTCGACATTAAAAAAAAGGGACCATGGTGATTTTTCGTCTAACTAGATCGGTAGCAGAATTTTTCGAGCATCGCATGCGCCTTCGACATTAAAAAAAAAGAGACCATGGTGATTTTTCGTGTAACTAGATCGGTAGCAGAATTTTTCGAGCATCGCGTGCGCCTTCGGCATTAAAAAAAAAGAGAGACCATGGTGATTTTCCTGTAACTAGATCGGTAGCAGGATTTTTCGAGCATCGCGTGCGCCTTCGACATTAAAAAAAAAAGAGACTATGGTGATTTTTTGTGTAACTAGATCGGTAGCAGGATTTTTCGAACATCGCGTGCGCCTTCGACATTAAAAAAAAAAAAGAGAAACCATGATGATTTTTCCTGTAACTAGATCGGTAGCAGAATTTTTCGAGCATCGCGTGCGCCTTCGGTATTAAAAAAAAGAGAGACTATGGTGATTTTTTGTGTAACTAGATCGGTAGCAGGATTTTTCGAACATCGCGTGCACCTTGGACATTAAAACAAAATGAGAGACCATCGTGATTTTTCGTGTAACTAGAACGGTAGCAGGACTCTTCATCGACACGCGCCAAGGCGTCGCGTAAAGCCGATGTGCTCGCTTGAATTTGCATAATTGCGCGTTTTCATGTGTCCCCTCTCGGTCATATGAGGGTCAGATCGAATTTATCTCATTGGCCCTCACCTGTCCCGTCCTATGCGGGTCCTGCGCCGCCGCCGGGGCAACTGACCACCTGTACAGTCCTGCCAGCAAAAAAAGAGAAGCAGGGACGAAGGTCGGATCACCTAGTGCGACCTCCACTTCACGTGGACAGTCCGCTCAAGGTGCGAGGACCCTAGGAGGAAGAGAAGCTATCGAGAAAAACTCAGGTGCCACGTGTCACCGAGAATCACATAAATATCCGGGCACTTTAAAGAATTTTTCTGTTTTCGCCAGACGAATATTTGAGAAATGAAAATTAATAAACAAGTGCGGGTTCAATCTATAGAGTCGAGCAAGTTTTGAATTTTAATGAGCAGCGGCTTGTTAAAAAAAATTTCCAAAGGTAACTGCAAAATTGGAAGAGCTTCAGCTCCGCTCGTCACTACTCGTGGTGACACCGAGGTCCTCCTTCGATCATCTTCGGCTCGCTCTCGGGTCGACGTCTCGTCCACGTGAAACAATAGAAAAGCCGTAACTTTCACCGAGCGTCGTACCTACATCCTGTCCTAAGGTGCGTTGCGGACGCGCCCCCTTAAAAAAAAAAAAAGAAACACTCGTCAGCATCTTCCGCGGTCACGCTCGATTTGCAGGGAAGGGCTCGAGCGAACGTGTTGAATGAGTTTCTCCGTGTTGTTCAAACCGCAATATTTTCCACTCATGGAAGATCTAAGATTTTTCCGGTGAGTGGTTAAGGGATGAATTTCTCTCGAATATTTTTTCTTCATCTTTTATTTTGTTTTCTTTACGAAAGGATCTTTGGTTCTCGCCTCTCTCGTTTCGTTACCCTTTCACCGAAAGAGTAGCGCGAGTGATTCTTTTTTTTTTTCGATCCCTGACTGTACGACCCGCATATTGGCAGTGCTCTCTCTCTCTCTCTTTTTCTCTCAAGTACGCTCGTGTCTGCGTGAGTACGCGCCCGCGTACGTATACGAGCAGCCGTGCCTGGTGGGTCTACAATGGGGACATATGTCAAAACAATTGGCACACAGGTGTATCGAATTTATCGTGGAGAGCGAGAGAGAGAGAGAGAGAGAGAGACAGAGAGAGGTGAAAAAAAGAAATACGACGACGCTTAGTGCAGCCGAAAGAGCGTTGCGTCACACCGGGCACCTTTTTCGTTCCTCCTCATTCTCTTCTGCCTCTCCTTCCTTCTATAGTTCCTCGTCTTTGTTCCTCGAAGCATTTAAGAGCCTCGGAGATTTTTTGTGAATCGTAGAAGCCACCGGAGAATGAATGAAAATTTTACCAAATTTTTATCGATGCTCTCTGGTTCGATTTCGACGCTGGTGTTGAGAGGACTTTATAAGATTCCGTGCGAGCTAGAGAGGAAGAAAAATTAGAGGACTGGAGGATCGGTATGCGGTAACAATCGTAGCTCTCAGGTCACCTACCTTTTAATTAATTCTTTATTTACGCATACCACGCTTCCCCTCTGGAAGGAACCGGTGCTTCCGTGGACGAGGCTTATTGTCTCGTTCCTCAGGAATTTTCTTGGACACGCAACGACTCCACTTATGCATCTCTGATAATAGGAGCGTGCGTGAAAAGAAGGAATTGTACAGTCTGAGTGGGAGTAAATCGTGAGGATAGTTTTTATTGAGAGGAGGGCAAGGATGTTCCTCGTTGTAAAGCAACGTGCACAGATAAATTACATTCTTTATTAACAATTAAAGGTTCGAACAGTACTGTACGAAAAGTATATTGGCGAATTCTACGAAGAATAAATTAACGAAGTTTCTTTTTGGTATCGATAAATATCAAGGATATTTTAGAATGATGTTACGAATAACATTATTTCTATCGTTAATCTAAATTTAATGAAGAACCGTTATTGAATAATTTTCGTTGTGCAGTACTAAAGATCAACGAATAAAGATAATCAACATTACGAATTACCAAACATCAAGAAATCGAAATAATTTAATTTCTCCCCCTCTCAACCTAAATTATTACTGCGACCCTCAGCGGTCCAAACAGCAGTTTGTCATCTGTCGTAACGGTATCATCGGAGGCCATTGTTGTCGAAAATTACGATTATCGTTAATTTAAGTTAATTAGAATCAAGCATAATGTACCTTTATTAACCTTTCGTTAATTTAAATTCAATAGAAAACGATAATTAAACAATCCACTTTACAAAGTACTAAAGATTCGCCAATAAAACTAATCGACATTACGAATTACCAAAGATCAACCAATAGAAATAATTCAATTTTTCGTCCCCACCAACCCAGGTTACATCTGCGACCCTCGACGGCCCACGTCCGCAGTTTGTTGTTGTCTGTCGTCGCGGTATCATCGGAGGCCATTGTTGTCGAAAGTTACGATTATCGTTCACCACTCATCCCCACTCTACTTCCAACGTCTCGTCCTCATACTACTCACACATACGGACACCTTCATCCCATGCACGAGTGCTGCTACCACACTAGCACGAGCGCCCGCAACTGCTTTGTGCGTGAGTGCGCCTACACGAGAGGGGACACCGAAGAGGAAACACAGAGTAACACGAATGTAAGTACAAATACAGTGATACACTGGGAGTTACGTACTAACATTACCGTTGGCCCGAGTCACCGCGGCACTCCGGCACGAGCCCCTCTCTTTTCTCTTTCTGTTGAAAGGCAGTCGAAGGACGAGGATGGCAAGCGCGCGAAAACTCGGCCTACCTCGAGGAAGACGTGCGAGCGAGAGAGTTGGAAGGACTCCTCTCAACTCCTCGTGGAGAATAAGAGGAAGAAGAAGAAGAAGAAGAAGAGGGAGAGACGGTTGCGGTGACGTCGTGGGAGTAGGAGAACGCCAAATGGTACGAACTGAGAGAAGGAATAAGGGTGAGAAGGAAGAGGAACGAGAAGGGAGAAGACAAACCGTAGAAGAAATTCCTGAGTCCTGTCTGGTGTCTCTCTTTCGACGAGAGACGGGCCCAGTCCTCTCGTTGCTTGGTAAACGTTCTCGTGTGGGTGTGTGTGTGCGTGTCTCTCCGTTGGTGTGAGGTTGGAGGAGGTGCCGCGAGAGAAGGAGAGAAGCACGAGGTAGAAGAGGAGGAGCGAAGGATGGTGAGTGAGGGGGCGAAGGAGAGGGAGAAAAATGACAATCATCGTCATTTTAATAATATGCAAAGGTATATAGTCGACTTCCACGCCGGGCAAGTGTGGCCACAATGGCGTTATATAATGACAAAGACACGCCGGGTCGAGACCGGGGGTACCTTTCGCTCGACAAAAGGCGCGGCGCTAGGGTCATCCTACCGGACCGGAACATGTTTTGTCCGGCGCGGACAAATGTCACCCGATAATGTCTTCGACGCTGCACTACCCGAGGCCCAGTCAAAATAACAGCCGAAAATAATCGCGCCTGGCTCTCTCGTGTCTCAGCGAGAAGCGCGCGCTTCTCTCTTTCTCTCGATTTTTCTCTCCTCGGTGCGCAGGATTCGTGCCAAATTGGAATAATTTTTTTTTCCCGCCAAAGCACCACACCAGAGTTCGCATTTTTTCTGCACCGATCATTGTTCTTACTTTCTTTTTTTTATTACATTTACTCGAGGCTGACTTTTTATTTCGAGCCATGGATCGTTCCTTGGGAGATCCGAAGCCGATGCAGGATTTATGATTATTCCAAATTGGAATCATTTTTTTCCCGCGAAAGCACAGCACAAGAGCTCGAGTTTTTTCTTTATTGATAATTGTTTTTACTTACTTTTTTTATTAGGTTTATTCGAGGCTGATTTCA